>JANQDE010000203.1:5879-86565 GCA_037157785.1 Cephalotes varians
ACCTTAATACACACCTGAACGTAGAATTTTCCGCTCTTTCGATTGGCGGTGTCAAAAATATAGGTTTCCATTTGAAAAAAAAAAGTTGACCTTGAAATGATGACCTTGAAGGAGAGATCCAAGGTCAAATCCGAGGTCACCATTAAATTCCTCGTTGAAAGTTACTGRARATCTGASYTTCATAATTTYTTTTWATCACTTACCTTGCGAAATTTCCAGGGGTTTCCATACTTTTTCCCCACCCTGTATATTAGTGTCTCCGGGATTGCTACGTGCCTTGACTTCCTTTCTTTTTTCGATTTTTGTTTCTTGAAATTTAGAAATGCGTTATGGTCCGTCTACAATAGATGTAGTAAGCTGCAAGCCGTAAGAAACTGAATTGTAGTCTAGTATTCTCTTCATATTCAACTGTGATTGGTTAATTTCTTACGGCTTACGGGCCTAAAACTCTTATTGTAGACGGGCCTTTAGGAAACGACAAGATAGCTAAGTTAGTTTTTATATTTAAGTGTATGCGTTCATCTTCGTGAATAAAAAATTATATTATGTATGCAAATTTAAGTATTCAAATATATTTATTAAAAAATAAGTTTTATTTTAAATAACAAATAGAATAGACCGGTATATGAAAACAAATAATTAAGGCTGCGCTAAACCGATCAAACCTGGATCTTTGTGCTAATATTTCTTATATGAATTTATATACATTTTTTAAGTTCACCAAACTGCGCGCCGAATAATTTTTCGGTCTTGAAACATAGTCTTAAAATGAAGAATAATAATATCAGGATATTATTGATAATCATATTGATAATCAATTTAATAATAATGATGCTAACAAATATCTCCATCCCTTTTCCCCCTCGAATATTATAAAGAATTTGTTGCGAAAAATAATACCTCAGCTCTCTGGCTTTGACCGGTTTAGCACATCCTTAATAATAAGTTTTATTTTATTCATAAAAGTTATTGATAAAAATTAATTTAAAATTAACGATTTTCACTTGACTATTTTGAATTCTATAGTGTTTTAAATCATTGATTATTCACGATAAATTAAAGTTTAGAGCTTAAAAAAACAACACGTTTATTACTTTGTAATAAAATTTACTTATTTTTTTACTGCTAAAAATAATTAACTTAAACAATAAATCTAATTTAAATTAAAAAAATTTGATTTAAATTTAAAAAATCTGATTTAAATAAAAAAAAATCCGATTTTTTTGATTTTTTTTTTTTAAATGATTTTACCATTTTATCATGATTTTATCATGATTTTACCAGCCCTGATTTAAAGTATATATTCGGTGTCGATAACTTTTTTTCAATAAATCGTGATTAAGGGTGATATTTATAATCCATTCTTGTTTCAAAATCGTTTTAAGTAACATCTTAAAATGTTAATATGGCTCTCTGAGATTGGTTTATGACATCTTAAGACTGTACTTGAAACGATCTTAAATATAAGAACGAACTATAAATACCGGTCTAGTTTCTCTGTATATCCAGAGTTACGTGACTAGAAATACAGATCTTTGCTTAGGAATAACTGTTTAATATATCAATTTTCACTGAAGTAATTTTTATTTATTTTAATGTTATATACTTTTAGTAACTCTTTTGTTACGTTTTATCCGCGCTTCATCCTTAAATTCTTTTAATTTTTTTAAATTTGTATGCGTTCCAATGTAAACTGAAACGAATTTCTTCTTTGTTTTTTTCCTAATTTCCATTGTGTTTGAGTACTCAAGAAATAAGCAAACCGTTGCCTTCTTTTTAGGGAAGCATTGTTTGTAGGCACTTTATTTACACCACGTGCAGACATTTTCTTTACGGTCTGCCGCTTTATTCAGATTGTAGACATTTTTCTATACAATCTACTGCTACGTTTTACGTGTAATAGAAGAAATAGAGCAGCGTTTACGACTCTGAACTTCAGTATTATTAAGGAAAAATACACGCGATAACAAAAAGAAATTCATTTTCATAGAGAATGATCTAATTGCAATTTTGTTTATGTTTACAGGAATTATTCAACGAGCTTGCAATTACGTTCAATTTCATTATCAACTGCATTTAGATGCAATGAATTGGATTTATTATTATTAGTTTCAATATAATTAAATCGAATCATTTTATTAATTGCTTTATGCATGTGCCGTTGACCGTCGTTAAATTCCCACATTTTGCCGCACAGTATCAATAGTTACAGAACAAACATAGCTAACAACTAACGGTGAACTAAAGTATCAAGTTAATATAAACAAATCGCGCGCTTTGTACAAAAGTTAAATTCGATTTTAAACAGAAATCTAATCAGAATATTTTTTGAATATTTTAAATAAATCGAGAATTGAGTCACAATCTCAATATAAAGTCAATATAAAAAATAGAGAATAATTAGCAAATGACATATCACTTCACACACGCGCGCGCGCGTGTGTGTGTGCAAAGGATGGAAATTAATTAGTAATATATAATTGACTAAATATGTTGCTCTATTTAATTGATGTGGGTATTGTTATATAATTATTCGCAATCGCCATTCGCAAATTTCTATTTGTACTTTACTCGATACTCATTAGTGATAACTCGTAAAAGATATTAATATTCATAGAATTAGCAATTAAAATAAAACAATTAAAGGACCGATTTTCATTTATTTGTCTAATTAACTACTGTGGGTAATGAATGTCGCCCATGTTTATGTAATTCTGGCTTGTAGCACGAAATACCGGAATAAACGTTGAGTGCCCAAGGGAAGTCTTGTCAACGTCTGTTTTCGAGTTGAAGAAAGAAAAGGGAGAAAGCGGCGGGATATACCGTCCTTCACGAAGGACGAATGTAAGCTTGGAGAACAATTTTAGATATCAGAAAAAAAACATTGGAGAAGATGGCCTGTTCGAAAACGAAGACAGCGAATAACAAAGTTGAGGAGAGAGGAAATAAAGCAAAGGAAAGACATAGAAGAAAAATTAAGAGTAAATAGAGGAATTGTAATAGCAAAGGGTCATCGAGAGACAGTCAGGAGATGAGAGAGCGAAAGAGAAAAGATAGAAGATATTTCTGACGAGAGAGGGTGATGAATAGATAGAACGTGAGAGGAAGGAAGAGATGGTCGTAGGAAGGGCAAGATTGTTGAAGGAGAGGAAGAAACAGACACACATAGAGAGACAGAGAGAGAGAAAGAGAGAGAGAGAGAGAGAGAGTGAGGAAGGGTGGATGCTGAGCTGTATCGATCCCTCCTCTCCTCCGTCCGTGACGTCACTGACATACTCCACCAACGGCGATGTGATGATACGCTTGTCCTTCGATCACAGACGATAGACAACTTTAACCGTTCATTCAGCTAAGGCTTCGCTCGCGATATTTATTTAGGCGAGTGGTAGCATCCACCGCGTGTCGTCCAAGAGCCGGACATGTTTTATTTTCCTCCACTTTCTCTCCGACGCGATTGGCGATGAGTGGACGTCGTTTGTTGCTCATCGGTACAGCGCGGCTAGTATAACTCTTCTAATATCATCGCTGACAGCATCGCGTAATTGACACTCGGCGACACTAACATTTTTCTTACGTTGATATTTATTCCTCTAACATTTTCTAGTCATTTGTTCGTAACTTCAACTATTTACGTCCTGATAAATATAATAATTTTGATTTTTTACAGCTACAGTCTCGTTGAAGATAAAAATCTTTCGCTTCTTCCATGATTATAATTTTGCTATTTATATAATTTTGTACGAATATCGAATGTTACAATCAATCGATGTTCTCATGCAATTAATTTGCATTCGATAATAATTGAAATATTAATACTATAATATTTGTAGCGACCAGATTATGTCGCAGAATCATCAATCAATTGAGATCCTGTTAGAATTCTCCATTTATTTTTATGTCACGCGGCCATTGAAAAAATATAAAGATAGCAGCGTAGTTATCCGCTCTTTTATGGCGGAGTCGATGAACTCATTTCTCTAACCAGGAACATACTCGTTCCGATAACCAGATGCGGCAGTATGCAATACTGAGAATAATTGAAAAAAAAAAAACGTACATTCTGAGAATTCAGTTCGATAAAAAAATTTGAGCTCATTCAACAAAAACTTACGGTGAGGCATAGCAAAAATTCGGTACTTGAAAGTATAAAAGAATGACTAGCAAATTTCGATAATTATCTTTGCGTTAAAAAAGATTCCAAATTCCGCTGGATCGGTGGAAAATCCTTTCATCGGAATCACTTGGGCGTACTTTTTAGCTGGGCTACAACGTTTTAGCTGAGAACCGACATGTCGGAACTGATGTCGGTTTCAATCTCTGCTCTGTATCAATTACAAGTCTGTCAATCGATCACAAGGCGGGCATTCAGCTATTACTGTAAATTGCATTGTGCGCATACGTATTTTACACGGTAAGGAAATTGGACAGCACGCGGGATTAACATTCGCTGTGAAATATCGATATCATCGACACGCGATGGCGAAGAAGTCATACGGAGTTTTGAGCGTATCGATTCGACGTGAAACAGCCGTTCGAGATACGAGAAGATACGTTGTGCAAATTCTGTTAAATTTGTGATTCTACCGGCTATTAAATTCGTATGTAAATTCGTGTGTCGCGAGTGCATATATATTATACACGTCGTTTCCTGTTACACGAATTCGCGATAAAGTCTCAACAGAGACTTCCGCTACCGTTCCGCGTCGTGAAACTCGTCTAATAATTCTTGCGAATGACGTTTCTCACTCACGAATGTCATTCGTTGTATTGCGACAATAAGAAATTGTGTCATTCCCGTTGTTCCTAGCGCTTAGCAGCTCGTTTGTCGAATTTGACATTGACCACACGTTTAATTTTAGTCGATGTTTGCGCGCTTTTCATATGCGAAATACTACACTCGCAGACCGACACCGATACATTTCAATATATGCATAAACACAATCGTAATCTGCCATGATTTAGTGAATGTTTATTTAGTATTTTATAAATGCAAGTCGCTATTGTCAGTTTTAATATTGTCTTCTAAATTTAGGATCTGTTCAGCGAATGTTTATGTTGGAGTGTATCGATTTTATTGATCTTCCTCAAGTCATGGATCACATAAATTGCATAGTAGATATTTTTTAACAAATTTTTTTTAAATTTATTTTTTTGTAGAAATATTTTTACTATAGTAAATTTGCGATTGGAGTTTCTAAAATCGGACGAACGTGACGTATAAAATATTTTCTCGAAGCATCGAATAATCCATCGGAAGATCCGAAATATATAGAAAATCTTTGAAAATCAGTTCGATTGCCAAATGTCCATGTGCATCCTTCATTGAATTTGCTAAATGTACTGAGACCAAGATCGACGGGACTGAAAACCAAGTCCGTCATCTCCTGTGGGACGGGCAGTAAAATCTCCTGCTTTCTTTTCTCTCTCTCTCTCTCTCTCTTTCTTTCTCGTAGTTGTTTAAACAACGGATTTCCCCAGACGCTTCTATATCTCAGCCAGATTGCCTGGAAGCAAAGAACAAGATTGCGAAAATACAAACCGAACGATTTCTGGTTTTTGTGTATTAGTGGGAATAGGCTCTCACGCTCCCGGGAGAACACATTCACGGGTGGAAACTTTATTTTCGGGCTTGTGAAATATACACGATACGGCTAGGCGCGCGAGGCCGCGCTTTAAATACTATTCGCATGTGGACGCCGATATACACGGCCGTTTGTTACAGCGCGTAGGAACATGATGCCTATGAATTGTCCGATGTAGCGTGCATGGTCATCTCATGGTAGATTCTCACACGAAGTGTTTCACAATTGTGCGACACTTTGATGATTTTGATGACTTTTTCTCGAATTACATTAAGAGAGAAAAAAATGGTTGCAATTGCTATAATTTAATTATAATTTATAGTCATTTTCAGTTAAAACAACTATATATTTATAGTTGTTTTAACTATGCAAATTACAACTGCTTCAATTGCATTACGATCATCACAACTATGATTTGCATTCATATAGCTATATCGTGAAAGTTATTTTTTCTTTTACATATTTTTTAGTTATTATTATTACGTAAATGATAACGAATATTAAGAAAATAGATATGTTCACTAATGTTTATAATTGTATTTACTGCATAAAAATATTTATTTAACTCTTTCCGTACAAATGGAGATATTTTGAGTCCGATTTTTATTCATGGAAATTTCTCGTAACTACCAAAGGTCTCCCACTTCTTATCTCTTTTAAAAAATCTTTATAGTGGAGATCTTGTGGTAGGACGACTGAAATCATAAATTTCACCGAGTTGATTTTTGTGTCGAATTCCAGATGACCTCCGTTTGTACTGAACGTCGGCCTTTTGTGAAAAATAAAAATTTTATAAAAATCATTGTAAGTATTCTATTTCTATTTTAAATTAATATATGAATGTCTGTTTTTATTTAAAAATAATTTATCTAAAAAAATCATTTATTTTAGAAAGAATGGATTTAAAGAAAATGAATCGAAGCATCGAATTGTCTTATTATCAGCAAACAAAGTAACGTTGAGTGCTCTCTCGGAGAAGAATTCTGTGATGAAGATTTTATATAAAAAAAATGTGTGCTTTTGTTTGATTTTTTGTCTTTTATTGAAAATTACTTATTTTCATGTGTCTAAATAATTATACTTTTTGAAGAATCTGGAGTTCCCGTAATTTTTTTTCAAAATTTTATATCTAGTTTTATATTCTATAGTCATTTTTTAATATTCATTTATTATAAAAAGTTACAATTTTTTAAATCAAATAAGACTTTTATCCAATGTTTCATTAATTTTTAGTAATTAAATTATATTACATTTTATCTTTTTCCAAAATGACAACATTATTAATTAATGATAACATTAATGACAAGTACAAACATTTATTACAAACTTGAAAATATATTCATGAATTTTTATAAATTTTTTGAATCACTTTAAATAGATGAAACAATGGAGTCGGACTCGAAATACTTCCCTTACAGATAAGATGCGTTTTTTACATGTTATAAAGGTTAACATTGATGTTGATTATATTAATTTTTGTAATTTTTTTCATGATTTACAGTATAATTTTTTTATAGTTAGTAGAATTATAAATACAAAATATATATTACTACAGTTACGGTACATTATACCTGTAATAACTATAAAAATGGAACTCTCAATTATAATTATTTTACTATTATAAATTATAAATTATAATCAGAAATACCAAACACTTCTCTCAGGGTGGAATTTCTTTCTGACTTTCTCTTATAATTAGCAAAAATGCACAAATTTCGGTCTCGAAATTTTTTCCGACTATTTAAAAAGAATATACTTTCCGTTAGCTAGAAATTTTATATAAAGTATATTTATGCGTATTCTAAATATTTTTCTTCAATATTTTTTTTCATTTAGATTTCATTTACGTTTGAAACGGCAAGAAAGATATCGCGCACTTTTACTAAACGGACAATGAAACGATTTACTATGTACTCGGATGTTCAATTATGAATTGATGCACAGAAGAAAGCTATATGGTAGATAAAAACTGCAATCTCGAATGAGTGAATGGATTGGAATGTTCACTGATCAATGATATCTTCGTGTGTTTTAATATGCCGCAGAGTTAACAGTGACAATTAGACCATGCCGAGTTAAATGAGATCAGTACACACATACACACACACGCGCGCGCGCGCGCGCGCGAACGCGCGCACATGCATATATTTATATATTTAAATGGAAAAAAGATTCTATGAGGGAAAGAAGGGGGGAAAAGAGAGAGAGAGAGCTTATCTTCTTTTTCGTTCTCTTTTTATTCTTTTTCCATTGGACAAGCGGCTGTTGGAGAATGGCGGAGATCGAAAATAAAAGCCGCAAGTCGCGATGAACGTGGTTAATATTGATTCGAGCTAAATTCACACGCGAACTTCATTTGAACCGGAACACCACTGTTGTTTTACCCACCTAGTGCTCGAGCTTTGTTTTCGGAATTGGTTTAAAAGTCACCGCAGGGAGTTTCCGTTTTATCTAAATAAAAAGTAACTGTAAATCCGAATTGAATGAAACATATCTTCAGTCTATTAGGCAAATTGAAGCAAACGTTATTAATTCAAATGATGATATATTAAAAGCAATGTTCAAACGGGGATAGACTTCATGAGCTTTGGAAGACGAGCGGAACAAATATAATTGCGAGAATAAAATATGTGCTTGTTTCATGAATAGATGAAAGATAGACAAGTATAATAAATTGCACACAATAATGGATAATTGAAAGTATAAATATCATCGGTTCATAATTACAGTAGGGGAGAGCGATCATGGGATGATGGCGATCACTTAAGAAAATTTAATTTTAAAATTTATTTAATTTTAATATTTAATTTATTTAAAATTTATTTAATTTTAATATTTTCATTTGAAATTGATTTTTTTCTCAAATTAATTACAGAGATACATACAGTACAGGATTATAGATTTAAAGAAAACAAGTATAAAACTTATTCAATTTTTATTTATCGATATAAAAAGATATAGTTTTGATCAGTGTAACCTACTTGTGTGGGTTCTATCAAAAAGTGTTAGAAATATTATATCACTACATACAAATTATATCACTTTTGCTTGAAATAAAAGAGTTATGACTAACTTTTTGTATCGCGAAAACGTGAAGTTGGCACCCCATATCTTCAAATCCTTATTTTTTGCTTTTAATGGACAGAACTCTTTTCGAAACATATCAGGAACTCTAGAACTCTTTGGGAAGTGCAAGAACTCTAGTAATTAAATCAAAATTTTGAAAATGGTGCCAACTTCACAGGGTGGCGATCAGGCTATAGATCGTGATAATTGCGATGAGATCATGACGATTACGTCTATTTTGATTGGACGTTTCAGTTGCAGATCATGACAATTCATTTTCAATAAATCAATTATATGAAAAAAATTCGTTTATTAAACTCTTTTTTACAGGGCTGGAATTGATTAAAATCATTTGATTTAAATCGCGAATTTGATTAAAATTTTAATTGTTAATTTTCATTATGATTTAATTATGCCCAATACTGACTATGCTGTGCAGTAATTTTACAAAAGAAAGAAGGTATGAACATGTATGGATATATTTTATATATAATTATATATTAGTGTCTCCGAGATTGCTACGTACTGCGACGTCTTTATTTCTTTTTTCGATTCTTGTTTTTTGAAACTTAGAAATGCGTTAGGAAACGACAGTTAAGTTAGTTTTTATATTTAAGTGTATCATCTTTGTGAATAAAAAATTATGTATATATACAAATTTAAGTATTCAAATATATTCATTAAAAAATAAGTTTTATTTTATTTATAAGAGTTATTGATAAAAATTAATGTAAAATTAACGATTTTCACTTTACTATTTTGAATCCTATAGTGTTTGAAATCACTGATTATTTAAGTATAAATAAATAAATAGATAAATTAAAGTTTAGTAAGTTTTGTAAAAAAAACAACACGTTTATTATTTTGTAATAAAATTTAATTATTTTTTTACTATTAAAAATAATTAACTCGAACAATAAATCTAATTTAAATTAAAAAAATCTGATTTAAATTTTAAAAAATCCGATTTTTTAAATATTTTTTGAAATCATGATTTTTCCAGCTCTGCTTTTTTAACACATTTCGTGCAGCGTGTACCACCGTACACACTGACGCATTTATTTAATGCGCTAAAAACATATTTTATAATAAATTTAAGACTGAAGAATATATTTCCATCAAAAGAAGGTACACGATATGATAACTACTATATACAAGCTAATTTCTAATGGATTGATGATGTGATGAAATATTATGTGATAATGTATCAATTTTTAGTCAAAACATCAAATGGCCTGAATGAAAAGTCAAGCAAAAACAGCTCGGCACGGAACGTGTTAATTAGATAACATTTTCAACATCATGTGTTATTTGAACAATAAAAAATGACATTTAAGTATTTTTTTGCTAATACA
Source organism: Cephalotes varians (assembly GCA_037157785.1). NCBI lineage: Eukaryota > Metazoa > Arthropoda > Insecta > Hymenoptera > Formicidae > Cephalotes > Cephalotes varians. The sequence goes on from JANQDE010000203.1 coordinate 15,883, forward strand.
TTTTTGTAAGAACATAAATTACAGACTAGTTCATAGCATTTTTAAATTATATTGTTCATAGCATTCTTAAATTATATTTTAAATTATATGCAGTCTGAGCACATCCGAGCGCCGCGTAGTAAAAAAAGTTTCAGAAAATAAAAAAATGTAGATAATCATATTCGATTTTTTTTATATGAAAAATTTAAAGAATTAGATTACATTAGTATCATAAAATATAGTGCACATGCATTTAAGTGTGCTAAAAACTTTATTATAATGTCATTACTTCTTATATGAATTATCATTGACAATTATCGAACGTATGTTTTTTGTAATTATTTTATATATGCCTAATAATATATTATTTTAGATAAATTTTATATCGAGTAAAACATTAGATAAAAAGAAATATATATTATTCTTTAGAATTCTTGTAATTAAAGTGATCGGTACGATCCGCTGAGTGACCTCGTTTCTCCTATCATGAATTCTCTTGTTTTTCACATCTTCGTTCCGTTATTTACACCATTTACGTTGTTTTTGCGACAAAGAGTTTTTGCGAATTCGATAGTAGGATCCGGTCGCAGATGTAGCGCAAATTTCACTGTTGCGTTCCGTAACTTCGTGCAGCACGTATTTTTCCAGTTAGTCATTCATTATGCGTGCGTATATATAGTCAGGTACGATTGTTCACGAACGCTCGCTCGTCGAAAGACACGTACAGAAATTGTTGTTGCAACTCCGTACAATGACAACATAGATATTATTCAGGATAGTCGCAACTGCTGATTTCGTTGACAATGCAATCTTTATCACATACGTAATAAAGGACGCATATTATCACGTTCACGTCACATTATCTAGCATTATGTAAGGGAGACCGGGGCGGGTTGTCACAGTTTTGGTTTAGCGATTTTTAGAAAAAATGTATGTAAGATTTTGAAACATTATGTACGTTAAAATATACCTACATCTCTTAGGTATTAAAAAAAGATATTATTCTTAAATACATCATCCTTCCATCAAGTTATTCAATTTTAAAAATAAAACTGTGACAATTAATCCCATATTCGAGGTTGATTGTCACACGTTCCAAGGTTGGTAATTACATATTCAGGACATTTTGCAATAGCCACTTCATGCACGGTAATTCATATTAAATCCTAATGCTTGAAAAAATGTCGAATATATAAATTATGTATTTTCACTGCTCTAATGGCTTTCAAAATAATATCAGACGGAATTTTATCTCCAACTGTCTTCCTTTCTTATTTTCGTATCGTGGTTACAATCTCACATAACTTCTGAACGACTGTTCAAGCCAGTGTCATCGAATGGAAAACGCGGCTTTCTCGAAGAATAGGTAGAAAAGCTTATTTAGGACAATCTATCCCACTTGGGATAGATCGTTCTCTTTAGTAAGAGATTATATTCACAAATTTTGTTACAATAATGATTATTCAACCACAGCCAAAACTTATTTAAGACATGCCATTTTCTACGATTGCAGTGAACTTGCGATTGGTAATACCAAAAACTAACAAAAAAGACAAAATAGGAGATCAGAAAAATTTACTCGCTAATTTTATTTTCTTAAAAGTTGTAAATAATATACGCGATGCTTTTAGCGCAAATTATTTTATACCATAAATCAATATTACGTCAGCAATCTATAACATAAAAAAGAGAATTTTTTGGAATATATTGATTAAGTTATAAGCTTTTTGACAACTTGTCCCGGTCTCCCCTATCACACATGTGATATTCATATTCATATCGCCACGTATTTCTAAATTTTCAATCGTTTAAATGTTATTTCGTAGGAAGTAGAAACGTAATATTTGCTTAAATTGTTAAAGCGTTTCAGTTAGTTTAGTTGATTAAATCCGAGAAATAATTGACATGCTAATTTTTCTTCAGAACTTTCCTAAATAGATTATCACTAAGACACAACACTTTTTATATTATTAAATTATACTTTTTATATTATTAAATCAATCTATGATGAAGGTAAAGAATTATTTATTTGTTTTGCAATTCTTCCTGATAATAGCATTTTCGTGTTCTGTTAATTTCATCAAATAATTAATTTAAACATAAAAGTTGCAAGAAAGGATAGGATAAAAAAATTAATAAATACAGTGTATAAACAACAGAGAGGATACAGTTATTTATTATACAATAAATTGCAAAATTTTGTCATTTTTACTGTTTAGAGAATTTATTTAATAAGTATAAGTTATATCGATCTTTAAAGAGTGATTTATTGATTGGAATTAGAGTTGGCGGTGATCTTCGGAGCCTATATATGAACCATCATCTTCGTTTTATTACTTGAAAACTTGACTGATAAGCACTGGATCTTCTTTGGATTACCTAAACGATGTCTTAAATTTTCCATAACCAAGAGAGCTCGACTTCTCCTAATAAACGGGGCCACTTATACGTCGAGTCTTGAAAATTGATTTTATCTTGCTAATCTGCAATTCCATGATTACTTTAATTTAATATCGCGTTTAAATATTGTTTCGTGTTTTTCTAAGCTTGAGAAATGCGCGATGAAATTTATTAAATTGAAACATTTCCGACGTTGAAGTACAGCAAGCACTCCAGATCAAAAGTATTTTATATAAAATAAAGACATGGAAAATCGGAGGATAGAGAGAGATCTGAGAAATCTAGACCGGTATTCATAGTCTGTTCTTATATATATTTCAAATTATATAATTATATATTATAATAAATATATAATATCAAATTATTCTCAAGTTTAAAAGAATGCATTGATGTAATTATTATTTGAATTCACTGAATAATACTCAATAATAATCTATAATTAAGTCGATGTATTCTATTCAAAAAGATAGAAATCATTTATTAGTTGAATACTTGTCAGTAAAAGAAGTAGAGTTACTTTTTTATCTTCACTTTCAATCTTTAGATCTTTTTTTTCTAGACCCTCTTACCCCATCACTAACTAGATTTTCGAAAAGAATAACTCTTTTTATCCCTAAATACCAATTATGATCTAAAAATTTTGATTAGGATTTAAAAAGATTAAAGCTGTTACAAGGATTTAAAACAGAAAAGCGCGTAAAAGTCTCCTGGGACTTATAAATTAAGATTCTAATAGCTCTGTGATTGGTTTATGACATTTTAAGATGGTCTTAAAATATAAGGACGGACAATGAATACCGGCCCTAATGTGTAACCCACGCTTATAAAAATATGTGCGTAGTCATTTAGAATAAACTAAGAAACATGATAAAATATGGGTTGATAATACTTTTACGTATTGAGTTGATGACATTTTTGTTGTATAACGTTGCGTGCATGGATTACGATGAAGCAATAACTAAGAAAGTAGTGTGGTAACTCTTACTGGCATCGATTTGTCTGCCAATAAAACGTTGCACAAAATTCTATGGCTTTGGGAATGATCCAACTTCCGGCTGTTGTTGCAGATTTTTGAAGCTGGGTGAATTATAGACATTGCTGCCTTGGGAAAACGCTGCCTTGTCCTTCTCCTTTTTCATGTTTTGTTTATTCCTGCGTAACGTGCAGACATTTATAACGGCAACCGCAAAGCAATAACTCATCGCGATAAAATAAATTGAAAAATGTGCCTGGTAGAAGATAAACGTGCACAATACGTTGAAAAGGAGGGAGCTTCATGTTTCACAATTATAGAAATGGAAATGTAATATGTCGAAGTATGATTCCGATAACAATTGTAAAATATAAATAAGATCATTTTATTATTAGATTTACGATAAATTATATTCATTATTTGTGATTCTTGTTCTCAAATCTATAATAAATGAGACATAATATTATCAAAAGATATATTCTGTTTTTTTACATTTATGTAAGGTATATACATCGTTTAAAAATAGAATAGACGCGTTTATGACGGAAGAGATTAATTTCGACATCTGATGTTAAATTCTTGATGTGCAGTACACGTGTAATTATTGTCAACGACGATTGCCCAGGGCGCATAGAATTGCGCATCTCATATGTGCAATCGGTCCTCAGGGCCGCATGTTCACGAGAGGATCCTTGATACGCTTATATTACGCAGCATGCGAATAACGACATCAATAGGTCAAAGGTGCATGGAAGATGTGATCAACGGGAGAGACAAAGAAAAAGAGAGAGGATAACCGCGTGTGCGTTCCTAAAAAAAAGAGGAAAAAACAGATAAATCGATTGACTAAATTAGCGCCGAGAAACGAAGCGCGCTAAATAGACGTGTAACAACCGAGTTTAATGGCAAGAAGAAACGTTATCCTTTTTTCTCCTTTTCCCACGCGAATGATTCGCGAATTTCGCGTGATTCTCGATACCGATGAACAATCGCCCTCGTGATTTGACAATGTGGATTAACAACTATTCCCGATACGATGTCATTGTTCTATCAAAAAAAAAGTTGTCTTATTCGTCGAACGGTTTGGTGTGCGGCCAAGCACAAGATTTCATCGATTTCGTCGAACTGCTTGCACCCGGAGTTGACGACCTTCTGTTCCGAAGGCGATCGTGTTGTCCTTTCGGGCGTAATGAGATTTGCAAACGCAGCCTGCGAGCAATCAAGAGCCCGGCCGATTATCGCGCGACTGTGTTGACTGAAAGAGGGAATCGAAATGTCAGAGGAATTGTCACCACCCGTCTCTCGCAATTCTCATAAAATGAAATGACGAATAAAACACTGAATATTTGCGTGTATAAAAATTTTTTTGAGTATGCCATTTGATATGATATGTTAATTAGAACGTGTTAATTCTTATTTAAAAGAATCGTAAGAAAAAACAATCGATGTAATCTGGGTGTTGCACGAAGATCTGCAACATGAAGCAGCAGTTGGAAGTTAATATAAATTTGGAGTACTCTCTAAATCAAAATCAGTGAAATTTCACTGATTTCAGTGCAATATTTATAACTGTATCAATTAGTAAAATATGCACTGTTTTTCAGTGATAATATACTGATTCTGATCAGTAAAAGTACTCCCTTCTTTTAATCAAAATCGCTGAGAGACAGTGAATACTCACTGAATGATCACAGTTATATGTACAGCACTGCAAATCCGTGAATAATACATTGATTTTGATTTAGAGAGTAGATAAAAATTATTAAATATATAAATAAGTTTGATGCCTTGACATTTGATATCTTGTAACTCTGGTCTAAATGAAAATTTTTTTCTCGCCCTATAATAATTTGAAAGTATCAACTTTAAGCTTTAAGAAGCACGTAATATTTGGCGGTCCTGCCGACATAATCTTAAAAAATAATAATGAATACGATATCGTCCGAAAAGGAGCATTTGAGGCACGGCATTCTTTTTGCTTTTCAATTAAAGAAAAACACTGCTCAGGCTGTTGAAATGATTTGTTCCACTTTAGGTGAGGATGCTGTGATAAGACTTGTGAAAAGTGGTTTCAAAGGTTCTAGAAAAGCAATTTTGATCTTACTGATCGAGAACACAGTGGAATGCCGAAAAAAGTGAAAGACGAGGAATTGGAGCAATTACTGAACGAAAATGCTTGTCAGATGTAATAAGAACTTGCTAAAAAACTTGGTGTAACTCAAGCTATTTTTACTCATTTTTTTGTGAATAAATATCAAAATCATGCTTAAAAAGCACCGAACTTATTTACACACCTAATATGTTGCGAGCATGATAGACACTGTGAGTTCCCTCACAGGGAACATAACAATCCTTTTACCTAACTTAATAAATCATACCATGTACGATTATATATGTACGAGCGTACACAAGAACCGAACGTGGAAGTTTACGTAAAATTGCCAATAAAATCAAATATTACAGAATACGATGGAAATTTATAGATCTCCAGCACGCTGCGCGGCAGTCTACGACATTTCGGTTGTTTCATTGCCTGTAGATTTATTAAATTTACGATATCGTTTTGAGCACGTCACACCTATGTGCGTAGAAATGAGAAACATGCTGAAATGAACGTAAGTGAACGATAGAAAAAGTGTGTATATATATATATTAGAAAGAACGGAAAATTAAATAAATTTTAGAAAAAGAAGCGAAACGTTTTGCCTCTCGATAATCGCGAACCTCACCTGCGCGCGTTCTCGGTAATCGAATACTCCGATTCTTTCGAGAAATTGCACATTCGACCATCCAAGTGGATAATGTACGGGTATGAGCCCACGGCCATCTCGAATGACTCTCCAGCTGGAACAAATTTTATTGCCGTTTTTTAAAGTACAAATCTTTCAAGAGAACTATAATCGAAACCATTGAAATAATTGTACAACGATTCTTTAACGATAAAATTAATTGGTATTCCTTAACGATTTTCAAACTTTTTGCATGTATTGCTATTATTGCGCTTTCTTTATGCAATTACCCCGATTTTTCTATGTACACGAATTTTGTAAATAAAGTATTTAAAATATTATGATATATGTAGAACCTTATTATGAAATAAAAATGGCAAAAAGATTTAACGTTCCAACAACTATACTTTATATTATGATATTATGTAGGATCTAGAAATTATTTGTTAGAATGTTAAACCTTTTTGCAGCATTGTCATCAACTCTTAAGCGTCCTATATAATTATTTTGATGGTCCAAATAAAATTATTTTCAAATCTGTATCTAGCTAAATTTTTAGATACTTTAACAAAACCGTTTTTTCTGTCCATGACTTTAGAAATTTTTTAAGAATTTTTCTCTTAAATTTTTCTTTTTATCGAGCTATATTATTAAAATAATATTTTCGATAGAAGATAGATTTTATATAGAAGGACAATAATTCTCTGTTATTAATACCAGTAAATCCAAAATCATTGTTTGACACATCGAGAGATAAGGCTTCGAGTTTCACGCAACCGGAAGAGAGCACATCGGCCAGCGCTATGCCGTCTTCCGGACCGAATCCGCAGCCGCTAATATTCAATGTTTCCAAAGTTTTGTTTCTCACCAGCACTGAAAATCACAAATTAATAAAAACGTATGGAAATCTTACACATGAACGATATTTTTGCATTTATTTCTAATAAGTTTCTTGCTTATTACTTAAAATTTATTATAAATTACTTATCATAATATAAAAAAGTTATACATAGAGGAATTAAGAAAACAAAATTATCATCAAAAGCGAAATTGACATCTTATCTTTTTGCATCGCAAGTTATGATGCAAGTTCTTATTTGCATTCGCAATATATTTTTACAGTTCCTGATAGATTATAGTAATAGTTCTTTTACGCTTTTATGGCTTTTATTATAAGTATTTTTAAACAATTTTTTAATTTGAGCGCCGTCTCTGCATTTATCGGAAAATATGAGGTGCTAGCAGTTTCGATCGTTTTCATTACGGTTCTCGATAGTTCTCACATAATTCCGACCATCTATATTTGTTTTGTTAAGAATTTCAGCTATTACATATTTTTAAACATTTTTTTAATCCGACCGATGGCATCGCATCTATGGGAAATATGAGTACTCTGTGAGAACTACCGAACTGTAAAGAAAACTATTGGAACTGCTACTTATATTTCCTGGGCTGCGTTCGAAAACTTTATTTCAATACGTTAGGGTATTATTCTATCCTTGTTTTAAATTTAATAAACAATAAAGATAAAATGATACATATCCTAGCCTACTCAGATAAAGTTTTCAAACGCAATTCTGTAGATGCGGTGTCAACAGTCAGATTAAAAATTGTTCAAAATAGTGTCGACAAGTTTCATGAAAAACGTAGAATTATTATAGAACTATCAGAAAATTAATATTAGCTAGAAAAGGGGTAAGAACCAACTTCGCTGTTTTTCGAGATATTTTAAATCCGCAAATGCTGCTTTTAAAAGTGAACGGGTACAAACGATTTCGAAACCGCACTCGCTTGTGAATTTAAAATATCTCGAAAAACAATGAAATTGGCTTTTACATCTATTTTTAAATTAGGGTACAATCACCTCTTTGGGGATACAAACGAATTGAATGGTGGTACAAACTGGTACAAACAATGCTGAATCAGATGGCGTTCAGAAAATGTTAATATCTTAATCCTTTTGTTCTCAATTTTCCAAATGTCTGGGACATATATCCTGCTGGGAGTAAAAGGGTTAAAGTGGGATGCTGGTATTTTTTCAATCTTTTATAATTTTCATAATTTTTTTGAGGTATAAACGAAAAGAAAGGTACAATCCAAGCTTAATTTAATACATATAAAAAAATATTTTTTCTGAAAGGGTGCTAGGTTCACATAGGTTGAGATATCAGGAATCAGATTTAAAAATTATTTAGAAATAGTTAGAGGCCAGAACCTATCCTACCATTCTAAAAAAACCTGTCAAGAATTATAGAATTTTTTGAGAACTATAAAATTTCATGCTTAAAATCAATTTTTTTCGAAACTTGGTGCCATGAAAAGTTAACATCTCATATTTTCAAGGTATCATTTTTTTGATTAATTCGGCGGAACTATTGTTCTATCAGGAACTTTAGAATTATTGCGGATAGAATAGAATTTGCATCTTAACTTGCGGTACATTTCACACATGCTCAAAGTAATATCTTTAGCTCTATTTAGTTATTAACTTTCTCACTGTCAGTGACATATATAGAGTAAAGGCAGCGAATATTGAGTATAAATTTGTAAATTAATATTATTCTGCATGATACACACACAAATGCATATATTTAAACTTTTAATAAACGCAAAACTCTTGAACAACATGTCAGCTATAACACCCAATGAATGAAAATCTCTAAAATTTAAGTCCAACTTCAATATTTACAAAAAAAAAAAAATGAGAAAATGAGGAGGGTAAAAAAAGAGATATGAAATACCGCTTAAATTTGAGAAACAGTAATAAATAATATAAAAAATGAAGTGTAAATTTGTTTTTTTTTTTAATGTAAACTGATCGAAACACAGTTAAAAATCATATCTTTACTGTACAATGTAGCATAGAAAATAAAATTACATCATGAACATGGACAATAAAATTAAATCGTTAAATTATTATGTAAAATAAACATTAACATCAAAAATATTTTTTCTTATAAAAAGAACAAGAACGTTATATTCTTTATGTTAAAGCCCCTCTAATTTAACTTTAATATCTGTTATATCTTTATTATTTTCTGATTAGTGTATTTTATGCTGATGAAAACTGAAGTTAATTTATAGTTGATTGTTATATTTAAGACTGCCTTAAGTACAGTCTTAATGTGTCATAACCAATCAGAATTATATTATTATAACATTTTAAAACATTACTTAAAATAATCTTAAAAATAGAATATAAATACCGGCTTAAATATAGTTGAAACCTACATTTTTTTCTAATTATTAGAGAATGAATTACTTAATAATTATTTAATAATATTTTTGTACTATCTTTAATTTGTGCTTGTCTTCGACCGTCTTCTCATTGTTTTGCAATTAACAAGTCTTATATTTTTTATTTTAAAGGAAATTGTTTAAATTTTAATTGAAAAATATTATGATAAATGCATTATAAAATATAAAAAATTATTTACATATTAAGGAAAGTTCTCGGATTAATCATTCGACATAATGTGCAATATTATTTTTGCATGGCGATTACTCAAATATAACTGATAGTATTTTCTGATGATGTTTATTCTGTACATAATGTATAAACGCGCGTAATTTCAATTAAGTCTTTCATATTTCAGTGGTAGAAAAAACAACTATTGATGAAGAAATGTTATTGATTGATACTTACAAATGCGAGGAAAACTTTTGAAATCTTTCTGCGTAGCTTTTGTTAATATATGTCTTGTTATGAATCAATTTTATTAATAAAACATTTATTATATTATTTAGCAAAACATTTATTATGATATTATTTAGCAATATATCATAGAACTAATTTGTCATATTTTTTTTAATTTTTATATACGTGGAAAGAACGGTTTTATTGAAATATCTAACAATTTAGCTAGATCTGAAAATACAATAATTTGAATTATTGAAATAATTATGTGGGACGCTTAAATTAATTGTTACAATATCAAAATTTTTGGATCATACTTGAGTTTTCTATATAATTATTATGCTTTTAATGATCTAACAAAATTATTTTTAGATCTGTTTAGATCTAATTTTTAGATATTTCAGCAAAAACGTTCTTTCCGTGTAGCATATATTTCATATCTAATTGTATTTGTTTTTTTTTTCAAAGTTACAATTTCATAAAACAAATAAACAATTTCATTACAATTTTCATAACATTTTATTTTATGAATCCGTTTTATTTAATCTGCTATATTGATCCATTTTGAATTTTTATGTTTCAACTTTATTTATATTTAGTTTCTAAACCTTTAAAAATAACTAGATAATAATTTCATTTCTCAAAAAGTCAGATTTTAAATGGCTAAAGAAACACAACACATTCTATTGCTTGTATTATATCTGATTTTCTGTTACAATTTTTTTTAGATAATTTCTGAACATTAAGCCAAATTTGATATCTAGAGAAACGATCAGAGTTGAAGATTAGCAACTTATTTTCTCGAAATTTTTATTCATACATGTAAAATTGATGCTATTATTTTATAATGAGCACTTATATATATCCGAGGACACATCTCTGAGAAATTACGGCAGTGATTTTGTATCTGTAATAAGTGTTATTGCTCTTTCATGCATTTTTATATGGGAATTTCAGTCACGTTCCGTATGCTGTAACATGTTATTTGTATGCACGCGCATGCCACGATATTCAGCTTGCATTTATTTAAATAATTCAGCGTGCTGCTTATGCCACAGTTTCGACCTGCGTCAATTACGCTCTCTCCTTCTCTCTTCATGCTAATTTTCAAGATTATATGGAATTGTGCATTCAGTTTTTGAAAGTCGACAGTAAGCAATGCGGCTTCGTGCAGCGGAGTCAAGCATGATGAAGCTTTTATTTACAATATATAATCAAGACGATAAAAAAATGTTTTAAAGTAAAATTCAAGATAATGAATATCTTTCAATCTGAATTCTTTTTCCTTGGACATTTACATTTTCACATTTAAACATTTTTCAGCAATAAAACGTCATTAATATTGGAAACGAATTTGTGACAGAAATATTTAATTTCTATTATACAATGTGAAAAACGGTACATTATTTGTACATACATGAGTATGTCTTATTTGATCATTTTTTCATCTATTTAAAGTGGTTCAAAAAATTTGTAAAATTTGTGAATATACTTTCAAGTTTTTAGAACAAATGTTTGTATTTTATTTTCGAAAAAAGTAAAATATAATTTAATTACCGAAGATTAATCATAATAAAAGAGTTATTAGAGTTCTTTAGAGGGAATAAAAAATGAGAGATACTTCGAAATTTTGAGAAATTTCTATGAATAGAAGTCAATTGGACATCGAAATACCCACGTTTGATGATAAGAGTTAAAAGATAAATTACACTATTTCCATTATTTTCTTAACTTTCTTTGACTAGAAATTCTCTTGCTCTTCATTATCCTTATAAAAATTATAGTCGGAGATGCAAAAAATATAAATTTCGAGATCCAATTTGATCTGTTCAATATGAGTATATACGTGTATTGATAAATTTATTAGTTTTTTGAAAGAGAGAATGGTACTAAAATATGAAATGTGATATCTTCATTATTCGGAGAATGCAGTGCATATATCAATGCCCGAAAGCAACACCGCAACATTAAATTTCAATTTAATGACGAGTTTTATACTTGGGCTCTGAATTCTGTAGAAAATATTAGATATCATTAGATAATCTCCGAAATAGCGCTACATTTCAAAAGAATTATATATCTTGATATCAAGAATTATCTATCTTCTCGTTCCAAGCTAGAGAGAGAGAATCGCTCGTAAGAAAAATCTTTTATTCTATAATCGTGTCTATTAATCGCTATTTTATTTGTGGGAAGATTAAAAATTGATAGAAGTGTTCATTGTGTTCATTATATACGTACTATTTGTAACTGTATAATATAAATAATAACAATAATAAACGTGTTAGACTCCTGAATTTTAAAACAACAAAAAAACGTGATTAAGGGCAATAGGAAGTTGGTGGCAAAAAAATTAACTTTTTAGACACCACTATCATTCTAGATCAAAATAGATTAAAAATTGATTGGTACCATAAACCAACGTTTTCCGGTAGATTTCTGAATTACTGGTCTCAGCATCCGATGTCACAAAAAAGAGGCACTATTATGGGGCTCGTAGACAGAGCGTTTTTACTCTCGCATCCCGAATTCCACAAAAAGAATTTAGAATTTGTTATTAGGATCTTACTCAATAATGACTACCCTTTGAATTTTATTTTTAAAGTTATGACGAATAGAATAAAGAGTTTGGTTAACAAAAAGACATTTAAACATAATAAGACTCCCCAAGAGATCAATGAAACAAAAATGGTTTATGATTCCATATATGGTCAATTTCTCTGAAAAATTCAAAAAGGTCATTGTGGGTACAAAACTAAAATTAGCAGATCACAGCCTTAATAAACTGAATAAATTCATTAAAGTTCACAAAGATCCCCTTTCCAATCTACAAAAAAAGAATGTGGTATACAAGATATGCTGCAATGATTGTGATGCATCTTATGCCGGACAAACGGGCAGACTGTTAAAAACTAGAGTCGCCGAACACCGAAATCATACACGACGGAACTTGCCATCCGTCTCTGTAATTACTAATCATGTGATGCACTACAATTACGATATAAATTGGAATAACGTGAAAGTTCTGGATGTCGAGAAATATTATCACAAGCGATTAGTTTCCGAGATGCTACACGTAAAACGACAAAGAAATGGACTTAATTTACAAACAGACACGGATTATCTAGATCGCGGTTGCACTTCAATTTTTAACTACATATGAACGTTTTTAACCTTGTTTACAAATCTTGACCTATTTTTCTTTTAAACCAGTTGACTAACTCATTTTAATCTTTGACACCGTACAGTTTGGATGATAATTTCAAATAGTGACTCCGTTATTAGTTTATTACTCATTAATTTATTGATACTCCATCTCTTTGACATATAATGACTCGCTGCTACCATACGTGCTTCACTGTGTGAAGATTGCGTTTGGTTCAAGAATAAGTTGAGCACAATTACCTTTGTTAATTTTATTTGACACCTATGTGTTGCCCCACAGAGTTCAATTTTGGTTATATTTTTCACCGAGCCGTGGAGAATAACATCATGGTTTGTACGTGTGACTCAATTTTGCATCCCCTTGGACTGCATGACGATACATGCGTACCTTATCACTTTCGTGAATAGATAAGAAATTTTTATTTCTATTTTTATTTGTATTTTTGTTCTTACATAAGCTGAGGATGACTCAATGTAGAGTCGAAATATATACGATCGAAATTAATCATTATCTATTAGTATGAAACTATGTCTTGATTAAATATCTGGTAGACATACAATGCTTTAAACATTAATTTTGCACCTTTTACCGCCTGACTCCTATTGCCCTTAATCAAGTTTTTTTATTGTTGTAAATATAAAGTAAAATTTTATTCATAATTGATATTGTTGCAGTTGTTGTGGCTATATTAACATGAAAAGCGTAAACATTGATTTATTTTTATTACTTTTAAAGATACTGAATTTATTATCACACACAGATATATTTCTCGATTTTATCAGAAAAAAGATTTGAAAAAATTATGAAACTTTTACTGAAAGCTTATAAGTTAAAAGATATCCGACAGTGAATTTTAATATATTTGCATTCACCACTAAGTTTTAATATTCATGCCTTACAAGAGAATTTTCGACATTTTTAAATATTTCTTTAAAAATTCGTCAATCTCTTCATCGTGCTGTTCTAATTTAGCAACGAGAGTTAAATATTTTCTGATATATAGAATATTTTGTCTTAAGTTTCGAAATATAATTTTAAAAATTGATTCCGAAACATTTTTTTTTAATACAATATTTTTTATTCTCTTGAGTACAGATTTGAATAAAATGTCTTGAATCTTTCTGAAAGTTAAAATTAAATAAAACTTAGGCATAAAAGATATTAATGTATAAAAAGAAATTATTTAAAAATATTAATCTTATCAATTTATTAGAAAATGATATTTAATAAAGTCTAAAATAAAAAAGTAATTTATTACTTCAATAAAATTGGGGAAGATGAATTTTGTTCGATTTAAAATCAAGCAATATTATAATATGTTAACAAACTTACGAGCGCATATGTGGTTAGCTCCCTCATTTTGCAAAGGATTCAATCGGAGGTCCAAATTCTTTAGAGCCGTCGAACTCGCTTTCATTAATCCATAAACGATACCAGCAACTCCGTTCGGTCCTATATTGTTGTTCGCCAAATGCAGAGTCCTCAGTTTCCGATGCATCGACAGAAATTCGCCTACCGCGTGTGCACCGTTATCCATCAACTTGCAATGCGATAGATCCAACTCTTCGATCTATATCCGAGATAATTGAAATAATATTGCATAATGAAATTGCGTAAAATTCTCTGTCAATATGTTGCCTATCCATCCAGAATTTTGCATGTCTTATCACGCCTCAATAGAATTTTCATTACAGTAAGCATAAAATGAAAAAATATTGTGTAATATGATTATAAAAACCTATATTCTTATGAATGCAAAAAACGTGATTAAGGGCAACACGAGTCAGGCGTGGTAAAAGATGCGCAAAATTAATGTTTAAAGCATTGTATGTCTATTTAATCAAGACATATTTTTATACTTATGAATGCCATATTGAATAATGCATTTTTTACTTTACGTTGTTATTTAGCTAGTTATGTCATGTAAAATTGTTGTATATTAGATGGCGTTTATTTTTTACAAGCGTTTTAAAAAATTTTGAGAACGCCAGTGGACTCTTGAGGCAATCAACGTGTTGATATCACAAGGTGTACTATATTTGTGATCATATACTTATATATAACTTTCTATTATCTAATAGGAAGTTAAGATTGTTTTTACATGTAGATGTTATAAAATAATGTTCGTCAAGTAGTGCTATATTTCCTTGTTTTACTGTCAGAGAGCATTAAAGCAGATAGCGCTCACAACGTTAACTTAGATTTTAGAAGTTATACTTTTATTAAATCGATGCAAAAGTTCTTGCCAATTTTTTGCAATTTTTTTATTACAATAAAAAAAATTGATACAGTATAAATTAATCAAAGTTTTTCTATCGTTTTCCACTCTTCTTTTTCCCATCTTTCTGCAATTCGTCGTCTTCAGCTACAGGACATTTTTTATTACTTTGATATCGAAATTATCGTTTTTTAAATCGTTTAAATCAATTCGCACATTCGTTCTAATGGCTATAACATTTTCACCATAGGTCTCACAAATAATTCTGTGTGCATTAGCGGTACTTTTTTTTGGTGAAAACAAAACAAAAGGTAATGACGAATATGTTTTTTTAAAATTATATGTTCCATTTTTAATCGTATTAAAAGTTATATAAATGCCATAGATGTCAATATAAGTTATATGACATCTATGGCTTGTCACGCATAAATGTTAATGCAGAGAGACGCCAACTTACAAAAATCATAAACGTTTCTATTTATAAAAACACATACTAACGTATGTGTACAGACATTTATCCGCATCGGAACTTTTGCATCGACTTAAAAAGTTATACTTTTTTAATTGAAAATAACTTATACGTTATCGTTCGACACCATTCCTTGGAGAATAGCAGCGACTCGGGGTTGATCCAAGTTGCTCCGGGTTAAACTGAATTTTTTCAATTTCGGGCTGGCTTTAATTCCCTCTCCTAAACTTAAACAATCCTCTAGCGAGAACCTATACAAATGACGAAATCAATCGTTTTATCAATCGTTTAACGCGGGGATCCTTTTTATCTTACGCTTACTGAATTTTCGACTCACTCGAAGTCCCGCCACTCAAAACCGTCGTTCATGTAGATCATACCGAAGTTGAGATAAATCTCAGTAAGATGCGGGAATCGCGGGAGTATGACTGCCATGGGAATGTGATGCACGATGTCTTCTTCGAAAATTGATTCATCATTTTCCGCGTTTTCAGCTCGCTTTGTCTGCTTTCTGGAATCAAATCATTTATAACGGAACAACCAATTCCGCCTCTGATTTTCATAAGCTTTATGTAATAAGCTTTGTAATATATGTAAGTTTTGAATAATTTTTTGTATTATTATTATAAAGTAAACTCTTGAAATCATTCAACTTTCATTCGGAACATTTTTTTCTATCTTCTACGATTTCGACAATATTCGCTTCGAACAAAAAACTCATTTTTTTCAAGGGATATATCCCTTTAACGCGCAACTCAGTACTTATAAAAAAGTCTCTTATTTTTGTCTATATTTTAACATATCCAAAGTTTATTAAAATCAGAGGAGGATACTTGGTTGCATTCTTGTTATGAGAAACGTAATTTTATCAGTAATTAATTTTTTATTCACTATTACCAGTTAATTATGAATCAAGAACAATATTTTTTATAAATTAATCATGCGTTTATGCGTAAAAAACTATGCTTTGACAAACGAAGCATAGTAACATATTTAATGATAAACTTGATTAACATAAAGTTTGAAAAGTTGTAAAAATTTATATAATTAAAAATTTATTTGTATTTTAATTACATTTGCTTCGAATGAACATTATGGGAATATACTGCGAATAGTAATAAGATTTTATTTCGTGAACTTTTTATTAATTTTGTTGTTATAGGACAGAGTTGTCAAATGCGTATCGGTCGCCTAAATAATATCTCATCAATATTTTATATTTTCACTTAATATAAGTCTCGTTATAACAGTAGCAAAAACAATTAATATTAGTTATAAATTATTAATTTTTATCATTAAATGTCGCTTATATTAAAGAAAAATCAAGAATATTGATGAAGTATTATTTAGATGACCGATATGTTTGTGTGTGGCAACTTTCCGCTATATATATTTTTCATATATATCGCAATTTTTAGTACTATATCCGTCCTATCCACAATACAGAAAACGAGCGAAAAAACCATTTTTTAATGTGGAAGAAAAAAAATTTTATTATCGAGTAGTATTGCAGAAATCCACATCTATGTAAAAAATTAGTTGAAGCTGTTACTTAATGGTTTCCGTGACAGTTAATGTATTTGAGTGAGTCGCAGGTCTGATCAATATTGGACGATGGATTACGTTGCACAAACTACATCGCGTATGTAGAGGCCTAGTTGCTAGTCGCTAGCTGCTGTGAATAATTGAAGAACGCATACACGCGCCGGGCCATATTATCCGTCAGATATACGCTGGATGTGCTAGATTGATATACGAAATGGAATTTTGAATAATAAATCCACGCATCCATTGAAAGACGATTCTGACAGTTTACGCGTATTAATTAGTACAACCGTATAATTCTATCTGTCGCAGATAATAATTTGATTAGAAGACCAGATATTTAACCCTTTAATTTCTAAATTATTTAAGAATTAAAAAATTTTGTTGTGCATGTTACATGACAAATAAACAAATTCATTAAAACATTTTGATATTTTGAAAACGTATAAGGATTTTATTACAAATACAAATTGTAATATTTTATTTTATAACGATTTTTCTGTGTTATTTTTATTGCAACTATATGTAATAATTTGCATTACGAAGTTATTATACATAAAACTTTTGAAAACTTTTTTTACTCTTGGTAAAGTCTTTACAGCTAAAACTATAAGGATAATATATATTCACAGATATGAAAATATTTACAAATGTTTTATTTCATAATTCATAATATGTAATTATATGGATATAATGAGAAAAGGTTAAATATGAACGTTTTTTTATATCGAAAAGTTTAATAAATATTTATTTGTAAAAAAATATATGTACATACATATATAAAATGTATATTTAGATCTTTTACTATTGCTGCTTATATATGAATTGTTCATATTTTTTTGTTTTTAATTATAAATATATATATATATATATATGTGTAATCAATAATAAATTATTGAAACAATGAAGAGAGAATATTTTTTCGTGCATCAAAAATTTCTATAGTAAATATTATTAATTTAATAAATTAAATATTTATATTTATTAATTTTAATTATTTAATAAATAGTGTAATATTAAAGGAAAGAGAAAGCTGATAGGTCGCGAAACAACCTATCATTCGTAATCCGAATAAAAGCGAAGATAAATCTTGCAGCGGATTTACGGATTACTTGAAAAGGGAGCAGCCTGATGTGATTTGAGAGAATTACTTTCCTCAAGCTCTCTCTATTTTTTGTGGCATTTAATTAAATGAGACTGTGATTTCTAGACGTCTATTAAGCTAGCATAGCCAATGCAGCACAATCGGATAAAACATAAACAAACATTTAGTGCTAATTTGTTGCTTTATTCGCGATTTTGTTGCTCAAGCCGAAAAACAATGGCTGTGCTAACTTAAATTAGTTAGCCACAAAAAGAAATAAAAAAAAAAACACATATTTCTTTAAAGCTATTTTGTTGCTAATTATTTGCTTTATTGCCAGGATGATTGCAACATTTTTTATAAAAACAAAACAACTTTTAATTACGCTGAAATAACATAACACAATTAAATAATAATTTCCTTACATATTTTATCGTATTATGTCTGACTGATTTTGTTGCTTGACATTTCGATTGAACACGATTTTGTTGCTCCTTTAATCATCTAAAATCACCCTCGATTACTCCGCGCCAGCACATTTTAAATTTGCTAGTTTGCCAAATATCTCGATGGGTTACGTCTTTCTGATTTTGTTGCTCGACATTTCGAGTAAATATGATTTTGTTGCTCCACCCTTAACCGTTTGAAACCATTCCCGATTACTTCGCGTCAGCATAACTTTAAATTTGTTAATTTACCGAGTATTTCGATGGATTACGTCTTTTTAATTTTGTTACTCGACATTTCGATTGAACAATTTACTAATTTAAGAGATACTCGGTAAATTAACAAATTTAAAGTTTTTTGCTGACGCGGAGTAGCCGGAGTACTAACTATAATTTAAGTTAGCACAGCCATTGTTTTTATTGAATCGGTTTGAACAACAAAATCGCGAATAAAGCAACAAATTGGCATCAAAAAAGCACTAAATGTTTGTTTTATTGTTGTTTGTGTTTTATCCGATTGTGCTGCATTGACTGTACCAGCTTAATAGACGTGATTTCTAGGCTACGTCTAAGCTAGCGTAGTTTTCATTGCGAAATGATAATGTTTCCTTGACTCAATTTATTAAAATCGTGTACGATATGTACTGAATAACCAAGCGTTTTCGAAATTATAAACCGCAGAAGAGTTCACTAAGAGAACTCTAACAATAAGAATAAGTTAGAATAATAAAAATTTAGATGTGTGAATAAATTAAACGAGTAATATAGCTAGATAATGAGTAAATCAATTTCTCAATAAATAATAACGTTAAATAATAACTAATTTTTATGAAATCTCGATAAACATTATTATATGGAATATGAAAAGCTGTATGTATGAAATACACAAAATTTATAAAATAAACAGTATGAACATTATTATATATGGAATATGAATAAGTTATTTTTTTAGCATAAATTAACTTCAAGTCAGTTTTGCTTTAACGTATTGCTAAATGACAGATAAGATGTTTAAAAACATTAAAATGGCTAAATAAATAAAAAATAACAATTTTTTATTATGTTTACTTTAAATGGAGGATTTTTAAATATTTTTAAATATTTTAAATATTTTTTACAAATAAATGATACAACATGTTCCCGCTTATAATAAATCAGAAAATGAAAATTTCATCTTGTAAATTTTTTATAAAGTCCATATTATCACATCGTATCATAATGCCTTTTCCACTAATACAGAATTCGCGCGCAAAAGTTAATTAATTTTTTTTTCGCGAGAACAATATGAGCGAGACCATTTTTGCTTGTTCAGCCTGGGATTAGTTTTGCAAACGTGATCGCGCAATTCTTTCTCGCCTTCACGTTTACCCATTCCAATTTTGTTACGACGACAGTAAGAGTACATTTCCTGCCGACTCTACGGTCGTAACTATGTAAATTTGCTTCTTTACTTTTTAAACAGCACTGCCATTCTCAACAACATTTTTTAATGCTGCTTTAAAAGCTGGAAATGAAACGAAATGAAATTGGAACGACAGCGCGGCTATGTTAACAATTTTTCTCACAACATGTGCGTCTATAAAAAGTATATCGGTACTTTCTGAACGCACTCCTAAAATTTTGAATGTACATTTGCACGCGAAATTAAATATCTCAGGAACAGATTTTAAAGCTTTTGCAAATTCGTTGTTATTACCCAGATTATCATTTGATGTTTATGTACATACTCATTTTATTAATTTTTAACTAGAAAAATATTTTTCTTAAAATAATTATGAAAATATTAATATTTTAATTAACGTTTATATATTTATGTATTTATATTATTAATATTTGTATAATGCTTTTGTATCACACGCTTGGAAAGGAGACTCATTGTCAGAAGATGGTTTTACTTATGTTCCCTAGTCATAGCACTTGAATTATTTTTTACAAAGTTACGCTTCGAAAGTAGCGCACGTAGGCGCCAGCTGCCTAGAATCGACTGTCACACTGTCGTGTATATCAACCCTGACCGCGATTGTTGCAATTTCGCGAAAATTTGCACAACTCGTGTATCTAAAATTCACCACTCAATGGCCGCGGCAGTTTGCTAGCGTGTATATCTCCCGCTGCTCATATATAATTAGACTCCTTAACGCATTAACAAGTTTATTCGCTTGTTTATTCGAGTGTATTTGCCATGTGCTCGCCCATTGTGATTTTAGTAAACTTGGCGTGGCTGAATTTGCACAAGTGTTTTCTTCAATAATCGCATTATGCACAACGTACAGACGTAAATTTGATGTAAATAAAAGTAATATCAACGGTTGGACGAAGCAAACGACGATATCAAAAGAAGAAACGAGACCAAAGAATGCGATGTCGCAAAGACATGTTACAGACTTGTATTTCGGTGTCGTAGAGATAGGATTAAATGAAGATTATATCAGAAAATGTAAGATGATTGCATGCATGCATCGCGATAACGAAAGTGATGGAGGAATCTGCTGAAATCTCGATATTCGCGATTTTCCGACGTCCGTGATTATAATTGGCCTCCTAGATACTCCGGCCAATTATAGAATCGACCGCCACACTTTCGCGATATTTACGCCGCGGAGTCCATCGCACTCCTTGGATCTTCAAGTGCAAGCACTTACAATTTTAGCCGACAAACTGACCGGCTCTAATAATAATTTCCCGATGTGTTCTCGGCCGGGTGTAATAAATACAGTGGATTTCTGCGCGGCGGGCGTGAAGCGGTGCAAGGTCTGCTCAAACGCTGGCATTACATGTATCTACTATTCGTATCTGCTACATAGATGCCAGAGCCGCCGCAGACAAAGCACCTTCGTAGGATTTTGCCTCTTGATATTTTTGCTTAGCAATCTTTTAAATAAGAGATTTTTTTTTAATAACTTTTAAAATATCTTTAGAGAAGGTGCAATTTTTTATTATTGAATATTGATCAAATGTAACTTTTTCCCTAGGGCAGAAATGTGAAAATTGTTACCATTGAAGTTAGAGTTTTTCACTTTTCATGTTTAAAGCCACCGCACGTACATCGCCGTAGCACCTTATGTGAGAATCTTGCGTTACATCATAACCATCCGTACATTATATTATAACCACACATAAGCATCCGTAAAACATAATGTAAACTTACTACTTCTTACGCTACATTCCTCTTTGTGCGTTATTTATGTTATGTCTTACGGTTAGTTATGTATTGACGTAACATAAGATTCTCACATAAGGTGGCGTAAAGATGGTGATGTATATGCGGTCGTAAATATACCCCCTTAGGGAAAAAGTTACGTGATCGGTACTCTGGTTCTAAAATGACTTGATATGGTTCTGTATTTACTGATTTTAGTAGCATCGGGAAATAACTCGATCCGATCAAAATGGTTTCAGATTTTGTGATACAATTTCTTTAAATTAATACTCTTAATTTTTCCCGTTTCGAAAGAAATTAAATCTGACAGAAGCGAGCACATGTAATTGAAATTAGGAATGAATAATTGATTAAAACTTAATTTGGCGCCCCTCTTGTTAATGCGCTTTTGTGCAGTGCACAACTTGCACACTGATGAACTCATAAATCTATTTTTCATAATTTCTGTAAATTTTTGCAAATTTTCTTAATTTTCATTAACGAGATCTGCGAAATGATTCGTGATATATAATTTCGACATTGAAGTTACATTTTTAGGCAATTAAAATTATATTTTGAATTTATATTAGATACATTAAAAACTCAGAATAAATTTGTGAATTCTTCAATTTTTAAAACCATTTTTTTCAAAATCTTGTACGGGGATATTTTATTCTACATTTTTTTATTTATTTTAAAAACTATCCGGTTACGCTACCGTTATATCACGTTACGTTATATCACGTTACGTTATATTACGTTATACCACGAATTAATCCATCTTATAAATCTATCAGTTTATGCATAAATCCATATTAAGGTTCCTATTCACTCATCACACTATCTTAGATTGTGACGTCAGAAGCGAGAAAATACACGATAAAAATTCATGCAAATTATATTTGAATGGAAACATTTTGCAATAAAACAATATTTGCAATCGATAGAATAGACTTACAAAATATACCGAAAACTATCTTTGTGGGGGAGGGAATTAATCATGTTTATTTCTATATATTATTATTAGGTATTTCGGTTAGTTTTGAAAGTTTTTGCAAAAAAAAAACATTTATTAAGTGTACAAGTTAATTCTTGGCCCCTACCTTTCATCGATTACAGAACCTATTCGAACTGGAATTTTTTCCCGCCACATAGCCATTTTAAAGTGCCATCTTTTAGCTTTAAAATAAGGTATAATACTTCTACCTGAATATAACCTGCAAAATTAGTTATACATCTGGTGTCATTCGAAAAGCAACATTTGAGGTTGCCTTCTTTTTACGTTTTAACTTAAAAAAAACGCGGCTGAGGCAAAAGAAATGATTGTTCAGCTTTGGATCAAAACGCTGTATCGTACAGCACATGTAAAAAATGGTTCCAACAGTTTCGAGAGAGAAATTTCAACCTTCAAGATAGTGAACCCGTTCTGGTCAACCAAAAAAAAAAAAAAAAAATGGAAGATGAAGAGTTGGAGCAAATTTTGGATGAGAATCCTTGCCAAACTCAATTGGAACTTGCAAATGAGCTTGGAATGTCACAATAACTTATTTTCTATCGCCCACAGAAGCTGGGAAGGATTCGGAAGGAATCCCGGTAAATCCCGCTGCAGAATAACACCCGGCATAAAGCAAAGAAGACTCTGGAAACCATCGCAGACCTAGGCTGAGAAATTCTTCCTCATGCGGCGTATTCTTCAGACTTGGCTCCTTCTAATTATCACTTATCTCGACCCCTATAATACCATTTTAGCGAGTCTCAATTTAAGTCAGTTGAACAGGTGCAAAAAAGTATCGAATTTATAGAATCGAAATCACCATCATTTTTCCAATCTGGAATCTGACAACTGATGAGAGCAAAAATGTATAGAAACTGAAGGAGATTACTTTGAAAATTGAGCTTGAATTAATTTTTTCATAAATAAAGCTCAAAAAGGCCGAGAATTAATTTTGTATACCTAATATTTTAGAGAGACGTTAAATTATATTTTATTCAAAATATTCGCTATCTGTTGTAACTTTTTCTCACTTTTCTGGCAATAAGTGAATTCCGTGATAAAAAATGTTCGTCTTTCGAAGCAATCCATTCATCGAGCCATTTTTTTAATTTGTTCATATGTTTTGAAGTACTAGTGCTGCATTGATAGAAATAAGTAATAATATGAAGGGGCACACACATACGCGACGTGTGATAGGACTTCCTATTGAAGTACCAATAATCTTTAATTACTTTTGCAACGTATGGTCGAGCATTGTCGTGCAACAAAATCATTTTGCGTTTTCTTTGAGCTATTACACAGTTCGACAAAATATGAACTTTTTTTTTCTCCAAAGTGTCGATCATTTCCTGTAGATTTTGTTATACTGAATCCGAATTCGGCGACTAAATTAGCCTATCATGTCTGGAGTTTGAGTACCCTCGTAAAAAAGTACTATTAGTGCCACTGCTAGTGCTGTAGTGTCACTATTGTATATATAGTAGTGTCACTATTGATATGAGTAGTGACACTACCCATAACTAGTAGTATAGAGATGCAGTAGTAAATTCGCATTAGTGACACTAGTAGTATCACTATTTGGGTGAGCAGTGACATTACTAGTGCAGTACTGCAGAACTGCAGTAGTGCAGAAGTGACCATTTCTGAAACGAGCAGTGTCACTAGTAGTAAGGCACTAAAGAGATAGGTATTCTCGTCCGCCATTTTTGTCCCTTACGGGCAATGTGACAGTATGGCGAGATGTCAAGGCACGATGTTTATCCACTAACAACAGGTAGGTTTTTTCTTTTATTGTATTGAAAATCGATTCAAACATTAATTTAGATTATAATATTCTGAGAGAAACCTCTCTTATACGTATATATCATAGAGCGGTTCGTGCGCGGACGATGAACTCTGTACGTGAATATGACATTTTGAGATTAGGTTAGGTTAACGTCGAGCGTGAATATGAACGTACGAACATAAATTCTGTTCTGGGCACGTATTATGGAACTTTTCGGAATGGATTCCGATCGGAATTATTCCGTTTTCCTTAGAAAACACAATAGAAACCTTGGGAATAATTGAACAACTTTGACCGGAATCTATTCCGAAAGGATCCATAATACGTGCCTTCACTCGTATAACCAATTTATTAAAATGCTAGTCAATTAAAATTGTGATATTGCTATGATTTTGTCGGGAATAACGTTTCTAAGTCCGAAGAAGTGAGATTCCTATATTACAATAATAGTAATACTACTAGTGTCACTATCGCGAATTTACTACTGCATTATTGCTAGTGACACTAGTAGTGACACTAATAGTACTTTTTTACGAGGGCGAATAAAGTAGTGATATATGGAACTATGATTATTAGGAAGTGGTAAGAATATATAAGGTTAATTGATGATTTTTGTATATATGTATATATGGAAGGATAGTTTTAAGTTTAAAAATTTGTGAGAAATTAGATGCTTAAGTATAAAAAATGTATAATACGTTTATAATAGGTATTAGACAATTGGCAGTAGAAGATATATGGATGGATGTGTGTGATTAAGTTTAACTGTTGTAAACCAAGTTCCCTTCTTGGATATTATGTATGCTGAAAGAAATAAATTCTATTCTACAAGTCTATTCTATTGATTATAAATATTATTTTATTAAAAAATATTTTTATTTTACTGTACATTGCAAGAATTTTTATGAGCCCCCAAGGGGATCCTAAAGTCATCTGTTTTTCCAGAAGAATGCGATTTTTCAGAATGACAAAAATAACAGAAAATTAAAAAATTACAGTTTTGTTATCGGCTTAGTCGATAACAAAATTAATTTTTCAATTTTTTGTCATTTTTCTTATAAAATCGACTAGTAAATCTTTTATTATTGTTTATATTTTAGTTTATAATTTTTTTTTGTGAAAAAAATTTTTTAATCTGTAAGGGCAATTAGAAAAATAGCGTTTTGAAATATTACATTCTGTTGATAAAACAGTTCACTTTAGGATCTTCTTAAGCTTACTAAAAACCAAAAGGTTTTCTCTCGGGTACAAATTGCTTCGATTTGATCTTGATTAATTATTTTGTCGTGTATAAAAATTAATTAAAGATGTAGTATTTCTAATATTACTAATTCGTCTTACTTGGTTGGTACGAGAGAACGAAGCCTTATGACATGTATATGGTTCTTCATGAGAGCCATCAATTTCTCACATTCTTCTCTTTGCGGTTCGAAGTAGCTTGCCTGCAAAGTTTCCAAATACTCGGCTAAGTGGCGTTCGCAATATAATCGCCGCCATGAACTACCATGCTCGCTCGGATCGTTGTGTTCCCATCTGCGATAATAGGAGTTAAATCGTACTTGTGTACGTACGCAAATGGCTTTACCAATGAATGCTTTTGATATCAGTTGATCATACCTTTTAAAAGCACGCAATTAATTGCAATTCGTGTGGAAAATTGTTCGCATTTTAACGGATATGTTTTTTATGGACAGAAATATTTTCCTAATATAAATTGGAAGTTAAAACGAAATTAAAAGAAAATTTGAAGTACTATCAAAGTCAACCAATTAATTTAAAAGATTAGAATCAAGATCAAAGTGAAGTTACAGTCATATCAAATGAATTGGCTTTTATTTGGCCAGGATTAATTTTAATATGTAATTTTGACGTAAAGTTCACGGTAGCATTCGATAGACTTTATTATGTAATAACATTTCACGATCGAGAACCGAGGTGCTTTGCAGTGCTTCGTCTTACCTGTCTTTGGCCGCACGTTCCCAATAAAACTCATCTTCGATTCTCGGTATCGTCAATTCGAAGGGTAGATCAGTCGGCAGTATTTCCAGCAACACGTCCCTGTCGGCGCACGTCGGCAGATCCTCCAGAATAGGATTATCTTTCCAGGTCGAAACTATGGTACGAAGCGCGAGAATCTTTAAATCGGGGATTACGTCGTCATCCCACGAGGCGTCTTCCGCTCGCAGCATCCTTCCTTGCTCCTGCGGTAGCAGCGAAGTCTCCGGCGAGCACCTGCGAGTCAATTTGCTGGGATAAACATGTATTAATGAGTGAAGCCAATAATATTCGCATATCTTCAATATGAAGATATTTATTTCGGAGCCGTATCACGTGACGCGATTTTTTGCGAATACCTCACCAAAATTGAAACTGCTGAAAGAATATTTTTAAAAGGACCTTTATTCAAGAAAAACTCAATTTGCACACACACACGCGCGCGCGCGCACACACACACACACACACACACACACACACACACACATAAGAAATCAAGATATATGAGACAAGATAAAGAAAAGACACACGCATCGCGAGAACTTTATTCTATTCTATTTTACCTGTATGCGGCTACAACGTTCTTCGATATCGTATGCGGAATCCTCATTGTTCGCGTCCGCTTCTGCACAAATACAAGAGTTATTTCACTAGAGTTCACAAAACATAGATAATTTATGATACGTTGTTTCGATTTGCTATTTCTTACCCGGGAGGGATACGAAAATATGTGAATCGATAAAATTGTTATCTACGCAATTGTTTTTCAACTGGTTTTATGAACTGTCTCGCGGCTGTGCTATCTACTGTCACGATATTAAAGCAATCAATGTCTGTTTTATTGGACGAAGTATCGCCAATGTTTCATCAGTACATATTTTTAAGTCACAAAAGAGCATTGCTCGTGTGAACAAATGATCAGCAAATATATACATACACATATGTCGCTTAATCTCGCCCTGATAAAACTCTCGCGGAACTATCATTTTTCACAGCTTTTCTCTTTTCCTTTTTGTTCCAGGAGTGTCCCGAGGGAGTAGTGCACGAGGACTCGTTCAAGGACATTTATGCGAAATTCTTCCCACATGGCAGTGAGTTCCAATTAAATAACAGCCCACGTTTTTGCGTAATTAGTTAATGGCCACCCCTCATGCGAATTGCAGACTCCAGTCCCTACGCCCACTACGTGTTCAAGGCCTTCGACGTTAATTGCAACGGGGCTATCAGCTTCAGGGTAATTAAATCTCTCTTATGTAATGTATAGTCTTTTCATTAATTTTAAATGATTGACCGATATGTCCGCTGACGTGTATCTTTGCCCTCGATTGACAATGAGCGACGTGCGTCCTCGCCTTGAAATACCAACGCGTGTCCTTTGTGCGAGGAAATTTTCTTCAGCGTATGTTAAGCTTAAATTATTGCACGTTTTATCGACATTTATTGAATCAAAGATTATTCAGAAAATCATAAATAAATTTTATTTATTTATTTGCGTACTTAATTGATTGTTAAGTGTGCACAAAGTATACTTTGTACACTGAGAGAAAAATGTTTGTATTTGCTGATAAAATAATTTGCGTGGTAAAATAATTATGGTTAAAAGCTCCATTTTTGTAATTATTGCTCTACTGTTAGTAATAATAATCTTATATTTTTAGTTTTTTCTGCTAAATATGAAAAATTTATCATATTAATTGTATGATACATATTATATATTAAAAAATATCATAAATCATAATAATTTCAAGTATTAATATAATAAAATTATTATTTATTATTATTATTTACCATATCGCAAAACAAAAGGCAGTGGCACGTATACTTTTTGTCTCGTTCCATTATTTACCCTATCTTGCGATATCGCAAAATATGATAAATAACATAAACGTTTTTATGTAAAAAATAAATGCAATTATAATGAGTATAATTATTTTGTTAATATTTGCTTATTATTTACATAGTAATAATAGCTAAAAAATATATTAAAAAAAAATCACTTTCACGATATAGTTGTATGAATGCATATCATAGTTGTGATGATTATGATACAGTTGAAGCAGCTATAATTTGCAGGCTTAAAATAACTATAAATATATAGTTGGCACTGAAAATATATTATAGTTAAATTATAATTAATTGCAATTATTTTTTTCTCTTAGTGTAGAAAGTAAAAAGCATATTTTTAATTTTTATTTTTAATTTTTAAAAGCATATACTTTATTTAAGGGTTCTTCTCGGTCTATTTTCCAAAAATCGATTTTTTTTTTCATAAATCGATACCTTAAAGTATGTAAAATAAGATCTCATAAGGTTTTTGTCAGATTCTGACTGTAGAGAAAATTATTTATCATCAAAGTGAGCGATGCATAAAGCGCACTTAAGTCTAAATCGGAGTCGTGACATATTAGCGTGAAAGAAGACAAACTCGGAAGAATCTCAATTCTATGAAGAACAGGATGGATGTTTGTATGATCCAGCGATAGCTCATTGAAGGTAGAAACTGAATTTTTTTTATGTTGCTTTGAACATGTATCATACTTTAAACGCATTATTCTCAAAACCATATTTTGGTTGTTGTTGTATAAAACTTCCATACTAATAATCTGATTGAAGTGAAATTTGATATGCATGTTTGAATTAAATGTCGCTACTGCATGAACTAAAGATTTTATAATAACTTATATAATAGTTTTTTTAATTAAAGCACAGAAATTTCGGCGAAAAAATAATTGTTTTCTTTACAACGCCTTCATTTAGTAAAAAATTATTATTTTCCATTATTTTTAGTTCATGTAGTCAAGAACCCTTTACTAATTGTAAGAAATTTTTATTTTCTGTTCTAGCTCTATTGGTCAAAAAATTTTTTTACAACGGCGGCCCTGAAAATTTGGTACCACTGCATACCTTGGATGTCATCTATATCATACATAATATTTAAATACAAATAAAACTTATGTTAAAATGTCAATAAAAAAGATCTTAAACTATTACACACTTTGATTTCATTTTTGAAAAACACTCAATTTTACAAAGAATAATCAGTCGTGGAAGGGCTAATGAGAGCAATAACCCGCGGTTAACGGTGCGTAATCTTTAATGTAATTTATTCCATATAGTTACAAACGTTATTAATATATAAGTAAAAAACGAGTAAAAACGAGTGTTTTGACGCATGTTTCAGCCGCATATAATATTCTTTGTTAACATATCGAGAGCTCGTGATATCAATTATTTAACAATTTGAAAGAAATTAGTGAGGAATGTATAGCTCCACGAATAAAATTCAAATAACGAGAGAAATTGCCGATGGAAGCAACCGCGGTTATTAGTGCGTATAATAGTAGAGTAAATAATTACAATATAATTCTGGTGACAAGTTGGTATATTTCGCAGCAAACGTAACGTTTCGACTCCACATTTGAGTCCTCATCAGTGCTGATATGAATATTATAATGATTTAACATCTCAGATCGGTCGTTCCTCCGCACAAGGTCAAGTTATAAAAGTCGGTTGGGAAGTCATGAATTTAAAACTGTAATAGAAAAGTAAAACATAAATAAAAAGATTTGTAAATAGGAAAGTCATAAAATAAAATTAAAAAAATTAATTAATTAATTAAAAAAATAAATAAATAAAGAAATAAATAAAATAAAATGAAAATAAATTATTAATCGGTAAATAAAACTTACATTATGAGGAAGAGAGTAACGATCGAAGAGATGTGTATACGCAATACAATACAAAATTGAAATAACGATAAGTGAATAAAAATATGTGTCGGTATAAACATTGCTCCCCTCCACATACAACAAACAAACATCGGATTGGACGACAATAATAGAACTTTCCTAAAAGAACTAATGAAATTGTTGGATGAGATTATGATACAAAGGGTCGAGTAATTCTGTAACATTTTGCAAATTTAGACTATGCTTTTGATTTTTAATGTTAATCATTTCTGAAATGAGACGTTTTTTGTAATTAGTTTCCTCGTCCAACAACCTCACATTGCTCCAATCAAACTCATGTTCAAAAGTTATTCTATGATTTGTAATGACGGATAATTGGTTGGAATTTTTTTTGATATGATTTCTATGTTCACTAATTCTGTTTTTTAATAATCTTTTGGTTTGTCCTACGTAAGATGCATCACAATTAGAACAATCGATTCTGTAGACGACATTAGAACGAGAGGAAGTGGGTAGTTGGTCTTTGTGTACTTTTATGAATTTGTTTAGTTTATTACCAATAATTTACTCAATTTTACGTTCTCTAGACAAGGCTCTTTAAAGGAGTTATTTATTCAGATAGTAATTTTATTATTAACGATTAATTGCATAATAATAACAACAACAATAATAAACTATCAAACCGAAATGTTGAATGTTTTATTTGATTATATCGTGAAACAACTTGTATACATATGTACATCAAGTTTGAATTTAATGCATCAGTATCTGTCAACTGTTTAGGGTTTAATTTAATTTTGCTCGTATCTAATTTAGGCCATGGTTAATTTGCTGCATATTTTATACCACGATTTCTACGATATAATCCTTCGATCGACATTGACGCGCGGATGAAACGCGAGCGCGACGAATCTGAGTAGGAAATTTTGGCGTTGCGGTAAACGGAACGCAAATGCCAATGTATTTATGCAGGCAGGCGATCCACATTTTGCGATAATAGCGCGGCACGCGAACGATCGATCGATAGGCCGGGATCATCGCCAATTGAACGGGTTATCGGATAAATAATTAATCGTTTTTACGATAAACGCGAGATACGTTAATATATATCGGATATGGGGCTAAATATGCCTGTGATGCTCTCACGAGGGTGGCTGATCATCTGTCATTTCGCTTGAATGTTGCGCGGTAACTCACGCAGAAAATTTATTGCGGATGCAAAGGCAGCTTGATGCCAAGCATCGGCATGCAGTATTAAAGCTTTCAGTGATGATCCCAACTCGCATGGGACATGAACTCGGATATATCCGGGATACGTGAACATTATTTTATTTGACTAATTTCCCTCGCCGATACTTCGTATTTAGATGGCCTTTTTTTGTATAATTGTAGTTTTTTTTTAATACGCACTTGTGAATGACTTTATATAACAATATATTAGGTCGGTGCCGATGCGGATAGATGTCTGTATACGTGCGTTAGTATGATTTTTATAAGTAGAAACGTTTATAGTTTTTGTAAGTTGGCGTCTTTGCATTAACATTTATGCGTGACAAGCTATAGATATCAACATAATCTTACATTTAGTAATTACAATTAAAAATGCCATATAAAAAGTATATTTGCCACTGCCTTTTGTTTTGCTTTCACCAAAAGAAAAGTGCTGCTGAAAAGTATACAGAATTATTTGTGAGACGTATGTTCGGTAAAAATGTTATAGCCATTAAAACGTGTGCGTTGGTTTAAATGATTTAAAAACGGTGATTCGATATCAGTGACAAAGAATGCTCCGAACGTCCTGCTGTGAAAGAATACAAATTATGGAAAGATAGGAAAAAGTTGAATGAAAAGTCGATGGAAAATACTTCGATTAATTTATATTGTATTGGTTTTTTTATTATAATGAAAAAATTGCAAAAAATCAGCAAGAACTTTTGCACCTAATATATTGTTAGATATAGATGTAAGCAATATAAATAATAAATTGCTTTGATTTATATAATTTATATATATATATATAAATAATTGTTATAAAATTATTAATAATTATGAAAAATTACATTGTTGTCAAAAAAAATGCAGAATGATTTTATTTATTTTTTTTATTTAAAAGACAAAACATTCGACCGGCAA
Source organism: Cephalotes varians (assembly GCA_037157785.1). NCBI lineage: Eukaryota > Metazoa > Arthropoda > Insecta > Hymenoptera > Formicidae > Cephalotes > Cephalotes varians. Next base: position 48,265 of record JANQDE010000203.1, read on the forward strand.
TTCAGTTTTTTAAGTTTACAAGCTTTATCGTTTTATTCTCAAAAGTGTAATTGTGTCATTATGCAGTCAATTTAAATATACAATTGTTATATTATTTGTTATATTTTTACACATTAAATTATACAACATTACTGCAGTTTACTACATCTTATTATAAAACTTTTTGTTTCGTGACAGAAAATGTCAATAAGCATTCATTTTAAAGAAACATTATATTTATTTACATTCCGAATTTATTTCTCTCGATTCATCGAATCGTGAAATTTTATTTCAATTTTCGTGAAATTCAGTGAACGATCTTAACAAGATTTGCTCGAGAAGCATTGTCGTTCCGCCGTTTTAAATAATTCCGGGATTGCAGGACCTCCTTGTAACGCTGTCGACTCTGCTGCGGGGCAGCATTTATGAAAAATTGAGGTGGACCTTCAAACTTTACGACATAAACGGCGACGGTTGCATCACTAGGAGCGAATTGGGTGAAGTCGTGACGGCGGTCCACGAGCTCATGGGCAGACGGCATCACGCCGAGGAAGAGAGGAAGGCGAGGGAACAGCTGGACAGGGTTTTCAAGAAACTCGATCTCAACCAGGACGGCGTTATCACGATCGAAGAATTTATCGAGAGTTGTTTGAAGGTATGTCTGATCGTGAAACAACTACGAGTGACGATGGAAAGTATACAGGACGTCCCTATCGTCTCTCTTCTGTAGATTCTTTGACACTCTGACGTACGATTGGGTTTTCTTCGACGCCCTTGTTATCGGCGTGTCATAGCGTTTCTATTGATCGGCTATTTTAATAATAACTTTAGCTTGGTTAAAGTCTGAAAAAGAAGGTATAATGAACTTGGGACACTCTGTACGTACTCCTTTTTATAAATGAATGCCTCGAGACGTATATAAATGTCCCAGATCTGCCGGGTGTTTTTTTCAGTTATAGTTCCAACTCGCTCAACCAGACTTGGAACGACTCTCTTTTTTAATTGAGTTTATAATTTTCCATGTTACATCGCGATAATTAATTGTTGAGTTATATATCTCTGTTGAAGTAATATCCTTTTACATTTAACCGAGAAATACGATTTCATTATTCACTTGGAAATTAACTCGACAGAATCATTTACATTAAAGACTAAATATCTTTGTTTTTTTATCACAGTGTCAGTGTCGTCAAAAAAAGTTCTCGCGAAATATTTGCGATGTACTCATCATACTTGCGATTCTTGTGAAATACATAGAAATACATAGAAACGTACGAATATTGCTTCAACGATAAATGCATATGAACTCACGATGCACGTGAGACACGAATGCAAGAATAAGGACATCGGAAATGAATCGATGTTTACCGGTTCCGGAGCTTGCGCGGACTTGTTTGTAATTTGTTCAGCGCTTTCGTCGATAACAAAATAATATTCCGAGCAACGCGCGCGAATCTTAACCGTCGCGCCAAGCCTGAATTTCTAGAAGAGACACAGATAACGCAGTTTTCAATTGATGTGAACTTGACGCAGGACGATGTGATCACACGGTCGCTGGCGATGTTCGACTGCGCGCTTTGATCTCCGGCTAAGGACGAGCCTCCAGCAGCGGTCACCGCGACGCCGCCGACACCGCTCTCGACGACAACGTTCTCGCAATCCCTATCCCCATCGCCACCGCCGCCATCCTATTCCCTACTGCCGCCTATCCCGCCACCTCTGCCCTCTCAACCACCACCCGGTTACACCGTTCAAGATCAGGAGCTCTATCTACTCCTGGCCGCTCACTGGTGGAATCAACCGGAGGCACCACTCTTTTGTTGAAGGTAAATTGCCAGACCTCTAGATTTCCCGATATTTTCCTTCTGAATCGCTGAGAGCTTTCGCTCTCTTTTTCTCAAGTGAGATAGACACTTATCGGATATAGTTCTTTAAAAATTAAGAATATCGGAATAGTTAGAAAATGTAAAACACGTCAATTCAGTGCCAGATCTCTCGTGCAATTCGAAGATGATTTTTTCCTGATGAAAATTTGTTGGGAGGATCAAAATCTTAAATGTTTTCTTTTATGTTTTTTTATGTTATTTCGCCTGCTCAAACACGTTGAATCAATTATAGTGGCTGCTCGCGAATCTATCGCTATGAAAAGCCATTATAATAACCGCTATTACATTCTAATTTAACAATCGTAATGACGGTAAAACTGCATAACAATACTTCGTGCAAATGCCATCGTCATTAAAAAAGAATCTCGCTTTGAGAAATTTATTTGAATTTCCCTCGTAGATTATTGTTCTACATTCGGAAAGATATGTTATTTTATTTAAAAGAAAAATGACTTCTCCGATTTCAATGACCTTAACATAATATGTTGTCAAGAAGGTTTTAAGCAACATTTAATAAATTTTTGCTCGTCTATTGAAAAGTTATTAATAATCAAAATCAGTCTCTTCAGTCTGTTTCGGATATGATACATATCCGAATACAATATGCATTTTTGCATAAATTTTCGACATTTATGTTAGAAAATAAAAGAAATATGTTTTATTTTTTAATAACTTGAACAATTTGAATATACATATGCGTGTGTGTGTGCGTGTGTGTGTGTGTGTGTGTGTGTGTGCACGTGCGTGCGTGCGCGCGCGTGTGTGTGTGTGTGTAAAATAGAATGGTAAAAAAAAGAGATCAATATGAGACAAGCCAAAAAATAGGGAAAAAAGCAAATCTCAAAAAATTAAGAAAAAAGCAATTTATTGCATATAATATATTTAAATATATTTAAATTTATAAATTGGAACGTTTTGACTTCACTTAGCCATCATCAGCCAATAAAACATCTAATATTTTAATCTATTAATAATGAATTAAGAATTATAAATATAATATAATATAAAACTTTGAATAAATAACAAGAAAATATAAAAAAAAAAGGAAAAAAAGCGAGAAAGTCAAGAATCGGATATAATAAAATGAACAGATAATTTAAAGTTATAAACATTATATACAAATTACGAAGATATCTTCTTTTTTTTGATCCGTGGATATTCAACTGAAAGTCAGTCACCATGCTTTCTTGACATCAAATACCAGACTTCAATTGGCCAGAAGTCCAGTCATTATGAAGATATATTAAAATTGTTTCTCTTAAAGTAAATCCATCTTTTATTATTTATTGTGTGTGTGTGTGTTTGTATGTGCGTGTGCGTGTGTGTGCGGTCGTGCGCGTGAGCAATAATAATAGCACACTAATAATAAGTATATAATATAGTAATAATAATATAATGTAGTATAAATAGTAAAGTATAAATCATATCATTCAATATATGTTTGATTCATTTTATTTATTAATAACTCGTTAATTAACAATGCGACGTTTAAAACTTTTTGCAAATTAGAGCCACATCCTCGATAATACATGTCAAAGTCATTGAAATCGGTGAGGTCGTTACTATTATATATTTTACCAAAATTACTTATATAGCGACAATAAATGACGTTACTGAGCGATAATGAGCATGTTCAAGCCGACAAAGCAGCTTGAATATAATTTGGTTCTTATATTTGGTTCTTATAAAACTGATCAATCAGCGCTCGGTGAGTGGACTAGTTGCTTCATTCGGCTTGAACACGGTCAATGTAATAGGCGTATATTCTATCTACGGAAAAATTGCTTGCGGTTCGCTGTCTCGTTCAGCAGTTAACTCCGCTATCGCGAAAAGATTAAAACGTACTTAAGAGGATTAATGCTGGAATGATGAAACCGATCTTACGGATAAATCGAGCTTTCTTCGAATTGATTTTACAGAATTGAAAACTCTTTTACACGCTTAAAATACACACAAATAAACTACACTTAATTTAAAAGTTTGAGAATGAAAAAAATAAAAAATATATATTAAATAAATATATAATTTTAAAATTCGTTTTTTGTTTTTAAGTTTAAATTGTTTCGTAGTTTATTCGTGTGTGTACTTTAAATATGTAAAAGAGTTTTTGTAAAGCCAATTCGAAGAAAGTTCGAACTTAATGTCGGTAATTCCGTAATTCCAATATCTTCTTAATTGATCGCTTTGTTTTTTTACCTCGCTGCCTATTTTTATTCTGGAACTTTAGTTTTTTTCAAATATTTTCTTATTTTTTTTTAATTTTTTTTCTTGATCAAACCTCTCATAGTTTAAAGTCTTTTCCTCTTTTAGAGCAACCCGATAATACGGCTCTTAGCGACATAGAATAGCAATCGAGGTCTAAATCTGTGGAATCGAAGAGCGGATTTTCCGGCATCTTGTTGCCCTTTGTTCTGCAAAACGTTGCGCAAACAATACGAAGACAAGATGTAGTTTTTATTCTCGCCGACTAACGGGGGGGGCTTAGCCATGAAGATTCAGTTTGAAAATAATATGCAGTGTTCACGTGGAGACCGTCATTTTATCGACGAGGCAACATCTTGTGGATGATTCCGCGACAATGATCGTCGAATATTTTGGCAATCGTGGAACAATTGGTATCGATCTCTGGCAAGAATCAAGCGGAGTTGCAAAAACGTTCAATCTAAGATCGAACTGTATATTAATACGTGAGATAGGAGATCTGGAACAACTACATTGCGATCTCTCACTTTCGAAGAAAAAGGGCGAAGAACGGGCGTTAAGAAGAGGACATCTTCAAAAAGTGAAGAGATGCCGGTCGAGAGCTCGAACAAGATACAATCGATTTCCTTTCTGCGACTCGCCGCGAGAAAATCCCGCGATTAAAAAACCTGATATCACAAATTCGTGCCAAATTTGTAGGATTTTCAGATGATGAAAGAACAGGGAAAACAGCGAAGGTGCTCTGCGTGGCTGTGAGTCGAAAATTGCGGCACGAGTACGAGGATTCTAAATTGTTCCGAAAAAAAAAAGAAAATTATTTATAAGTCACTCGGGGATGTCGCATCCAATTTCGGACGTTATATCTGCACTATTCTGTTTCTATAGATGTTAAAAGCGAGGATCATAACGAATCGATCGCGTAACTTCGCGTTAGCAGGAGAGTTTCTCACAACTTACGAGGGATCGTGTGGTTTATTTGGAAACACATTTTCTCTCATATTTGAATACATTTTCTCCCTAATGATAAATAATGCCTCGCGCATTAAATCGCGTTAAAAAAAATTCCTCGCTGTTGTTGAGAGATTAACCTGAGTTTCCCTTATTGTAGATTATTATCAATCTACATTCGGAAATACATGTCATTTTGTTTAAAAGAAAATTTATCACATGATTATACGTACAGGGTACATCTTGTTACCATGTTGTCTCTTGACAGCAATCGTTCCTTGTATGATTTGAAGACCCTGAATAATGTAATATATGCGAATTAACTTTTCTAACATCTATCATTTGATTTAAACTTTGCATAATTGTTACACTCGTCGATCTCTTCATATTTTCCGTAGTTACGACGATTTATTACAATCGTGTGGTCACAATTGTATATCGCGAACGGCAAGGACGTCATAGATATATTTCACCGTGCGTTGGTCTCTCTCGATTGAATTGTTAGCCACACGATTATTGATAATCGTGTGATCATAGATATCATACAAATGTATTTTCGTTGGTTCATATGTTGACACTTCGTTATATGCCCTTTTCTAGACCCAATCAATTCTATTTGGGCCGCGCAGGTATCCAATATTTCTGTTGGCGAAGGTACAGCCAATTTTTCGATACGATGCATACTCATCGATATTTGCTTGCAAAATCAATTCCAACCATTCCGATATGTGTGATTAATTTTTTTTTCTACATCAATCTAACATGACAGAGCGTACACTGATGCTTATCGAAAAAGTACCTTCGATCTTATCAGTCCGTGTTTTCCTAATACTCTTTTCTTACTGATAGTTTCTATTCCTACGATAGTGCAATATCTATCATTCAATCGTATTACCGATATTAAAGCACTGATAAGAGATATTGATCGTCTGCGGACTCTTCCGTAAGCGTTTATAGTGTGTACTATGTTGTAGGTGTATATGCGTACAAGCATCGATTTTCTAATGTATTCGTTATTGCAAGTCGTAGGCGTGCGAGCGTGCGGATACACGTCAGACTAGCTGAAGTAGCGGAAGCCTGAGCGGAAGCGATTTACGGATTATCAAAATCGATTACAATGAAACACCAAAGCTACCGTAGTTAGCTGTTACTTAGGTATAAACAAAAATAATAATACGATTTATATATACATATATATGTAATTTAGGATAAATTTGCGATTAACTGCGTAGTCATCGGACGCCAACTGGCGATTGAGAAAAAATTAGTCGTTCTCGGAAAATGCACACCGTCTTGTCGATACGCTCTACACAAAAACACACACGTAATGCGATCCACGTACCCCTTTGGAAGTATCGTCTGTCCGTTGGTGGTTCGCATCAAGCCGGATCTAGGATTGTCGTTGATCACGTTCTCGTTATGGGATCGTGAATCGACTATTCGCGTGACTTTCCTCCTGGAGAGGAAGTATCGTGACTGAACGATGGAACGAGCACCTTCGTCGCGATGGAATTCATTGGAATTGGAAACATGCGTGTTGCTAGGTTACATGTGCGTTTCTATAACGACTAATCAACGGTTTAATAACGAGATCATAAATTCCATTGCGATCGAGCATGGGGCAGCTAAGCTCCTCGAGTTACGCTGAATCTGTATAAGACACAGGGTCTCGTACGTACGTAGAAGATAAGTCATCAGAAAAACGGAGAACACTTAACTTTTAAGAACTATTGAACCTTCAAACAAATTGCGCTCGAACAGGTCAAAATGAATAAGTACGAGCATTAAACTCGGACAATTTGAAATTAACGATTGAAATTGAAGTTAATGAGTTGATCGGTTCGAAGATTCGACTGTTTAAGTATAGCTCGGACATCACTAAACATTCAAACAAAAATAATAATTGTTGCAAACAAAAAACTTTTATTCCATTTTAGATCTGTGAGATCAGGTCTAATGGATCGAATAATTCGAATTGTTCGATGTGTCTTCAGGCTGAAACGATTTGAACAATTTAAAATTTGAACATGAAATTCATGCAATTTGAATTGTTCGATCGTACGAAAATTCTGAGCGCTATTAATCTCCCTTGAATTCGAAGATGCGAAGAAATTTATAAAATATGATTCAAATGGCTCCGCGAAGAATAAATATAGTTTTCCTATCCTTTTCTTTTCGTTTCTTTTTTTTTTCCTCGATGATCTCGTAATTCTCTTTATGATTCTTTTGTGTTCCCGGTACTGTCTTGCATAGAAATACTGCTCGAATCTATGAATGCATTCAACAGAAACTAAAAAATTATCGTCATCAAGTGTCAAGACTGAACTGGGAATGAGAATGCGTATATAATGCCGACCATTAATCTGGAACGTTTACTTAGGAAGTTGTAAAAAATGAAAAAAAAACCGATGTATAGATAGAGATGTGCGAATCGAGGTTTTTTGACGCTGAATCGAATCGAATTTTATTTCTTTGTTCGAATCTGAATCGAACCAAATCGACAAAATTTTATCCAAATCGAATCGTTGAAACATAACTTTTAAAGTGCGTTTCACTTGGCACTCACAACGCTCGCAAGCATTATTTATTCTTGTTTAACATTTGATAAACAACAAGAATAAAATGATTTTAAGAGTATACAAGCGCCAAGTGGAACGCACTTAATTAATACACAACATAATTAATGTTATAGGTTGAATCTTAATAGATAATGAAAAAAGATTTCTAAAAAACTACCTTTATTAGCGAGAATTTGATTTTATAAGATTATCAATATATGTGATTCAAACCTCTTAGATTCGAAATTTTCGAATAGTTCGAATCGTACATTGAAAGAAAAGGTTTGATACATCAGATGTTTAGAATGCATTTTGATGAAACCATGCAGAATTTCTGATCATCGTAAGACTCGATATTTTGTATAATTAGAACATTTGATGGACTTAACTATAAGGATTTATTTAGTATTTTTCAGTAAAATCTATAAAATTAAATCTATAAACTTTTAGTTATATTCACTAGACGTTCCTCACGAACGATACGCAGCCATCGTCGCTAGATGAATACTATTAAAAAAATCGTAAGTAAAAAATCATAAAGGATAAAATAAAAAGCGCATTATGAAAGCTTTTACCGATAGATAATAAGATGATTTTTGAATACGAGTCTCCAAATTTGAAGACAAACAGTAAAAGATATATTTTCGATAGTACAGTTTTTAGTTCTATACAAAAATTAATTTAAGAACCTGATATAATTCCTGGAAGTAATATTCAAGTGCTAAGATATAATAATATCTGAAATATCAGAGAAACATCAAATTTCGTGTCTTACAATGAAATTATATGTAGTACATTAGCTAATCATTACAATGATTATCAAGAAATTCTGGTATACGTAAACAGAAAAGAATTAATCAAATTTATCTAGTAATTCCTATAAGAATTCTAATTCGTCCATTTTGGAACAGACACTGGTTGAATCTATCAGATTTCCAATTAATCCAATTAATTCGATTTTTTTCTAGTGTAGAGATTCAAATCATTTGCATATTTCTATCTATAGAAACTTGTTTTAACGTCAAACAGTTTTTCCAATCAAGGAGCGTGAGCGTTAATTTGTATTAGAAAGAAATTATTTAATGTACAAAATTAAATAGATTGTTTTTATGCATTCAATACTCTGTAAACGTTGCCACACATTAATGCTCTCTTCATAAGATCGAAAGAAACAATTAAAATTAAAGAAGAAATCTCGCATTAACGCGCGCGATCAACGGTGCAAAACCGCTGCGATTATTTCGTTAGGAACTATTGACGAAAGATTTATATTGTTTAGAATATACAAATATGTCATATGTCTTTTTAAATTGAAGCAATTAATGCCGTCCTACGACTTCGAAATGTAAACGCGGATTTATCTGAGTGGGATCACGTTGATTTCTTCAATTTGAAGATGACGATACACGTTTATTATATATATCTTTCTGGTCTCATCGATGTGTATATTTACGTATAGCGTTAGCCACGGAGATATGTATAATCAAACAGGTTTAAAATACCTACGTTAAATCTCTGCCAGCATGTTGATTGATATTCAATGTGCGCCGTAAAATGTTACAACATAAATCGAGAATCGCGGACATGCATTTTAAGATATCAAGCCGAAACTTTTCTAACAGACTTCTGCTATATTTCCTACACTATTTCGGAATTAATTTAATTGCAAATGAGCAAACATCGGGACGAATTGGTACTTCCCTTTGCTTTTGTACGTATTGCAATGGAAGACTATACCTATGCGCATAAATTGTACAAACATGGGATGCCGTATATTTTTTATAAATTTTTGTTATCTTTTGCGAGACACGAAGTATATTCGCGAGAACATTTCTCTACGCAGATTCGTGTAATAATCAGTAATTTTTACTGATTATTATTCGTTATTAAAAGGAAGAAAAGCACAAAAATTCCTAAGAAAATATATTCAAAAAATATAAAAATAAAAATAATTACGCTAAATATTGCGTTCAATTTAGAAATGTTCGTGAACATGAAAACGTGATTTTGATTTGAATATAATTGATCGCGCGTTGTTTGATGTTTAACAGTTGAAAAAAACATGCCTATGAATTATAAACTGAAACAATCTCATACAAAGCAGAATTAATTGAAATCTACTTTTCCTTCTACTGATGTATATTACATGATGAATTCTCGAAATAAATTATGAAATGTTCCTAGGAAGATGAAATTTAATTATATCAAGCGTTGGATATACGTTAGTGATAAATTATTTGGAAGCGGAATAGAAACGGAATAGAAACGAATATATAAATTATTTAGAAACTATTAATTCTGATAAAACTTCATATTTTGCACGCACTAACAGGACCGAACTTGCAAAATTTCACTGCAGAATATAACTTTATCCGTTTCTACCGATGTAGATTAATTTTAATCTCGTTTCAATTTATTCTTTATTTTTTTCTAATTTTTAGAACTAGAAAAAGATGAAGAGTAAGCTGAACCAAGATTAAAATTCGAGATTAAATCTATAATTGGTGGAAATGGATTAAAAGACTAAAACGATTAAGTTCCGTTGAGACTAATATGAAGAGTATAATAAATTGAGATATAATCGATTGTAAAATAAATTAATAAAGGCAATACTTAATTCGCAAGGATGATAATATTTTCGGACAGTAGCTCGGTATATCTTTAAAATGTACGTAAAAATAATATCATATCATTGTTTCAATTGCGTGCATTTTAATATGTTTAATAGACATAGCTTTGATTAATATGCGGCGCTGATTTTTAATTTGGAAGGTACGTTTGAGATCAACCTTCAATTGTCAAGAACCACGGGTGATTGGACAAAGAATGCGTGACAAATTGAGTCAATCATGATAATTCCGAAAAGTACGAAGAAAGAGAAAAAAATATGAGGGAAATGGGGGGCTGATTATAGGAATCTAATTGAGCGACAACCTAGTCAATTTATTAAGGTTTAGAAGTCGTTAGATCTACCGTACGATATTATAAAAAATTGCGTGGTTTTAAACTTAAATATTGTCGAAGTATTATTATTATTATTATTATTATTATTATTATTATTATTATTATTATTATTATTATTATTATTATTTATCCCTCTCCTCTCTCAAGCATTAAGCGAGGGATAGTTTTAGTAAAACGCGGAAATCTCTATCTTGTTATGTGCGTTTAACGACGTTGTAAATGTGATAGTCACATAAATACGCGTAAAATAGTTAATAGGATTTATCGGATGGAGGCCATCGATATTCGAACGAATTATTTTGATATTCGAATCTATTTACACTGATTATTACACCCATTATAATTAAATATACATATAATACAATTATACAATTTTATATATCTATGTTGCATTACGATGCAATTGCATAATTGTAATTATATGAGTTCGTAGTCTATTTATATTATTTATCGTGTAGGAAATTTATTGAACTGGCTTAGGAAAGAACAAGGAAAATGAATATAAGTAAATTTTGTTATTGTTTGATATTGTTTAGATGTTTAATTTGTTCGACTACATCCACCGATTTGTCCAGCGTTTTTTTAGTATTTGTAATTTTTATTGATATACGGAGACAGTAAAGAAAAGTTTTCACGGATTATTTAAATGTAGAAATACATTAAAATATCGGAATAGTTTCCGAATAATATACTAATATTGCTCGTGAAAAGGATGTCGCAGTTTATTAGTTAATCATTGCGTAATATCACTGGTTATATTAGAAACGATACAATTGTTGAGCTTGGAAGCACTTTTTTATAGTGAAGTCACAATTAGAGTTACGATCGATTAGCGAGATCCTTCCTCGGGCTCGGATCTGTTATTCTTTATAGTAATAATATAGTATACATTACTACAGTGATTATGCAAAATGCATTAATTATATCTCATACTGCCAATCTGTAAATCATCATACGTAGTTTCTAATTAACGATATCGATAGGTAAATCTTTAGCTAAAGATTATGATAGAGTAGATAGGGTTTCTTTCGGAACACTTTAACGAATCGTCGAAATCTCTTTTTGCGCGCATACGTTTTATTTCCGTTTGAAATAAATCCAAAATTTAATTTTAAACAGCACATGCATTTGCATAGATTTTTAAATTATCTTTATCAACGATTTTCTTTCTTTTACAAGAATATTTGAAAAAGAAAGATTGGATTTATTAAGATTGGACTTTTCTACCTTCTTGTATATTCTTCTTGCAACTGATTAAATATATATTTTGTAATGTAAATGAAGATGTGCTCCCTCACATCTCGAAGATCCTCGTAAATGCTTTGTAAAAATTATGATCATCGCCAGTAATTTGCAAAACTCACATAAAGGCCAATTAGAGATTATTAGAAATTATTTATAAAAATCACACATTCACGTTCATAGTACGGAGATCGATTAAAAATTATTCTAACCGCCATTGTGATAGTAATAAGTTTTATAGTATAACACAAAAGAAGTTTATCGAGGATTATATATACAGTTTTAGTTTTAGTTTTAACTTTAGTTTTAGAAATGAGGAGCAAACATCAAATTATGTCACGCACAAGGTTCAGAGTTAAATACTGATGTAGTTTAAACACTATTTACTGCTTTGATAAATCATAAAATGAGTTATGTTAAAATTTAGGAGAAATACTTTTCATATAACATTATTATTCGTTCATTATTTTATGAAGATAATTGAAAATCAATGACATCTATTTAATTTTATTTATTTTAATGGATTTTCTATTTGGTAAATGTCATTGCAGAAAAATTTCAATTGTCATTATATATGTGTATGTATGAATTAATATTGATGATTCGAAAGTATGTCATTGTTTTTATTATACATATTATTTAATTAGCAAAAACTTTGTCGCTTAAAACAACAGTAAAAAATCAATGTTATTAGATTTATCTAATTCTTGCAAAGCTTTATCGAATTTGTCACGCAAATCAATTATCCGTGTGCACACAAACGCACGATGTGCAAATCACGACTGCAAGTTAATTACTTTACTGGCGCAATTCCATAGTCTTTCCGATTGTTTTGCCGCATAAAATCGATTAGTTTTCAATCAAATCGTAACAAATAAAGGCGAGAGTGGTATTCCTGTGTTATCATTCTAATTATATCTTAAGGCGATTAGACTTACTGAGACAAAAAGAGATTGCAATAAGCGAAATATCATTGTATTGTTAGCGATTTTCCACACTGGGGTGGTAATATCAATAAATGTTAAATATATCAAATTAAATATATCAAATTAAAAATCCCCGTCTTCCTGACTTTCCCATCAGAAAATTGATTAATATAAGTAATAGAAGTGTAAATATATATAGAAATAGAAAATGTGAAAAGAGAGATTACTATATTCTTTCTCATTTTTTTTTTATTTATACTTGTAATACTATACAATCGCTTATATTTATTATGATATAAGTATAAAATTGTTACAAAATTTACAAAATTTTTTTTACTTTACGTATTATGCAAAAATAAAATGTATTGACTTTTAGTTTTTGCAATGCAAGGAATATGTACACGCGGTCGAAAAAATTAGAACAGTTTGTGATGAATCAGTCAGAGCCATTTAGAAGTCTCGAAGGACTGTACGCCTTCAGCTCTCAATCGATTAAGAATAGGTCGATATATATCAGGCGTAAAAGGCAGCACCATTCCACGCTGCTGAATTTCACCTAAAATTAGATCGTAAGGATAAACTCGATTGAATATTCAATTAATAAAACACATTACGCGGTTCATAATTTATAACTTAAATTAATATATAAATCATATTCACAGATTTGGGAAAGCGTAATATCTTTTTTTTTTTTAATTGCAGTAATTTATATCGACACTTTTGAGAAATTTTCAGAATCTGTCCACTATTGTTTAAATTTATTCTATACATATTATCCTCTTTAAAAAATTTTGTATTCTCATTCATATTTTCTATGTAATAATTTTAATCACCTAACATTTATGTATTCTTGGCTATGATTGCGGTATGAAAACTATTTTGCGCAAGAAAATGTAGCCAATAAGTGGCAATTTTGAGCTTTAAATTGAACAAATAATACAAGAAATATCAAAGGAGTGCTACGAACCATCCAGAATCATCTTAACGGCGATAGCTGCGGGATAACCGACGGTACGCGCCATTGCGGACTGTCCAGAGGCGTCTCCATAAAGTACTAAATTGATCCCTCTGGATTCTCTCCTGTTATCTGGCCAAAGTATACCTACGTCGTGTCTCAATATCACAAGATCGCGCTCGTTTTTCTCATAATAGAATTTCTTCGATAAGTAATGCGTAAGCGTGTCGAGAGGGGTATTCAGTTTCAAAACTAGATCCTCCTCTAGAAGACCTAGTTCCTCGATAGCCTTCACACGCTCCCACGAGTTCACCCTGTCTGCCAATTTTTGCTTCAGGTTCCCGTAGAAAATGTTGTCGTTCGCCAAACCGAGCAAGTTACACGCCAACACTCGCTGAAATTTAAGCGACGAGTAATTGAGACAAATCGATATTTTTTTTAATTTCAAAATTTTTCGCATGGAAAATTGAAAGCACGTACCCAGGTAATGTCTGGCCCGTTTGGATGTAAAATCGGATGCGGATTGGGATCGATCAGACCGAGCAATTGTAGGCCCAGTATGGTATCTGAGAATCCTTTGAACCTGAGCGTACCACGCAACACGGTATTCGCGTTTTGCAAACCGTAGTAATCCCTATATATCGTACTGTCACGATTGGGAAAGCCTTCCAAGGCGAATCCCGGAAGGAAGTCCAAATCCTGTACAGTGGACATCAAATCGCCGCCTCCCGCGATCTCCACTTCCTGCAAAGAGAAATATATATGTATTGATACGTTTTTGTTAAATAAATCCTGTTTGTACTCGATAAAGGATGAATCATTTCTTTTAAAGATAAATACGAAAAATATTTTAATTTTACCTGACCCTCGTGAAGATATTTTGCTGGTGCTAGAGTGTTTAGTAGTGCGCCTCGTGGGGACCAACTGAATTTGTACCTCAGAGGATTAGAGGAACACTCCGGCGCAGGTAAACCGCCGCACCACGAGACGAAGGACTCTATCTTACCGCCCGCTTGTCTCACATCGTCGAAACATTCCATTGCCAAAAGATGATCGATACCCGGGTCCAATCCGACTTCATTCAATACGGTGACGCCAGCTTCTTGAGCTCTGCTTCCCCAGAAAAGCGAGATTTTGAGATAATCGATATATTAAATGAATATGTAACATTCATTGTGATGATAAATGATCTCTCTCTCTCTCTCTCTTTCTCTCTATTAAAACACATTTTACATACTTTAATCGCAAAAGTAACGAGAGTGTCATCATAAACAATATTCACTAATTTCAGAAATTGAAAGCATTTGTGAGATTGAATTGAACATAATTCATTGCATGTCGAATGAAAGATACGTGACGATGCATTTTGGGAACTCGTTAGCGTCGATGCTTACTCTTCGTGCAACGCCTTGACATCATCATTCATATAGCTCGCTGTCACCAGGTGATTTTTAGTTTCTATACAAGCTTTGGCGATGACGTGGTGCAGCGAATATGGCAGAAGGGAGACGACTACGTTCGCCGATTTTATCACATCGTGCAACGTGTCGGGGCGATCCAAGACATTTAGGAAGACTGGTTCTACACCAGGAAACCGATTGGCCAGTGCGTCAGCTTCATCCTTTAATTGTGACGCTACCACTAGCCTTATATTCTTATCCCTGTGTAAATACTCGACCAAAGGTGCGGAGACATATCCTGCGCCAAAAACGACCACCTGTTGGCATAGACAAACAAAATTGTGATTCCGTAAAATAGTTAATTTCAGCATCGCTCTATCTACTTAATCTACTACTAGAATCCAGATATTGGAATCGCTCTAAATTACCATTAATATTTTTACTATATTTTATAATAATTGCTCTAGAGAAAAGAAATATAAACATTAAAATTGTAGAAAAAAAATTTTTCTTTATAGAAAACTACTTGAAAAGTAGTTTCGTGAAAAAAAAAGATTGAAAATGATTGTAAAACCATTCGAATTCAGTATTATATTATTCGTTCCAATAGTTTCACTAATCCAGTAGTATTTTTCCACAAAGGTTTCATTTTGTGTGCGTACATGTGTGCGTGCGTATGTGCGCGTGCGTGCGTGCGTGCGTGCGTGCGTGCGTGCGTGCGTGCGTGCGTGCGTGCGTGCGTGTGTGTGTGTGTGTGTATCGGATTGTCATTTAATTTTAAAAATATGAAATATAAGAAGAATATTATAATGACGAATGCGAAAGGAAATGCTTTACCATTTTGCTCTGCTGTTCTCCGTTATCGGCTTTATGCTTGCTGCGTTGATTCAGCTGTCTGAGTTCTTGGATGTATTCGAAATTGGACGTCAATTTCCCGTTGGATGCGATAATGGCGCCGTGCACAGCAGGACTGAAACTGTGCTCATCCAGTGGCTTTTTCGCGTCTGACTGTATGATGTCCAAAGCGTACGGATACAAAAGGTTGCCGAAGAAATCTGTCGCTTCTTTCGGTAGTTGCGTGGGCATATTGTCGATCGAACAAACTAACACGCCGGGGCCCTTGAAGGACTTCGTGTCTTTGTTCCGATCGGCATCGTACAGACAAAATGGTGTATCGATCGTCGTGCACTCGTTCATGAATCTTATATAAAAAATTAATAATTGTATAATCTAGTTAATAATAATCTGGTTACCATTAAAAAGCGAGATAAATTAAAGAGCTTAATCCATGTAATAATTATTTAACTAGAAATTTGAAATATTTAGAAAAAATGTATAATATATATATCAATGTAAAAATGTATAATACCAATTTTCATGCTTTGATATGCTTTATCATAAGTTATTATCGCGTAATTGTAAATTATTATTATATATAAAAAATTATATGATATATAAATCTATAATTATAAGTTCATATAATGAGATAAATTATTATGTAATTATGTTATGTATCCGGGAAAAAATGTTTCATATAAAATTATATAAAATTATATACAATTATATATAATTATATCAAAAATATGTCCATATACATATAATTTTGTTCCGGGTATTGTATAATTATGTTATGACTGTACTAATACTAATAATAATAACTGTAACAGTATTGTTACAGAATTTTATAATCTTTGAAGACTTTTACGCTCTCCCGAATCTCTAATAAATGCGAGTACACATACTCGATGCTACCGCCCGGATCCGCGGATATGTCGCAGATAGCGAGCATTCTGTGCGGTAAGGCGGGCGCGCCAACGCTAATCGGCAGCCAAGGTGTATTAGCGGGTCTAAGGAGGTACTTCGCATCTGGTATCGTCAATAGCTTCGGCGAATCTACCGCCCAGTATATACCATTGATGATCACTGAGGCATACGGCGCTATCTTTTTACTGAAAGTAGAGATGTACAGCTCCGGATGTTGGTCATATTCCTCGGGATCGAAACCACCGCCCTCCTTTCTCTCCAAATGATGCCTGCGCCGCACTTCACAGCCATATATCTTTGTCATATCTGGAACGATTTAAAGAAGATATACATACTGAATACTGATAAGCGATAAATAATAAATATTTTTATTATTTAAATATTTTTATAAATATTTTTATTTACTCTACACGATAATAGATTCCATGAGCCTTTCTATTACAAAGCTGTTAAAATCATAATCAGCATGATAATTACATTATTCGATAAATTTAAATTTTTTTTTAGACCATAAACCAAACAAGGTAATTCTTATATATAGATTCTTATATATGGATATATATGGACAAATTTTTTGTCGTGTGAAAATGAATCCGCAAATAAAATTGTCCTATCACGTTATATTTAAAAAAAAGGTTTAAAGTGTCAAAAATAGCATTTTTGGATACTTTTGAAATGGTTCAAAAAATTTATAAGAATCTTATCTGATTCGTGGTTTTAAATGCGTGTCGAACAATGTTAGCGGAGTTGGGAATATTACTTTATAAAAATAACGTGTTACCATTTTTGTTTGATAAAAAGTTATATAATGTTACTAGTATCATTTAGAAAATAACAATTTGTTTTTTTTTCGTTACTTTTTTGTAAGGCTAAAATAAAATATTAGATTTTAAAGTTACATTATTTAATAAAATTACATTATTTAATTAATATTAAATGTAATAATCAATATTAAAATTTTAAAATAATCTTTATTTAGTGCGCGCGCGCACGCACACACATTTACATTAAAATTTTCTGATAAATCTTCTAATTCTCTTTATATTTACTTTTATTTTTTAAAATACTTATCTTTTAGGAATTTTATTAAAAATATATTCCAATATATATTCATCGCCAGTACTGAAAATCTACAGTTCATATTACATACATTATAAACTTTCAGTTACTAGCAATGACTATTGGAATGAAGCCTAACAATAAAATATAAAGATTAAAATATTTCTTAATATTTAAGTTTCTATTTAAATAGAATATTATTTTTTATTCAATACAAAATATATATAATAAGATTAAACAAATATAAAGATAATAGGGAACTAAAATAACGATAAGAGTAATGACTGAATTCATTACTATTACTGTAAAAATGTAACGATGTTACAAACAGAAAAAAGTAACAATTATTATCGAAAAAAATAATGGTAACGATAATTACAAGTAATCTTCCCAATCCTTAATATTTATACAATGATTATGATCATCTTATTTCATAATATTTTACAATGTAAATTAAATCCTAGTAATAAAAATGCATTCTCTGTAATATTCTACAGTTTAAAGAATGCTCATAAATTGCGGGTCGAGAGAAATAAGTTTCGAATCGGAATTAACGCAGATGACGATTACGATGTTTGCGACTAAAAGCGAGAAGGCGTTTCGCGAATTGCGAAACACGAGCAACAACATCGTTTCAACATACCACCGTGCTCAGCGACTTTCCGCAACATTTCGGGCGGTACGTATTCGTGCGGTAGCTCTTGAAAGACTTCTTGGCCACCCTGGCTAACATTACCGCTACCCGTGAAGACGAAGGTCAATGGGCCGATCGACTTCGGCATGGCGCCCAGCGCGATTTCATATCCCGCACCGCGAATCGCTTGGCGTGCCATAGCTGAATCTCGATAATTATGCGCCGGTCCAATGTGCTAATCAAACGATTTTGCGATTAATTTAATTTGATATTGTATCCATATTTTCTAGAAGCTGCGAAATCTTATTGATAATTGCTTACATGTACCTATATTAATTTATTTTCTCTGAAGAACATAAGAATAGAATAACAAAATTTTATTAGAATCTCTTAATGCTCTCTTAATGATCACTTAATGCCACGAGATGATATTTATCTAAACTTTTATGAAATTTTGTAAAGATAACAGAATTAGGATAATTCTAAATTTTCATACATTTTTTATACATAATCTATCGTTTAAAGAAAAATATTGAAAACATTAAAATGATTATTTACCAATTTAATATAAATAAAAAAATTGTTTTTCTCAGAGNACACACACACACACACACACACACACACACACACACACACACACACACACACACACACACACACACACACACACACACACACACACACATATAAAATTATGATACGTGTATATAATAATATTATATATATATATATATAATTTTACATTATTTTTTAAATCATTATTAATTCTAATTAATATGAGATTAAAGTTATTTTAAACACATGAATTCGACCTAATTCGAATATTTAATTGAATGAAATTTAATTCAATAGAAATGTTAACGTAATGTTTAATTCAGTTCATTTGTAATTCCAAGATATAAATGGAATATTGCTTATGTTTATAATTCTAGAACATATAAGCGTACCATGAATGGAGTATGATGACCTAAGGCTAGCAGTCTCAGGCCTAAACCATGAAGTATGTTCACCATACCAGCAACTCCGGCGTATTTACCGAAAGCCACTACTCTCTGGCCATTTGCGTCCGTGAGTTTCTCGTAATCCAGAAGACGTATGTTTTTCTCCAGTATCGCGTCCAGGAGAGGCATATTACTTTCCTGAGCCTTGATAGTGTGCGAAAACAAGCAATACGTCTTATTGGGTATCAGTTGGTCTACGGGAACCTGCTTGACGCCGAAAATAACGGAGGCTGAGCTGATGTCCTCCTGCAGTAGGGCGCCCGCCGCTTGATAAGTTTGGGCGGGATATGCCCTTCGGTTGCTGGGCTGCATAATCACCTTCACGCCCGATCTGACGAGGCGACGAACGTTCGCCGGAGCTAATGGCGCCCTCCTCTCCCATACTGACTGGTCTTCCCGTCTTATAGCTATTACCTTGCCCTTAAGATTCTAAAAAGATTTGATGCAGGGAACACTTATTAGCACGCTTTACGCATCGCGGTGCAATGGTCCGTCGAAAAAATCTGTTTCCTTTGTTATTAATTTTTTAAAAGGAATTATCTTATTCAGACTACCAGATATAAAAGGAGCAACAAAAGGAGAAAAGACATTTTTAAATTCAAAGCTTGATTTCGAAAATTAAAGATTTTGATCATCATTGACATCAAATGAATCCCCCTATCGACTTTTTTAAATTCACTAATGTATTCACTAATGTTCACTTGGTTTTCCTAAGTATCGATATCGATGCAATTGATTGCGCAAACGAATCGTCATCAAAATTATATCATGTAAAACACATTATTTTAAGTGTGAAAAAGACACAAAGAATTAAAATAATATAAATAGGAAAAAAATCGGCCTTAAACGAGCAAATGACGTGGTGTTGACGTGTAAATAAATAATTTATTATTCAAAAACAAAAATGAAAATAAAAATAAGACATGTACGTTTCGCCCTTACTTGGCTTCTTCAGCAAATAGTTAAAAATTACAAGGGACAATAAGATAATATAAACAGCACAAACATATAAAAAAAGAAATAAGAATAAAAATAAAGTCTACAAAAAACGCGAGAAAAAGAGCCGAACCAAGGTCAGACAATAAAAATATAAATAACGTTATGGAGTCAAAAGGTGACTGTGAGCCTATGGGCTCCCCTCTTTCTCCTATAATATCGGACCTCGTTCTACAAGATCTCGAAACCGAAGCACTAAAACTCCTCAGTTTTGAAATTCCCATATACTACAGATATGTCGATGACATTCTGTTTGCAGCACACCGCAACCAATTCGATGACATACTTGAAATGTTTAACTCATTTCACTCCAGATTGAAATTCACTATTGAATATAGTAACAATAATGAAATTAATTTTCTGGACACTAAAATAATCATTGACGACCATGTAATCACTTTCGATCTATATAAAAAACCTATTTCCTCCGGAAGGTATTTGAATTTCTATTTACATCATCCAATCTCACACAAAAGAGGTATTATTTATGGAATGGTCGATACAATCCTGTTATCCCATCCCCAATTCCACCAAAAAAACTTGATTGAAACCGTGAAAGTTTTACTTAATAATGGCTATCCCCTACCCTTCATATTCAATACTATCAGATCCAGAATATTACTACACTCTAAAAATGAATTTCTGACCGTGTTCAACAATACATTTGACAACATAGCGAGGATCCGACATCCGAAAGAAAAAAATTTTTCACAATCCCCTACTTGAATTCCATTTCGGAAAGTTTCATTCCAGTAATTAAAAAATACGTTTATGACATAGCTTTCACCATTCCTCACACACTTAACACTTTTACAAAATGTGGCAAAGATAGTTTGGATCCAATGTCACATCTAGGAGTGGTCTACAAGATAACTTGTCATGATCGTGACGCCTCTTATGTGGGACAGACTAAGAGACAATTGCGCACAAGGATTAAAGAACACGTCTCAGATATTAACAAAAAAAATGGGTCTTCTTCCGTTATCTCTGAACACAGACTTAATTCCAATCACGAGTTCAAATGGGAAAATTTAAATTATGGACAACGAACAATCATATCAAAAAAGAATAATTTCGGAAATGGTCCATATAAAAAACAGCTGAACGGATTAAACAAACAAAGTGACACAGACCTACTCCCTACGTCTTATCTCCCCATCCTTGATCTTCTTCCCCCTTCCTAATTTCCCTTTCCCCCTTTTTTCATCCTTTTTTTCCACCTTTCGGATTTTTCTTCAGTTTCTTATCCTCCATCCCCTTGGCATCTTGTTCTCATTACATAGGCAGTACTCAGAGCCGCTACTTGCTTCGATCTTATCTTAAGATTTTTTGTAACGCAACCGTTTCTCAACAATTTTTGTATTCGGTCATCGTTTTGCTTTCCACTTAAGTTTTTGACTTATGTTTTTGACAAGGATTAGTTCCTTCCTAATACGTTCTAATTTTCAATATTAAAATAAATTTTGGTTTGCATATAGGTTCAGATTTTTCGTTTAATTTTAATTGATTTATGACAATCTACAATCACAAGTCAGGACCGTTACCTTGAATGGAGTGCGTATCTCAAAGTGTCATCCTATAATAAATTCGACAAGATTTGTCAAAATGCTCGCAACACTTCTCCAAAAAGAATTCGGCCTAACTCTCTGCCACGTAAGAAAATCTGCTTCCGTATCTGCAGTATTAAATAAATTACCACCGAATAAGAAAATTTCTTTTTTATAATGATGACGTTGCGAAAATTGTTGTCTGCTCACATGTCTCACATTCCAAACATATTTTTATATTGTGACTCTTCGTATTTTTCTTGACCTTGTTCTCAATCGTATTTTTATTTTTATTTTTATTTTTAACGTATTTTTACCGGCTTCTGTTATTATTTTATTGTATTCACTGAAGATGACCTGATGTGGGTTGAAACGTTTGATAATTTTAAATTGTATATTATTTTGATACGCTTTTGTATTTGATATATTATGTTAGCAATTAAATCTAGCTTGGCACGTAGCCCTTCTTCAATTATATTACATTATTTTAAACATAACTGAATGCTTACACTTATATATCTGACGTTATGACTGACAGCACAAGTCGCAGTGATCAGCAGATGACGTGAATCACGTCTAGCCTTGATCAATCCTAACATCCGCATCACCTTGATCGATGCTGATTTAGCAGATAAGATCGGTGTTGTTAGGAAAAGGATTTCACCAGTTGAAACCAATTCGCGACGATCGCGTCGACAGGAATAACGCGAATAATCGCTTGTGTTCGAACTGTTTTTAAGTGTTTTGAACTGAATCGGCAATATGCTGCTTGCATTAAAAAAGGCTATGTACAACACTATACCGAACGTATGTCCCATACTGTTAAGGTCAATGAAGATGTCAGAAAGTATTACAAAATCGTTGATAAGCGCGAAGCTACGCTCTTATCAGCATCGTATGACCCTTTGACTAACATACTGGTTGTATCATTGAAAGCTTATGGAAAAATTCCCGGAAAAGTTTTTCTTCTCGCACGCGTTTATCGCCACTGACCTGATAATGACAACATGCGCACATCAAATATAAATGCATAATCGTAAAGAATAGATTTATCAAGCTAATGTCCGATAATCGCTTTAATCATCTCATTTGAAGAGATTATGAAATTGAATTGAAAAGATATTCCAATGCAGTTTCGTAACTTTAATGTACAGGTATTTTTCCATGGAGTTATTACAGAGAATAGTATTGTGTAATTGAACAATGTAACTGTACATGTGTAATCTCAAACAATTGTACTGAATGTCGCACTGAAATTAGTTAGATTGCGCTTTGATTGATAAATACATTTTGTTTTTGATGGTTTGCTTGGTAGGATTTATCTTTTTCAGTATTTGAGTCATAATGTTGACAAGTTGCTCAGATGTAAGACCGGTCTTCTTGGATTTAAATTTCTGCAACAATTCAGTCGTTGTCATAGGCTTGCGCATTAAATATCGCCTCACAGCATCCTCAGTGATTCCCGATTCGCTGAAAGATATAAAATATTGTAATTGTTGCAATAATCATAATAAATATAATTGTTAACGCACGCTTATGTCATCTAATGCAAAGAAGAAAACATACTTTGTTCCTGGTATATATGATGTTACTGGAACTAGATTAAAGTTATCGAGTTTTAATTTTTTTGCTTGTGACAAGTCTGGAGATCCAGATTGTTTTCTCTTAAAAGGATCCGAAACACCTGCTGCAGGTGTCGGCGTCGCGGATCTCGAACTGTGTGCACTATTGGGCTTCTTATTATCTTTCTCTTTTAATGCTGTATCCGAGTCCGATCCCGAATCGCTGGAGAAATCACTGGATGAATCCTTTCCTGACGCTGATTTCTTCTGATCTTTTTTCTTGGCTTTTTTCTTCTTCTTTTTGTCCTTCCTCTTGTCCGTTTCTTTACCAAGTTTGTCTTTATCCTGAAACAAAGTACATTAGAAATACAAAATAGTTAGCAAACGTACGTAACAACAATATGCGAATAATTTATATCGTTTTAAAAACACAGAAGACGCAACATGTGCATTGTTTATCAATATTATTGTCATAACAATATTACGTTACTTTATCATCCTTTTCTTTTCCTTCTTCATCTTCATCCTTATCTTCTTCGCCGTCTTTCTTATCTGTTTGTTCTTCATCGTCTTCGTCTTCATCAGACACAAGCAATTTTCTCAACGCATCTTCTTCCGCAACAGACTTAACTTCCTTCTGCGGTTCTGATTCTGATTCAGAAGCAGAGGAATCAGAAATATAATCACATTCTCTTCCCTCCTCATCGCCGTCATCACTTTCCTCAAATGCTTCATCATCCGAGACATTTTTCTTCTTTTTTTTCTTTTGCAATTCAGCTAAGATATTTAATTAAACTATATTAATCTATATACAATGCAAAATACATACTTTCATTATTTAAAAATAAATATCTATAATTAAAGATATAATTTCATTTATTACCTTTGTCTTTCTTTTTCTTTTTTCCATCATCTTCCTCTTCAGATCCTTTTTTATTCTCATCTTGATCACTATCCGACTCATCATCATCACTGTCCATCCATTCATCCATCTCTGATATTTTCAGTTCTTTCTCCTTCTTACCCGGTCTCTTGCCTTTACTACTTTCTATCAATTCTTCTTCATCTCCACCATCCTCATCATTCCTCAATCTTTTGCGTAACATGAGCGAGAAATAATTCATTACTTTGTTTCTCCGACTGAATTCCTGTTCCGCTTCCTCGGCACTGAGGGCCTTGTATCTCTGAATTGGCTGAAAGTTATACCTATATGTGAAAGTTTGACTTTTAAGTATTCAGCAAACAATCAATAATACAAAACTTACCATTCATGTAAAGGAAAAGCCTCTATAGCACCATCAGCAGCATGCGTAAAGACATAATATGCAGCATTTTCACTAACTCCTCCTTCTCGGATGCCTTTGAACTTCTTTCCAGTTTTTCCTCCTGATTTCAAAATCCATGGTTGATCCTCTGGTTTGTACTTTCTACTGGTAATACCATACTTCTTTCTTCTGGCTTCTTCTCTAGCATCACGTCCAAATTCGGATCCAGCACCAAACTTTGGCATTTCTTCTTCCATACCCTTGTACTCTTTCATATTGTTCTCCCGTTCCATTTTTACTTGAGTCCATTTTGAAAAATCTACATTCAATGTTGCATTGAATCTCATGACATTGTGTTTTTTCTTGCTATTTCTAAAAAGAAACCATAAATTGACTTAAATATTACAATGTTATAGTGACATAAATGACAAAGAAATACAAGTATTAACGATACTAACTTTGGTACTCTAATACTGAATTCCTGCACAGATGGTGCAACTGAGGGCTAAAAAGGAGAAATCATAATGTATGATATTATAAAAATGGCATAATTCTTACTCTAAAATAATAATTGCAACGCATTTTTCTTCTAAACACAGTAACATAATCTACACCACTGTTGCAGCTATAAGCTGTTAAATTTACCTTTGAAACCATATTTGAATTCATTGTGGTAATTTTTTGTTATGGTTTAACACTATGTTTACAATATAAAAGAATGTATTTTTGATCTGTCCATAATACAACACGCACAATTAAGTCCAACGGGATCCACGAGCCTCACAGAAATTCGGCCTTTTTCGTGGGACCATCAGAATTCCCGTACACCAGCGCATCAAGTTCTGTTTTAACGTGTGATATAATAATATTGGAACGTACCGCATATTGCCGATAAAATCGCAGTATCGAAAATGGATGTGGTGCGAGTCCGTGCTAGAGTTGCCATGGTGGGGAGTCTATGGGTGCATCCAGAAGCACGACCGCTCACCGAGCGCTCCTTGAGCAATCGAAGATGATTGGTTGGATCTAAAGGTAAGAACCAATCATCTTCGATTGCTCAATGAGCGCTCGGTGAGCGGTCGTGCTTCTGGATGTACCCTATATCCACGATCTGATTAGCAGTTCTTAAGTCCGTATCAGACTAGAGATTGGGATTGAGATTAGATTGGATTTTGATTCAATCAAAGCAAAGTTCACTAAATTTGAGATTGGTTTTCTTTCTTCTGATTGGTTAAATTCCAATCTATTCTCAATCCCAATCTCTAGTGTGATACGGGCACTGAAATACAATAATACTGGAACGAACGCGACCCTATGAATAAGTGTGATCCGAGAGAGAGCGTCCAAGGTGGTATCTTTAGCCTTCTCTAAGCTATACTACGCATGTGTGGTAAACGATAGTGGGGATCGTACAGTCTCGTTTTATAAAAGACGGTTACGTGTATCCAATAAACGTTACAAAGAAACTTTTGGCCAGATTGTACTAAAAAGAGACAAAGATACCACTTAAGACCCTCTTTGTCATTTCACGATACTAGCGCCCGCGCTCGTTCCAATATTATTATATTTCAGTGGATACGGGCTTTGTGTACATTGATCAAGTGACCGAATTATTCAAATGCGATTGGTTAATCCTCTCTCCGTTCAAGATCTTGGACCAATTTCTTGCATCGTGTACAAGGCCTAAGTGTTTAAGCCAGCGGCACATGATACTTGTTTCCCTGCTGGATTGCTTGCGTTTTAATAAATTATTTGAAATTTTGCCTTTTGGTGCAATTTTAGGGTGCGTTCCGAAATGTGCTGACAGTACTGACAGTACCACCACTGAAACTACTATTTTTTAGCCGTTCCAAAATCATCAGTAAATCTGGCAGCAGTGAAAGTCGAAACGCATTTGCAGTACACAGTGCATAAGCCCCGGTCTACAATAGGTGTAGTAAGCCTTAAGCCGTAAGAAATTGAGCAATCATAGTTCATTATTCTCTTCAAATTCGATCATGATTAATTTCTTAAGGCTTAAGGCTTACTACACCTATTGTAGACCGGGACTAATCTAAATCCTGACTGGTGCAACTAAGGATCGCAGACAAATTTGCATAATTACATAATCGTATGTATAAAGAAAATTATCCAGTCACATTTTATATGCTTCATTATGATAGAAATGCGATTGGATAATTTTTGTATGTATATGATTATGCAGGTCTTGATAGATCCTAATGGCGAACCTAACACTGATTTTAATTGGCATTCAAAGTGTCATTTATGCAATATAAACTAAGCATTCGTTTTACTCTATGTATCGTTTACCTTTATCTAATCCACTAAGCTGACTCAAAAAGAGCTAAGCCATAGGGTAAAACGAATACAGCTATTATTCTAAAAGTTCGTCAGATGATGATGATGAAGATATTTTGAATATTTTAAAACAAATTTCGAAACGAGGACCATTGATGCCAAGAGCACGTATGAAAAATATTATATTGAAAATGTAAACCTTTCAGATGAAGGATCAGATGAAGAACACTTTAGATAATATTTAATAATTAAGTTGAGAATTTGTCATATAATTAAATTTTAAAAATTTATGAAAAAAAGATTTAAAAGATATCTTGAATTTATTAAAAAAATAACATTAAAAAATTAATTAATCATTGTAACACTAAGAAATTAATTAATCATTGTATATTGTATTAATTGAGACATTTTTTAAAATATCTTTAATAAATATCTTTTCCTTTTTCTTCAATCAATCTAATTTTATCGATCGTTATAAGTCGCCATATGCATTACTGAACTTGCACTACTTTCTGAAATTATGTAAATTCAGCCGGAAGTAATTTCCTAGGACCTACTTTCGTGAAAAAGGTAATAAAATTATTAACTTACAATAGAACTGAAAACAATTTCGGAACGAGAAAACAGTATTGTCAGTACTGTCAGCACATTTCGGAACGCACCCTTAGTAAAACGCAAGCAATCTAGCAGGAAAACAAGCAAGTCGTGTGCCGCTGGCTTTAGATCTAATGGAATACACTAATCAGATACAAGAGCTCACTGAGCGTTTAGTGAGCTCTTGTATCTGATTAGCGTATTCTATTAGATTATCTAAAAATATAGGTCAATTAAATACAAGAGCTCACTGAGCTCTCAATAAGCGGTTGTACTTCTGGATGCACCCATTGATTTTTCGATATCTGCATATGTGTCAGTCTCATAGAAAAAGGTCCATTTGGTTGAAATGGAGTTAGCACCGATTCGATGATTAGAAGCTATAAGTTAACATTTGAAACCGAACCTCTCAACTTTAAGATTGACCGAAAAAAATAAATTTAAAAAATTACCCAGCAAACGAAAATGGATTGAAATGAATTGACAATTTTAATCCATTTTAATTCATTTGAACAAAATATGAATTGAAAAAATAGCATTTATATCATTTCAATCCTATGTCATGGATTAAAATGAATTGTATGACCGGAGTAACCTTTTTTTTGGATTTAACAAGTAGAAATTATTTTGTTTTAATCCTGCGTGATAGATTAAAATGAATTAATGGTCTGCATATTTTTTTTGAATTGAAAAGAATAAGAAGCGCTTTGTTTTTATCCCTTCACATGGATTAAAATGGATTTTAAAAAATTCGGAAACTTTAATTGGATAGAAATGGATTCAAAAGATCAGAATCTGGATTTGATATGAACAAAACGAATCCATTTGTGTCCATTTCAATCCATTTTCGTTTGTTGGGTAATAACGGAAATTATTTAACACGAAAGATTAAAGAGTTACATCTCGAATTGCTCTGTACGAATCGCGAAAACAATTTTTTTCGATAATTCTGACCGAAATCAAAACAGTGAATATCTCGGAAACTAGAATCGATCAAGGCTGCATTCGGGCAGACGCTATTAGCGCTGAAAATCTATAGCGCACGTGACGTATACTATAGATTTTCAGCACCAATAGCGTTTGTCCGAACGCATCCCTCACGAGGTATATGAGATATATGAAGTTGCTAATTTTGTAAATAAAAAATTCAAAAAAATAAAATGGCAAACCTTTGAAATATTCTATATCATTTTTCATATATGGTAAATGATGAGTAATTGTAACTTTCATATTATTAAAGTATCATTATTATCGAAGCATTCTCATGTATTCTAAACAAATAAGCGGCATACAATTCGCTGCTCAAATTTTGCTTAATTGACGAGAAAGACTTCTCCAGTTTCAGGAGTGATGAGGGGCGGAAAAATTTGGATGGCTATTTATACTTCTCGCATGTGATAAATCACGTGATGATCTTTAGATTATTTATATCCCATTAAAAATTAGGCTCCCGTAATGAGGATTGAAACAGGATGCTAATCCTCCAATCTTCATATCTGCCAAGAAACAATTCGCGAGAGAACTAAAGCGAAGAGTGCATCCAGAAGTGGATCGTGGATCTTCGCGAGGAGACGGATTCCGGCCGATCATCGATGACGACAGCATCGGTAAATCCAGAGCCAATGCGTGCCGCCGTCGCTCTCCGTGGGTCGGAGTACCGTCTGTACTGCCTCAGCGGCGATAACTGAGATGGTCGCCCGCGGCCGGTAGTGCCTCGTTCCGCGATTCAGCGAGGGAAAAATAATAAATAAACGGGGACCCTGAATCCTGACTGGTCTGCACCAGGTATGGCGCATCAACTGCTCTTTTCGGCCAGCAGGCTGGAGAGGCTGGTCCTGCAGTCCGCTCAGAAAGGTTATTTCGAAACGTTTCAGGTACCATAACCTATCCGACGTCTTCGCGTACTCGTGATGTAACGTGTCAAGCCAAGATATTTTCGCGTAAGAATGACGCAGCGTCATCGGTTAACAATGACGGTTAATAATCGTTTGCGATTATTAATACGGCGCGTTAAAGTGTTATCCGCATGTCGCGAGTCACGCACGTTTTGTTGTGCAATCTGCTGCAACCGGCACATTTGCGTATCTCGTCGCAACTTATGATTTGTTTTCCAACTATATATATCATATGACGTACTTTTTTAAAAGGATACCCTCGTGTACCTGTCTTGCACTCGTTTGTAGTATCTGCCGAAACTGTTGCAATGTAACACATGGTTTACATCAGTTTCGCTTACTTGCAGCTTATGAGAATAAATTGTGTAATTGAAATATCGAGAGTAGCGAGAAGACATAATTCTTGTCATTTTTTTACACCTGTCATTAAAACAATAAGATTAAGCTGAGACATTCTTTTAGCTGAAACGCCACTTATCGCTACTTAAAAGTAGTACGACGCTATCTGCCATCGAGCAAGTACAGCAGAAGTGGAGATTATTTTGTAAAGAACCACCTAAAGGATTTGAAAAGTTTTTCAAACCAGGTTTACCTTTTTGATTTGATTCTCATACATCTTTTTTTTTTAGTCTTACAACATTTACAATTATATAAAAAAATTAAAAAATTGTGTTACAGGTGAAGGTAAAAATGGTAAAAATGCTACCAAGAAAGCAGAGGAAACAAATAAAAAGGCTGATACAAAAAAACCTCCTTCATCTTCATCTACTTCTTCCTCTACATCGTCGTCTGGTTCCAAAGAGTCGAGTTTCCAGTGGATATCTAAGATGTTTGGAAACAGTTCACGAGGAGGTAAATCGTTTGAAGGTGGTGATAAGGAAAAAACATATATGA
This sequence comes from Cephalotes varians, assembly GCA_037157785.1. NCBI lineage: Eukaryota > Metazoa > Arthropoda > Insecta > Hymenoptera > Formicidae > Cephalotes > Cephalotes varians. Next base: position 78,834 of record JANQDE010000203.1, read on the forward strand.
TTTTGGTTGCACTTGGAGTAAGTGGTCTGATCGCATTGCTACTTGCCCAGGACTTAAATTTAAAAGAGATTACATGGAGGGAATTTATATATAAGTGAGTAAATTTTATATTTCAAACAATTATATGTTTATATTAATAGCATTAATAACAAGACGATACACAGATTGTTTCAGAATTATAAGTTAAAATGTAATTAATTGACTTATAAAAGCAATCAAAAGGTTCTTGATAAATCCACAAATTGTTCTTAAAATTTGGCCCTTTATTTCATTTATTTTACTGACTATTTTATTGACTCTTTATATTATATACATCATAGAAGCAATAAGGTATCAATAAATTATAAATACCTTTTGACTTATTCATTTTATTTATATTTTAAATATTCTATAATCTTTTATCTTGTTTTTTTTTAGCCTTTATTTATAAATCAAAAATAATTGATACTCATAATCATTCATAATTATATCTGTTTTTTTAGTTATCTAAATAAAGGTCTTGTCGAAAAGTTAGAAGTAATAAATAAAAAATGGGTGCGTGTAAAACTCTTACCTGGGTATACTGTTGATGGTTCTGTAAGTTTTTAATTACAATATTATTGGTAGAGTTTATACTTTTGAATTTCATATCGGAACTTTTATATATTATCTTGTTAATATTTTTTATAGGATACACTGTGGTTTAATATTGGAAGTACCGATACTTTTGAAAGGAATTTAGAAAATGCACAAATAGAATTAAACATGGGACCTGAGAATTATATTCCTGTGATCTACAAAAATGAAATAGAAGGTTCGAACGTTCTGTCATATCTACCACAGATTATTATGTGGGGTAAGTAGAAATTAATTATTAATCTTGTAAGTTATTAGTTTTGTAAGTTAAGTTACTGCAAAGCAGCTTTCATTACTTTCATACATATGTGCTGTAATTACCATTAAAATATATTTTAGGATTTCTCATTTTTTTAATACGAAGATCTGCGGAAGTAATGTCTGGTAAAGGAGGTAAAAGAGGTGGACTTTTTGGTCAAGTAATGGAATCGACTGCAAAATTAATAAATTCAAAAGATATTGGCGTACGATTTAAGTAAATAATACATATAAGCATATATTTGTATACTATACACATAAGTGCATATAAATGCAACTTTATTAGTAAATTATACATTATTCGATTAAGATTAATAAATTCTATATTATTTCCTAGAGATGTAGCTGGATGTGAAGAAGCTAAAATCGAAATTATGGAATTTGTAAATTTCCTAAAAAATCCACAACAATATATAGACCTTGGAGCTAAGATTCCAAAGGGCGCTATGTTAACAGGTAACTACAGTTTATGTTAAGAGAATATAAAATTGTACAAAGTGTATATTCAGTAAATAGTGGAATAAATTTTTTGTATTTTTTGATCCAACTCTAAGTAAAATGTATCAGTCAATTTTAAGGATGTCATAATATTTGTTGTACCTTTTATAGGGCCCCCTGGCACTGGCAAAACTTTGTTAGCTAAAGCTACAGCTGGTGAAGCGAATGTACCTTTTATTACAGTATCAGGTTCGGAATTCTTAGAGATGTTTGTTGGTGTCGGTCCTTCTAGGGTCCGCGATATGTTTTCTATGGCGCGAAAACATGCACCATGTATATTATTTATCGATGAAATCGATGCAGTTGGGCGAAAGAGAGGAGGTCGGAATTTTGGAGGACATTCTGAACAAGAAAATACATTGAATCAGCTTTTGGTAGAAATGGATGGTATATCCAATTGTAGTTTTAAATACAAAAAAAACGGAAAAGTGCCAAGTAACGTTTCTAATGTTTTTATTGAATTTTCTTTAAGGATTTAACACGACGACTAATGTAGTTGTATTAGCGGCGACTAATAGAATAGATATTCTAGACAAAGCATTATTAAGACCTGGAAGATTCGATAGACAAATATTTGTTCCTGCTCCGGATATCAAAGGACGAGCGTCCATTTTCAAAGTGCATTTAGCTCCTTTGAAAACAAAATTAGATAAGGATGAATTAGCGAGAAAGATGGCATCCTTGACTCCTGGATTTACAGGTACATAATTGAACATTTTTGAAGAAATATAAAGACAATTAACAATATTTTATATTCAATAAAAATCTATCGTAACATCTAAAATTTGTAGGAGCTGATATTGCAAACGTTTGCAATGAAGCAGCTCTGATTGCGGCAAGAGACTTGAACGATAACATTCACCTTAAAAACTTTGAGCAAGCTATTGAGAGAGTAGTTGCTGGTTTGGAGAAGAAGACCAAAGTATTACAGCCGGAGGAGAAGAAGACGGTTGCATATCATGAAGCCGGTCATGCGATAACCGGCTGGTTCTTAGAGCATGCAGATCCACTTTTAAAGGTTTCCATTTTATCTACGTTTCATAATGGGCGATATAATTTTCGATAATTTGTAATAACTCCCTTAGGTGTCCATTATTCCACGCGGTAAAGGATTAGGATACGCTCAGTATTTGCCACGTGAGTTGTACCTTTACACAAAGGAACAGTTATTTGATCGGATGTGCATGATGCTTGGTGGACGAGCATCGGAAGAAATTTTTTTCGGCCGTATAACTACAGGCGCTCAGGATGATTTACAGAAGGTATTATCGTGATTAACTGTAAAAAAAAAGTAATAAGATGAAACTGTATTTCGAAAATCAAACTTGGATCCTTTACTTGATACAAGCGACTTTAACAAGCGAGTCATTTAGCATCATAATATTTTTGCTGCCCTCTATTTTCGATATGTATTTTTTTTACTGAATTGCTTTCTGTTATTTTTTTAAGATCACAAAAGTTGCGTATGCACAAATTACGCAATATGGTATGAACGAGAAAATTGGGAACGTGAGTTTTGAAATGCCAAATGCAGGAGAAATGGTCTTTGATAAGCCATATTCAGAACATACTGCGCAACTTATCGATAACGAGGTTCGAGATTTGATCGAAAAGGCACATAAGCGAACACTAGCTCTTTTAAACGAACATAAAGAAGACGTAATCAAGGTAATAAACTTTATTAATTTGCGTCAAAATGAAGATCAAAATATAATAGGCCTGTACCCGTATTCTGTAACTCTTAACGATAGTGTCGGTGTCGTTACATTGTCGTTGCGCAACTTTTTTACTACATAGAATACCTGTAATACTTGAATACCTTGTTAAGAGTTACAGAATACGGATACTGTTCTTTTTAATTAAATTTGAATCGTTCATGTTTTCTCTTTTTTCTCCATGTGAAGTGAAAAAGAGAAAAGATGAAACGTACATGAAGTTCCCCTGAAAAGAACAGGGATACTATATTAACTTAACTTCTTCAAAATGAAGATCGAAATATAATTTCGCTTAATTTCAGGTCGCTGAACGATTATTGAAGCAAGAAGTTTTAAGTAGGGATGATATGATCGAATTACTTGGACCTCGACCTTTCCGTGAAAAATCCACCTACGAAGAATTTGTTGAAGGCACAGGCTCCTTCGAAGAGGATACTACGTTACCGGAAGGCTTGAAAGAATGGAACGTGCAAAAAGAGAAATCTGAGGAGAATAAAAAGAACGAAGCGACAGAAGCGCAGCCTTCTAAAGCGGCTTCCAGCGACAAACAGCCGCAGCAACGACTGTAATTGTAATATTTTAGTGTCACAAATGCTTTGTATTATAGTTCCAAATACACAATTACAATAAGTTTACAGTTGTTAACAGTATATTTTCAGCTGTATCAGCTGTCGTAATCACTATACGTATTAAAGTTATTATATTTAGTGTCGCTTGTGCTGTTTTGTCATGCAATTAAATTCAAATTATATTCTAATTTTTCTCATCTCAGATCCACTTTCATTTTCATTAATTGAGAATAATTCTATATAATAATTGTACGAAATAACACTCTGAAACTTATAAACCTTAAGAATTTTTGTGTTCTTTTAATAAAACTGCAGATACTTCATACATTATACATTAATTTTGAGATTATTAAAGATACGTTTTTGTTCAATATTATGATACCATCATCTTTTTTTCTTTATGAAGGTGGATAAGCATAAGATATTTGAAAGAATGACAAACTCAAACAAGTTTTGCAATATTTACTTAATTTTTAGATTTGAGTATTTATTGGTTTTCACATTTCCCTGAAGGAAGAATAGTATATGTTTTCAAAAGATAAATTCGGGATATGTGGGATAGAGTAAATAGCGTGCATAGTTCATATTTAAGGTTTAGTTTATTGATAAGAAACATGTCAGTAACACGATCGCCTTTTGCATTACATTACTGGGTACGAATTAATGTAAGTGTGACGTGTGCTATTTATTGCACATCGCTGTAAATATTATGTAAAATTGCTTTCGTCGATGTTGCGGCGACGGAATGCCGCGGTTTGCGCTACGAAAAATTTGTAAAAGGTCCACTATTTTATTCGCGTAGTTCACACGTATGTTGGTCGTGAACGTGTTTGTCGTCGCACATAAAACGCTTTATCCTATACCCTTAGAGTCCGAGCAAATCATTTTCTCGCATTCTTCCGCGTTATGTTCGAATCAGTACCTGATGCGTGAAAAACGTACCGAATGTATGACAAGTTAGTTTGAGTTTTAATGAAATTTAATCACCACTATCATATATACAGAATATCCAAAAAAGATCGAGACTCCGGATTTACTCGGGATGACGTTTTTGAAAAAAATTTCGTATAAAAGTTAGGGACTTTGTTGTAGTGACTTTGTTAACTCAGAGTACTTAATTAAAAAGAGTTTTATTGTAGCGTTTTGAAAAGCTCTCGAGATCAGCTACAAGAATATGCAATAAAAAATGAGGATTTCCATTTAAAAAATTCAAAATAATCTTGATTTGATCTTGACGACACCACCCAAAGTCAAACTGATAAGATCAGTAAATAAATCTTTTAAATCTTATAACTTTTGTCTGTTTTGAAAAAAACATTTTTTTTTTTAAACTTTTTCAAAAACGTCATCCTCTCGAGTAAATTTGGAGTCCCATCAGTTAGTATATACCTACGTTAGTATATACCTGCAATGTCCCAAACAACAAACGATTGCGAGAAATGTGCTCGAGAAAGATTAGAGCATCTTTTTAGATACTTTTGCTGTTTGGAATATGATCGTATGTGATTATTTTCTTTCAGATCGAATTCTCTCAATGTGACGCTGAAATCTTGCTCGTAATAGGTACTGAATCTACGAAAAAATTGCTCGGAGATATTGAGTATACTATCTTCATTCAAAGGATAATCGTTCTTCTGATAATCCTATTTATGACAACGACACGACGTTATAAATGACTAACAAAGTTTGGTATGACATTAAAAATTACGCGCGACGTGTACATTTATATTTCTAGTTGTGAAGTTTGGTGTTACATTGTTCCAAAATTGGCAAATTTACTTTATCATCCTTATTCTTCACCGTGCGTGAATGGTATTCCGCCAAGTTTACACACGCGTTGTAGGCGAGTTTGAGAAAAAGTCATACATACCAAATTACAATATGAATTTTTGATACTAGTAACAGAGTTCTGCCTCGCTGATTTTTCCAATTGTTGGATTTGTCTTTCGATAACTAGCGATATCATAAATAATATATCGATTTCTTCTATATGCGCGTCTATTTTGCATTAAACGATGTCTATCGGGAACGCAAAGATTTATGGAACGATCTGCTTTATGAGCGATCGATATTATTCCAGTATTATATCTTTTACTCGAAAACAATTCCTTCATCTTCCGCTAAACTTCGGCCATTTGTCGTGTTTTTTATTGGAAGAACATTTCGTCATACTATTTACTTTAATGTTGCAGACATTTCTTATTGCGATACATTTGCAAATGTGTCTTATACAATTCTCATTGTATCTTTTTTTTTTTATAACGTTTAAGAACGGCGACTGTCAAAGAAGATAATACTCATGTTATCAAAAGTAAGCTTTAATTACAATATTTGCATCAAATCGCATGCCAATAGATTGCTGTGTATATTTTCTAAAAATTCTATAAACTTGTTTCTTGTGAACTCGAAAGAAGCGAGTTTTCACCAAATTCACTTTTATTTACGCTACGAATTTATACGATCACACGTTTCCGACTACTGCGTTAAATTTCCCGTATTTTCTTCATTTAAAAGCTTAGGCAGATCGGAGTAAACACAACTTTCCGCCCTTGTAATTTTGTTTTCTGATTTCGTTTGCTCCTCCATGATTACAAATAAAAAACCGTGGTAAAGTCAATGATTATTAAATCGGTCTAAAAAAAAAAATCTTAGAAAATAACGAAAAAATGCATAGTATTTTTATATTCATTTCACTTTCAGTCTCAACCGTTAAATGGTGATTTCTATTATACATATGGCATAATTAGTAATATGTGAGAATAAATTTTAGTTAACCACAAGCAATATAAGCTGTACTGCGATATGGGTTATCAATATTTGGGTATGAATCGTTGAATGTTTCTCCTGTTTTTGTTTTTTCCTCAAATCTTTTTCTTTCGGCGTGCATAAATTTGGCACCTGTACAAGATGACTCCTTCTTTCAAAGCATCACATTGCGTTATCGAAAAAGATAATATTTTTATCCTGTTTCTTTGAGGTTGCCACCTAAACGATCGTTCCGATCCGGAGACAAAAAAAAACAAGTGTATATCAAATGTTTTATTATAAAAATTGTCAAAACAAAAATCCAAAAACATTAGTAAGATAAAAAATTAATAATAAAAAATAAAACAAAAATCTGACAACTAACAAACAAAAAATATACAAAATTATATAAAATAATGATATAAATAATAAATTTTAAATTATAAAAATAATGATTACAAAATAAATATATATAATATATATAAATTAACACTTTTCTTGATTTTCCTTTCACAAATATTTGTGGTCCAATATTGCACTCTTAACAAACTTCATGTCTTCAAGTTTTTTGATAAATTTATAAGATTCTTAACAATATATGTAATAAATGTAACATTATAATGTACACATTTAGTTCGGAACATCATTTGTTCTCATTTCAGCCTTTCTTCAATTTTTTCCCAATGCCGTTCACTCAGAGAATTGAATCAATTTTTTTTTTTAATAAAAATTACATAAGATGTTTTCACATAATCCAGAGAAATAATAATCAAACTCCGAACATAAGCTTTTGAAACCCGGAATCAATCTAGAGAGGTGGCAACCCTACGTTTCTTCCAGTAAAATATGCATAGAGGAGACCGGGATTCGTTGATACAAGAGGCAAGTTGGCTTTGCGTTCAGTTGTATTTATGGTGAAAGAAACAATAGAAAAGTTATCACAAAATATTTCTTTTGTAACATAGGTACTTTTCCTTAAATTTTATTTAACTCAAACAAGAATTACAACAAAAAAAGAGAAAAATCTGATTCAAGAAGAGGCAAATAAATTTTTGAGCGTTTTAAGATTTTATTGTAATGTTCTTCAGCTTGAGAGAATAAATCTAAGTGACATGTTATTAGTTAAAGGAAAGTTTCTGTTACTATACTACATGCAAAGTTTGAATGACAGCAGTATTTTATTATAAGAAAAAAATCGAAATTAAACGTATGTAGGAATGAAGTTAATTCGGAAAACTTAGATTGATTACCGTGCGCGTGAGAAATGTGTGTGTGTGTGTGTGTGTGTGTGTGTGTGTGTGTGTGTGTGTGTGTGTGTGTGTGTGTGTGTGT
>JANQDE010000203.1:86595-109005 GCA_037157785.1 Cephalotes varians
ATTCAGTTACAACTTAATTTTAACAAAATGTTTATTTATGTTTAATTATATTTAATATTTTATTTATATTCTATTTAATATTATATTTAATAGTTTTATATTGAAACAAACTACATTTAAAATAATTTACATTTATTTTTCTGTAATAGTATTTTACTATTTGATCATTACAAAATAACATTAAAAGATACAGTCTTTATCAAAAGGAAGAATAGTAGCAGATCTGTTTTTTATTTCTATTACGTTTTCATTAATTTAATATAGAATTTGTTTATGAGCATCATGTTATATGTATCAACTTATTCCATTATTGGGATAATCTGGTTACAAGCATGTTCGTATTTCACTAAATTATTGCAAAGAAATTATACAGAATCGTTCCTGACAATGTAATCGTTCCTGAAAATGTAGAGAAAGATTCACTTTATATCATTAGAGTACAATTTAATTACAATAATTAGTTGTTTAAAAAGTCGAATGCTGAAATTGTGAAAACTGTGTCAACGAGCTCCGGTCTCCTCTACTCGAGAACGAGTATAATTATCTCGAAGTTCATCGTTAGAAAAAGTCGTGAATAACGTGCTCGAAATCCCATTTGTTTCTCTCGTTTGTTTTTAATTGTTCACTGAATTGTTCGTTTTGTTCGTTTCTTATTGATACGAAAAAAAGATTCTCATGAATTAGGACTATCGCGGGTCTGTGTACCCGTTCGCTTCCAACTACCAATTATCTTTTTTTTTTTATTTTTTCCCCCATTTTTCCCCTAAATCTTTGATCCCAAGACAGTGTTAATCTGAAATGGCAATCTTCCCAGCATTTCTACAAAACTATACGATTTATCGAGTAAATATTTATAGATTTCGAAAGTATCATTAACTTAGTACTAATTCGCTAATCAAGTATATCGTACAATCACTAAATTATTGCTTTGTCGTACCTTGTATCACACTAATCTAAACCCTATTATTTCCTTACGTGTTTTTTTCTATTTCTCTCTCTCTTTTGAAAAGCCAGGTTTAGCGATGATCATGCCTGCTTCTCCAGGCTTCTGAAATTCGTGTATATGCACGCACAGATGCGTGCACGAAATGTTTTCACATGATCTTAACACATTAACATATCGCAATAGTTTTTCATTTCTCTCTCTCTCTTTCTCTCTCCGTTAATTAATATAATAAACTCGATAAATGTAACAATCGGCAGAATCACTTGAAATTTTCTCGTTTCGTGCACTGCATTACTCTTAGAAACACGAATGAAAGGAAACATTCGGCACAAAACTGGTTAACGCAAAAATAATTTTATTTTATTTTATTTTAACAAATTTTACCTTAATGTCAAGGAAAGTCAACGTATCAACGCATTCGTTATTAAATCAGAGTATTGACATTGCACGAAAATGCATCTCATTTTTTCAAAATACGCAATGAGCGTTGCGTTAATCTTGTAAGATTCGTTCAAATGGTGGCGAATACGAAACATTATCACCGATAAATCGAGAATGAATAAAAATAATCGGTTTTCGAATTTCAGTTGATTCGATCGATTAATACATATACATCTATATATATAGATATATATATAAATATATATATATATATATATATATATATATATATATATATATATATAATGGATGCGCCTTGTTTCTAAAAGTATTATATTTATATTTACGTGTACAATGCTTGTCACATTTTCGTTGTTCTCTTTTTATCTTCGATATATTAACATTCAGTTGGTTGAGTGAATTATTCTCTCTATCGCTTATATATTGACGATTCTTATCACTCGAAAACGATATACTACGACTGTTAAATCCGCCGCGTGCACGGCATACAAACGGTTTAGCAACTTGGTCCTCTTTAATTGGGAATCTTTATATTAATGCGCGTCTATTCAGTTCCTTCCTTCATTCGCATATTATTGTTGCTTGCAGTTTATTTTTCTATTGGGTGCTCCTTTCTTTTTATTTGACTATCATTCGCTCATTGAAAGTTTCGAAGAACAAAGAGATTAATACGAACTGATTTTGGCATAGTATTAATGGCAAGATTGAGAAAAAGAACGAACGAATGTTTCGCAATTTGAATCCTTTTGCAATTAAGGCTCTTAGCTCTTATTTGGTCTACAACATCTGCTATAAAATTCACAAAACAAATTTGTTTTTCAAGATAAATGTTCAGCTTTATAAAACTCCGCGCAATCTTTGATTGCATAAATACACTTATACTTATAAATACAAAATATAACTTGTATGTGTGTGTGTCTATGCGCGCGCGCAAGATAATTAATATAATACATTTGACTTTAATTATACATAAAATAATAATTTTTAATTTTTGTGCAATATCATTATGTCTAAGTGACTTAGAATTTTTCACAATTTTTTTTTTTGTTGCTGGAATAAGGATTAATCTGTTTGGAAGAGATGCCATATTCGTTTGTTTTATGGAAATATACCAAGACGAATGCGCAAAAGCGATCGGTTCGCTCATTGTCAGTTCCACGTCCGACATATGCGATTCGGACAAGGAACTCCTTCGGACTGATAAACGTATGAGGCATGATCGTCCTGGGGCCTGGCTTAAATCATTTGCATATTTAAAAAATAGTAACGATTGCCCGCATTTATTTCACGCTTACGAGTATCGAATCTGTGGCTCGCAATCACGGTTGCCACCTCTTTTTCATCTGGAGAATCCGACGAATCTTCGACTCTCCAGCAGGCGGAAAATATCTCCGACTGATTGCTCTGAATTTTGATAAATTTTTTTACAAAGAAATAGTAGACAGGCAGTATATACAATCAAATGACGTGAAAGAATGACAATCAATCTCCACTTTTGGAAAAGAATATCCGTAACAGGATAAATTAATTTTGATAATCTTTTTTTTTTTTTTTAGAAAAAGTAGCAAATTATTGTGTCAAATATTTCGACTGTTTCTTTTCTTCTTTTAAAAATCGATCCCTGGCGAAATACTAGTCTAAAGATGGCAATCGTGCTTGCGATCTCATTCTCTTGATGATTCGCCATCTCGCCCTTAATTCTCATTGAGTAATTCTCGCGCCGATAAATGTGTCGAATTCGTGGCAAGATTTCGCAGACATTTTCTTGCTATTGTTAGAGGAGGAAAATTGTAGTGCTTAATTTCAAGCAGAAATGAAACCAAATAATTTGTATTATTGTTTACTTTAACTAATTAATTTTTACTAATTATTTTTACGGAAGTAAAACGAGTGACGAATATTATTCGTCAATGTAAATAGACGATATAAATAAAGTCGATATATTTTCGAGAATGTATTTTCGAGAGTTCACTGTATAAACGAAGAAAGCATGTTCCGAAAACAGAGATATGTGACTGTCACACTTTATTGCATTGGCAAGTTTCAAGTTGAAAAACTATTTTATTATACGCAAGGTGCACGAAATCATGCCACGAAACATCGTTCCGTTTCTTGTCGCTTTTCTTATTCGCGATACTAAAACTACTGTAAACTGTGCCGCGATGTTCACATCCTCGACAGAACTCGCTTGGGACTAGGGCGGTCGTGGATCATGTGTACATCCTCCTTCATTCCTTTTTTCCTATTATTGACTATCGTTACGAGTTACACTATTAGTTAAAGATTCGATTGACTGCCGAGTATCATAATACAGTATAAGAGATGAGTGTCTATAAATAATCTCAAATATTATGAAAAACGTGGCCGAGCTGCAGAACTACGTACGTTTCGTGATTTTCCCGGATAAAGATCTACTTTTTTGCAGGATAACTTCGTGTGTGTAAGTAAGTGAGTGAGCGCGCACGTGTGTGTGTGTGTGTGTGTATAGTCGAGGCACGAAATATAAGAATAAAATATGAGTGTTAACATTAAACAAGTCCAGCAAAAATAGGTTGAATAAGTTTCGTTTACGAAATATTACTTTTAATTTTTGTGGAATCGTTTCATTTCACAGATATATTCAGTTTGTAATGAAAGACAGCATGCACTCTATTTTTAGTATTACTATGTAATGCGTGAATTTTTAATATATATTAAATATAGAAAAAAATATTATATATAACATTGATTTACATTTTTCAGCTCGGTTATCTTATGCTTTCACATTCACATCATCTAATTTCGTTGCTATTATTATTTGCAGGGATGGAGACTTCCTTATAGAGAGTATGGAGCTTTCCACATCCAGAACTCCCATGGATATGAAATTCCATACTCAGAATTCGGGATATTTGAAAAAAATATTTTAATTGACAAATTTTGAGTGATTTTACAAAAAACATATATTATTTGACTAGGGTGTCCACGCTGCACGCTAAAAGAGATAAAATATTTGTGTGTTATTGAAATCACTCCTATGTCCCGCTTGGAAAAAATACTCCACACTCAGAAAAGTCAAAAGTCTCTGTCTCTGATTATTTGCAGTTATTATCTTATTGCATTGGCAATGTTGCATTTTATTCCGCGCTTCTCATATCTCATTTTTACATTTCGATGCATCTCGACGTTATCTGCCCATCGTGTCCCCAAGAGAAAGAGAAAATGAGTAAGTAGAAAACTTTCGAACGAGACGCTGATCTCTCGACCCGTTCATTTTATTGCCGCGATTTTACGGCGACGTCATGAAGGAACGATCGAGGATCTATATGCATTACTCCCTTTGGTGTTGATACATTTGTACTAACTAAAATCACTAAAACTCTCTTTTTCTCTCACGTTTAACCGGGCGTTAATCTCATTAACGGTAAGTGTACGTCGAACCGCGCGCGCATTACGTTCAATTAATTAAATACAATTAAACCGCTCCGCTATCTTACACAATCGCTCGTAAAATTTCCCCCGTACCAAAATATCTCTAAGTTATATTAAAAACGCTTTAGAGCGTAGGGAGAGAAAGTAAGATGAAATATACGACGAGAGAAAGAATAAGCGTCACTTTTTTTCACTTATACATGCGATCGCCTTAGGCAACTAAGATAAAAAAGAATGTAATTCAAGCGCAACTTGTTGACTAGATCGTAAGTACTTTTTCTTCTCCCCTTAATTCCACCCTTCTGTTCCTCTCTCTCTCTCTCTCTTTCTCTCTCTCCTGCTCCTTTTTTTTGGTCATATCTTTGGTATGACGTTGTGGATTGCACCGTTCTATAAAATGCACTCGCGTGTGATCCACTTTTTTCATTCTTCTTGCTCGAGACTTTCACGCGAAAATACTTTCCAAGCAATGATATTATTTCCCTCAATATAGTTTTAGTATCTATATACATTTAGTGTCTATGTACACTGGTATGTTTATATACACTAGTTACTCTTGAAACATTTTATTATATTACTTTAAAAGATAGAGTTAAAAATTTGTCTTCTCGTACCCGACGTCATATGACTAGATATAACGAATCGAATTACAAAATAAAATAAATCAATTGAACAACAATTTTCGTTAATTCCGATTCGATTTCTGAAATTCTACGCGCATATATATATATATATATATATATATATATATATATATATATATATATATATATATAAAACGCAATTAAAAAATTGATTCGTATAAAGCTTCATACGTAGGAACTTTGATAACAATGCAAACGTGTGATAAGAAAACAGACTCTTTAAAAAATACGCAACTCCGTTACATTTTAAATACTAAAAATTCAAGATAGTTAATATCTTAGAAATAATCGAATCTTTAGGAATGTAAACGGAGCCACTTCTGTTTGTTAATCCTTTGAAGTACGGTGTGACTATATTGATTTTGACACCTTTTATTAAAAGTTAAACAAAATATTTCTTTCACTCCGATTTTTTCCAACTTCATACCTAATAGTTTGAATCGCTGATTTTTTATAAATAATCTGAAATAAAAATTTTATAACAGTTCACAATATAGTGGCTCAAAATTTGAAAAATTTTTGTTTTGTGTAAAATGTACTATGCAGTAAAAATTTCGCCTATACATAATATGTTTAAAACTTAGTATTCCAGAGTTTTTAGATTGCTGATTCCCAAAGTCAAAATTTTGAAAATATAAGATAGCAAACTAAAATGAAGTAAAAAATTGTTAGATTTACACCAAATTATTTGAAGTTTTTATGGATTTTTGAATATGAAGTAAAAATACAAAAATTCAAAATGTCGGATGCAATATCCAATATGGTGGATATTGCAAAAAAATAGATTTGCATGAAAGTATTCGTAGCACGGGACTGCTTCTGAATTTGAAGCAAAAAATTATCAAATTTAAAATCGAGAATTGTTGTTCCCGTTTCATATAAATCAATCATTTTTTTTGCATTTTGGATCACTGTAATGAAACCATCATTTTTAATTTTTCAATTTTTCATTTTTATTTCAGATTCGTTACTAGCGATCCTGAAAACTCCCGAATACTCAATTTTAATTGAACCGATTTTATCAATACGTCATTCAGATCCGTTATTTAAAATTTTTTAAATTTTCAAAATCTAACTTCAAATTCATAATCAATGACCCAAAAACCTTCTGTATACCAAGTTTTAAGGAATTCGTTTCTAAAAAGAAAATGTATGCTGCAAAGAGTCAAAGAGATCGTGAGATTTCTGCGATACTCTGCAATTCTGTTTTGTTCAACGCCATTTTTCGCAACTTCGGAAAGAAGTATTGATAAATTTCGATAAAACGTTGCAATTGACCGCGATCTTGTTCGCGCTTTTAACAACCGAGGAAATGATGTGTTCCATAATTCAGGGGAGCAGTACGACCGACCCTTTGCCACCGAATGGTCATTTCTGCATTCAACAGGTGGCCCAGTTTACGTGAAATGTTGATGAAAACTTTCCGCGAGCATCCGCGTGCGTTACGCTAAGAATCCCGACGAAAATCACGCAATAGCGCATTTAAATACACAAGAGATCTTGCTCTGCAGTGTGAGAGTTATATTCGAAACACCTTTAAATTAAATTAAATATAAAATATAGAATGATAATTTAGTTTGTTATATAGTCTACATGTATTATTAATTTCAGTTATGCTTCAATCGTTTTTCTGATAAATGAAATTAGCAGAGATATTTTTTTTTCAAACAATTTTCTTTTCTTTCGGAAGAGAACAAGTGAATCTTTATCGAGCAAAGATGGATGAAAAAAGTGAGCTCTTATAAGCTACATAAGAAAAAGATATTGCACTACTTCGTCTACGATCGACTTTATCGCTGTTCATTCCGAGAGCATCTCGATTCGTCGTTTTTACGAATTCACGAAGTGAGATGCATCTACGATGTTATCGTATCGATCTTCGGCGAGAAGACGCCCAAACATATTGAAATATTGATATCACTTTATGTCGAAGCATCTTTACGATAGACTTATCTAAAATGACTAGCGAATCAAAATACAGATCTCACCAATGTGGAAAAGAAGTTTCTCACTAAAAATATCTCAACGAGATCGTGCAAGCACATTTTGAAACACATACGCTAATAATGGGAACTGCTCTTTGGAGAAATCAAGCATGGTTTTACTGAGAAATTGAAAAGTGCATTTTACATGAAACTTTGTAAAACTTTATCATTCTTCCGCAGCAATTGAAAAACCAGTTTCGTCAAGTTTGACTTCGTTTAATTGATTCTTCCGCTCTAGTGTTTCAATGTTAAAGACAAAGAATCATTTAAATTAAGTTGAAACAATCTGTAACGTTAACGAAACAGTCCAATAATGGATAAAAATGATATAATAAAAAATATAGTTAAAAAGGAATGCTAAGTGCATCCTTAGTCCAATAAAATTTCAAATTTTGTAAATGCACATACCACGTTGATCTATCACCGAATCATCAGTAAGATACGCAGCATAAAAGTTTGACATAGCTGCGATCTTTTAATACTTTTGGTATTTTGTCGAAAATAATCAAATTCTCTTATCACATTCTTCATCTCACATTCATATCATTATTTCCACATCGTTTTCACGTATCATCTTCACTTAACTTTTTAATACTCACAATGATATTCATTCGTCAGAGATTTGCGCAGCAATTCGCGAATTCTCTTCTTTTCTTGGTATTGACAAAAGAAAAATCAGAAACAATGATTTTAAGAATAGCTCAAATATATACTCGGAACTAAAAGAAGCGACGCATTATTAAATATTCAGAGAAACTTCTCTTCCCGCGAGAAAGGAAAAGACGAGCGCGAGATTTAGACGCCGATATGTCAATTACCTTTTCGTCCTCGTTCCCGCGTAGCCAAGAATTTCGCCTATCCGCGACGTTTAAACTATCGAATAAATCGAATCACTTTGCGCTTACCGAGAGATACCCATTGAAATTGGATGTTATTGGTGATTCGACGTCTGATCGTCATCTATGATGCACAAAAGAGTTGAGACTCCTCTCGACAACGATAGCAAGTCATTCCTATTCTGCAATTTTGAACAAAATCTCATCGACTAATTGGAAGCTCTCTTTTCCAAAGCGTGTTTCTCAATCCAATCTGACTTGAGACTAGTAGAAAACAGAACTCTTATAAGAAGTTTTTCGAGGCATCCAAAATATTTAATCGTGCTAATGTCCTTTCGAAGAGAAAACATTTTGCTTAAGAAGAAATCAAAAGAGTTTTAGTAAATTGGATAAAGAGACTCTAAATTCGAAACATCGATTTTAGGTATTTGAAAAACAATCATACTCAATCAAATAATTCAAATAAAAGTTAATGTTAATGAGGAATGCTAGCGTTGCAATACTTCGTCAAAAATTGACGAAAACCCGATTTCGAGCTTTGCAAGCGTGAGCTTTTTTTTGGAACTCTGCAGCAGAGACAAAGGAAACGTGAGAACTTGCTATCGTAATCGAGCGCAATGATAGATTTGACCGATTCGAATTCCATGCGAAACAATCGAAACCAATCCGCATAACGATGAGAGGCCAACAGCGACTTTCCGTGCGTTCATTCGTCTTCCTTTTTTTTTCCTCTTGGTCCATGAGCAAAAGTACTGTCTATGCAGCAACTATTTCTTTTTTTTACCAGTCTGTGTGATGACGCCACTGCAATCTCTGTCTACGTGCACGATCGGCTGCAAATTACGGATTGATCAATTAGCATGACGCGCTGTTCTAAATGTGATCTAAATGTGAGAATGATCGTGTGATCGATTGCGAGTGATATGTCAGCAGGTTTAATCTCCTCGCGCTATTGTACAATATTAGATTGTGTCGCAAACTATGATTAACTGAAGCAATCATCTAATATAAGCGAACGTCGTTTCCCAAAAAACGATAGACAGAAGTTGATTTTCATCAATCTTCGAAAAAAAAAGAGAATTCAAGCTCGCTGGGAACGAGAGACCTACCTGATCACTGCCGCTTGCCGCGGCGACGGTACATCGGCATCCTGTTCCTGGCTGCTTATGATGGCGCGTCGACGTCGTTGTTGCTCTCATCGCTCTCACGCTGGCACGCCGATTCCAGGTGTTTGTTTAAGTACGACTTGAGAGCGAACGACTTGTGGCACTTAGGGCACTCATAGTTCTTGTCCGCTGAATGCGTCTGCATGTGCGCTCGCAGATTCGAACGATCGGCGAAAGCCTTGCCGCAGTGGGCACATCCGTACGGCTTCTCGCCGGTGTGGCTGCGCAAGTGACCTTGCAGCAACCAGGGCCGCGAGAACATCTTGCCGCATACACCGCAGCTGTGCGTAAGCTTATGCGTGAGCACGTGCATCGCCAGAGCGGGCATGCTGACATACGCCTTGCCACAGTGAATGCACTTCTTGGCCGAATGCGAATCGATGCTGCGATGCGTCTGCTTATGCCGCGATAGATTCGATGAGGTCGCATATTGTTTGCCTGAAGGGAAGGGAAATGCGTGAGTTGACAGAAGATTGACAGAGGTTGGTAGTTCATGTAATATCCGCAAAGACTTTCAGAATTATCGTTTGGACTTATATTTGTTGATCCAAGTTTATTATATAAAAGGTATAATATTACAGTAGAGTTATAGTCTGTCACATAAGAGCGTCGGTTAAATTGCTTTAAGAGAAAACTATTAGGAGGTTCCACTGCTGTAGTATTCGTTGAAGAATAGTGAAGACTACTATGCTTTGTGCTAGAGACACCAGTATTATTTTTTATTGTGACAAGAATACGTGATTTCCAAAAAAACCGCAATCGCTTGTGCATAAAAACCCAAAAATGATATTCAGACTCTGGATTGACCGCGCAGTCGCCCGATGCGAATCGAATTGAAAATGTGTAGTCCATTAAGAAGAAACTTCAAGGAAAACGTGTATTCACTTTAAAGCAGTTGTCACCATGTTGAAGCTATCTGGCGGTTACCGCAGTAATATGCAGAAAATTTTATAAAAAGTATACCAAAACAGTGTCAACAAATTCTCGATAATAATGGAGACTAGACAAATTATTAAGTAAATGCGTAACTTTTAGTGTACTTTAAATTAATTTCTTAAAAATAATAATTTTTCTTTCAGATGATGTCCTTGTGTGACAGATTGTAAATGAATTAACATTACTCACCGCACTCGCAACACACGTAACGACCGGTTTTGGAGGTCTCGGGCGTCTCGATCGGTTCGGCATCCTGGTTTTTCTGCGCGACGGGCACCTTCTTATTCTTTGACCTGCCGTCCGAGACGAGCAACGTGTCATACGTGTAACTGGCCGGTTTCACTCCCTCGGTTTGCTCTGTGATAGTTTGCACTTCCTTGTCCCTCTGTGTTGGTTGTGAGTTCGGATTACTGTTTTCAATGTCACTGCTACATTCAGAGATTGGTGGCGTCAACGCAGATTCGAACGTCAACGGCGTCGTCTCGATCTGTTGATGCAACGGTTGTTGCTGATGCTGCGGTTGCTGCTGCGGTTGCTGCTGCGGTTGAAGCTGCTGCGATTGCTGCTGCTGCGGTTGCTGCTGCTGTTGTAGCTGCTGCTGTTGTAGCTGCTGCTGCTGCTGTTGTTGTTGCGGCGATGGCGACTGATGCTGCGACTGTTGAGCGATAATTGACGGTATGGTGGATGTGCTGTATGTCAGCAGAATCTCTTGTACCGGTGTTAAAGGTATGAAAACGCTGCCCGAGGGTGGCACGATGGTAGACTCGTAAATGATACTGGCGGTCGTAGGCTGTTGTTGCTGCTGATGGCTGTAGATGGTCGAATTGGCCAGGTCGATCGTGTTCACTTGATAAATCGGTTGCTCGGCCGGTTGGTAGACCGTCATCTCTTGAACGTCGCTCGCCGGTGCTTCAATCACGCTTTGAGGACCGATCGCGACACTTGGCGGTGGCAAGGGGGGTAGCGATCGAGAGAGCTCTAGGAGATCATGCGCCGCCTCCGTTTCCGCCGCGGAGCGATCTTTAAACATGGACGACACTTGGCCAGACATGGGTATGCCACAGGATGTGCTAACCAATCGTATCCTAGAATCGGATGTTCTCGAGTTCTCCGAAGTATCCTCTAGGTGATAGGACATCGACGTGCTGGACGGCGGAGACGGTTTTCCGATGGATGGTGAATGGTGTAGCGTCGCGATAGACGTCGTGGTCTCGTCGAATCTCTCGAGAGTCGTTCGCACGCCCGACGGAGGTAAAGACGTCACTGTTGTCGTTGTAGTTTCCTTGACGGGAGAGACGATCGTTTCTGTCGAAGATAGAGTTGTCAGAGACGTTGTGGTGCACGCAGTCACGGCGGTCGTCTCCATTCGTGTCGTCATAGAGTCCATCACAGGTGTCATTGTGATGACGGATGACGATGTCGTTGTTGTGATGGTTGTGTCTGCATCGCTCGATTCCTTTGAGATATCTACATCGGCCATGGCGGAAGTCGCAACAGCCGTTGTGTCTTTTGATTGTGTGTTGCGATATTCTGGTAGAATAAAGATTAAGCTTTATTCGCATATATGATGATTCCAATCACCATGTCTCATGAATAATATAAAATGGAATAAAAAGAATATATATAAATATATATAAATTTACTATATATAAGCTCATATTTACAAACAAAATACATTTACTGTCTTATGTACTGCACGAACAAGGTATAAACTCCTTTTCTTGCTTTCATTTGATTTTTTAATCGAGATTTAAGCCGTATACTTTTAAATAGACTTTTAAATAGAATACCAAAGAAGAGATTCTCGTTACCGATGTGATAACAAAGAATGGGAACCTTGATGGTAGTAAGAGGAAGTGCAGCGATAAATGGATGATAGAGGGGTGAAAGGAAGATGTGGGCTGCATAGTACGGATTGCGAAAGTAGGGGTAGTGGGATTATGACAGCAAATGTGTTAGAAACGAGGTCAAAGGGGATGGGAGTAAAGAACCAAAAAGGTCTCCTAGACTAAGCGGATATAAAATTTCACGATAACTCGGTTATGAAAGTGCACGTTTCGCTTTAAAAGCGACCGACTTCTTTTACACCGCGAAGTCGATCTGTTTTAATATTTCTACATCGTTGTTTTTATACGTTTCGCGAGCAGAATGAATTTTTACTGTGATCACGAAGAGTTTCGCTGCTTGCGAAAGGATCGACAGAATTTATGCGAATGTAGGTGTTTTACCTTTCGTGCTATATTACTTTTTTGCCGTATTACTTTTATTTATGCAGTAAATGAAAAAGTTATATCATCATAGAGTATTTTTGTTGTGAATTATACAACTGCAAAAATATATTCTTATTGTATTCGCACACACATTTTATTAATATATAGATTATTAAAAATTTTTTATAGATAAACATAAAGCTTAAGATTAAAATAAAGCTCGTATATGCTTAAAAATGAAAAAAAATCAAACTCATTAAATGAGTAAAAAATAAAGTTAGAAAGAAAAACTCAAAACTATGATATAATAAGACTAGAATAAGTTTTGACTTTATTTAGTCTTCTTCAGTCCTAACGAAACCTGTCGTTTCAATAGCAAGGTTAGATTTAAAAAATTACATGACTGATTAGAAATAATTATTTTAAAAAATCTATTAAAAGATAAAAAATAAATACATAAGAGACTAAAGTCAAAAGTCAGATATATTATAAGAAATATAAAATTCTGATTGTTCAGCTTCGTTCAAATTTATAAAAAAATGAAAAAAAGGAGTTTATAATTAGAATAAAAATTTGATAATCCAATGTGATAACTAATAGAATTAAGAAAACAGTAAAGTCAAAATAAGTATATGACTACAATTAAAGTTAAAAATTACAAATAAAAAAAAATATACATTAATGATATAAAATAAAAATACATAAATAATACGTAATAAAAGAACTTACACAAATTAAATAAAGAAAAAATAGAGAAATTATGAATGTATATTTAATATTTTGTTTTTAGCCTCTTATCTATGTAAAATCGTGTCTGATATTGAGCGATGGTCTACATTCGAAGATCAATAATCAAAATTTGTTAGCATAAATAATACAATAAATGATGAGATTTTATAAGAACGAAATAAAGAGGAAATTGTCAGAGAGTTTCTCTAATAAGTATTGTATTCTAATAAGAATAATTGTAATCCGGTGTCTTTAATTAGATCAATATTGTTTTTTTATTCTTTTACATATATTACATTTTTGAGAGGAGTCTTTTCTGGAAATTTGTTTGCTGTTTTAGTGTTATCAAAATTTAGTATTATGATTCAAGTTTATAATACGTTCTGTGAGACAATCAAAGACAACCGTCAAGATAACTGAACGTCTTGATGGTTCAATTTTTATGTTGTTCTTATGTTTTTTTAACCTAATACATAGTTGTTTTTTGTTTATATACAATACATCGCAATCTTTACAACATATTTTATAAAATGGTCTCTTGTTAGGAGTGGTGAAAAACCGACGTGCCTTCGAACACGTAGAGAACATCATGGATTGACTAGGGACTAATCTCAATACTTGATAAGGACCGGAAAGCGTCTGGTCGAAACGTTGTAACGATTATTAAGAATAAAATCTTTTACCAGAAAAGGTCAGATTATAATCATTTATATATTTTATAACATTATTATTAGTAGTCAATAGTTCTTATCTTTGTATATTTTGACAAATTTGTTGAGCTTATTAAAGCATCGTTTAATTCTTGTTTTCGTTTAATAATCTTGATTTTATTTTATTTGCTTTATACAATAAAATAACTACATTGTGTGTACATAAAATAAAATAAAAAATTATTAAATTAAAATTTTTTGCCTCTTTTTCTTTGATATACATTCCTCAAATATTCATATATTATCAATAACATAAAAATTGATTTGATTAATTTTATTAATTGATTTTAATTAATTCCAACAATTGCTATATGTGTGGCAGAATTGGACAATTTTCTAAATCAAAAAATAAAGAATAAAATTTTACTTATGAATAAAAAATAATTTTTTATTTGAATAACAATTTATTCGTTCGTCACAAATAAAATTATATTTGAATAAAACTCATTCGCCTAATATGAATAAATATTATCCAAATAAAATTATTTTATTTAAATAGTCAATTTGTTTTCCAACTTAAGCATGAATAAACTTTTGTTTACTAAAGCATTTTTATTCAAATAACATATATAAATATTTCATATGCGTAATGTAAAAATATATAAAGTATTTTAATATTTTTTTTGTTTTATATATATATATATATACTTTTATATATATATATATATATATATATATATATATATATATATATATATATATATATATATATATGTACACATATACAAGGTCCGCCACCAAAATCCGGATAAATTTAAATTTGAATTTCCCGCCTTATTTCACTCTGGCGGTAAGTCGTTGATGTTTGGGCAAGTCACATGTTCGTAGTAAGTGTGCATAACTTCAAAATGTCCGAGCAGATAAGAGGTCTGTAGTAAACATATGTTTATTTTACTTCAACTTATTGCATTGTGTGTACCAGTTCAGAGAGAGCAAGAATGAAAAACAGACCTAAGATCGAGTGCGGACTATAACCGAAGAGCGACAATAATTGAAGGCCTTCGGTTGGGCCTGGGCGTTCGCAGAAATTATTCGGTTCTTCAGGTATCCGAGATCAATCATATATAATGTTGCATCTAAATATTTGGCTTCGAAGATATCCAAAAAAGATTTTGCCAACCTGATGAGGAAGAGTCATTTGAAAGAAAAGTTGGTAAAGACTCCAGTAATTATCGAAAAGGTTCAAGAGCTCATTTCAGAGAACCCCAAGGCTGTCTCTGAAGAAATTAGCAAAAACCTTGGGTGAGTGACACTACAATGCGTTGAATTGCTGAAGAGGATCTATGCTTCAAATCCTATGTGATAAAAGTTCGACAAATGTTCTCCGAGGTTCAAAACTGACTGTCGGATAATATGGAAATGTTTTGGTCCAAGGAATTCTGGCCTCCAAAGAGATTTGAATCTGATGGACTACGTGTAGAGCGTCATTGAACGAATGACCAACAAGTCGAAACATCCCAACGAGATATCTTTCCAGGCCGTTATTGAGGCGACATTTGCCAATACGGACAAGAACGCGCAGAGAGCGTGCCAGCGCTTCAGGACGAGAATCGAAGCAATCATCGAAGCAAAAGGAGGTTACATAGAGTAATTTTACTCTAAAAAGATACCACTAGTGATGTACAAAAAAGTTTTTTTATAATTTTTACATTTTAGCGAATAGAATTTTTGTTTAAACAAATTGTTCATTTTGTTCGGATTTTGGTGGCGGACTTTGAATAGCGTATGTATGTTATATGCGTATAATTATTTATTTATGTATATTTATATATATGTTTGTGTAATTTTGTACAAGTAAATGAAATTAAATAAAACACGTATTAACATATTATAAAATATTATAAAAATGCCAAATTAAAAATATTAGAATATTAAGAACCTCCTATTTTTGTTTATATATTTTTTATAATTCTTTATATACCAGTGATATGCAATCTTTTTTTTTAATAATTCTTTTCAGAGAGCCGTTTTCTGCAATAAATAAAATCTTGCAGGCCGCAAAAATGATTATTTCATTTGTATAAAATGGAAAAAAATGATTTTATATTTTCGGCTATAAGCCAGAAGACCGGGAAAAATTCACAGGCGGGCCATAGGTTACGCATCATTGCTTTATATAATTGATAAGATTTCTAAATGATAAATTTCATTAAAAGAAATAAATTTTCTCTATAAAATTTTATTCTATTTCCTTTTGTTAAAATAATGAAACAAAAAACGAAAAATGTTCAATTTCTAGGGATTGATTTTACCTCTTTAGGGTGAATTCGGATTAGCAAAAGATATTTCTTATTACATACATTCTCTATATTGTTAAATATTTATATTCTCTACTCTTGTTAAAGTTTCATAATTTTTAAATTTTCAAGTTTTTTTCTTGTAAATGTCTCTTGTAAATAATAATAACAATAAAAAGAAAACAATGCAAATAAAAATAAAGAATAATGCAAGTAATGAATAATGCAAATAACAAATAAAATTTTATTTAAATAATAAACTAAATAAAAAATTATTCGAATACTGTCCAACTCTGCTAGACAGATACTAAGAAATTGTCTAAAGTTTCGATAAAAAAGTCGCTATTTTTTAAACGTTTCCGCAAATATTTCGGTCAATTGTAAATTATTTGTAGCGCGAATGTTCAAAACTCTCGCCCCTTTGTGCCGACGAGATGTTATAAACGCCATCACCATTACGATGATTCTGAGCACCGCCTTTGTAACTGCATTTACTGTCTCGACAAGTTTCGCATACCATTTTCGCTGTTCACACGAGAGGTGAATGCGCCAAGTAGTAACGCCATGGAGAATTCCGACAATTAAGATCGTTTTGTTGCGACCAGGTAATGCATTGTCAGGAATTACGCGGCGCGCAGCGGCGTATGCCATTATCACTTGATAATTCGATATAAACGCGTATCGAGCCCGCACTATGCGCCGAAATGAATATCATAAGGTGTTGTTAAAGCACTTAAAACAATTATGAAAGAATAAAAAAATAACTCGCGTTTTTTTTAATTATTATAGAAGGTATATACATATCTTTACGTATATTTCATATACTTTATATATATATATATATATATATATATATATATATATATATGTATATGAATGTATATATGTTATATTTTCTTATATATTGTTTATATAATATAATCTTAAGCTCGTTTTGAGTTTGCAAACTTTAAAATTACTTTGGCACTCTATAGTATTGATTGCTCGTTCGATTAACTTATAAAAATAATTATTTTAACAATCGCAAATTCTCGACAAAATATGGCATACCTTGTGCAACAGGGGGTGCAACACATCCTTCTACAGGCGAGACAGACAGCTGCATGGTGGTTGGCGATGGCGTGCTCCTTCCGCGGCCCCAACTCTCGAATCCTCTGGCAACGCTGGTTATATACTTGTTGCATAAGGCCTTCTTTACCATATAGCACCGCGGCATCTTGGCTGATCGTCGCTCTCTTCCCAGGATTAATATCTAAATATCGCTCTAAGATCACCAAACAATTGCGTAAGGTAAACAACCCTCCTGAGCCTCGACTATCCTTCCTTCCTCGATCCTTCAGCGTACTTTATTGCAAGCGCGTATCCGCGCCACGATCAAGAAGTATTGATCGCGTATATCGTGCAAATTTCTTTCGCAAAAGTCGCGGTTTCTCGTCAACAAATGATACACTACGATATATTATTCAATATACCGTTAACCGTCCTGCCACTCGTTCTCATAAAAACGCTGATTTTATCTTCTTTAACTTATTAACACGGAATTTTCACGCTTCCTCTCAGATATCCTGAGACACAACATGGTCATCTTGTATCGATCTATTGGCGACCGATTGTCCCAATCAGAATTCCTTCTGTTCGAAATTCCTTTCTGTAGCAAGGATGAGCGAGGACGATTCTCTCTTTAGGGAAGATAAAACGTTCAGCTTGAGGAAGAGAATGCTATCTTAGCGATATCGCTTGATTTAATCCTAGACGTCGTTGCACGATTATTCAATAGGACTTTGCGTACAAATATGTATATATATATATATATATTTTTTTTTTTGTATAACTATATACAGGGGAGAGTGAGCGCGTACGATCGTAGTGTCTATATGCGCATGTATACATTCATATTAAAATATCTCTTAAGTGAAGCGAGGAGCTGAGAGGAGCTCTCGATCGAGTTCGAACAGGGGAACAGTACGCGATCTAAATGATTCCTAAGCACGATCAAAGGGCGAGATAAGGTGCGAAATTATGGGAAGGTGGCGGAAAGCGTGCAGCTTGTCTTTGCTTTGTTCCTCGAGATTACCTTGTTTGTAATATTGCTTTCGTTGTATATTCGGGTGGAAGATTTACATGCTCTACGACGCCGGCCTCATGCCCGCCGCGTATCTCGTCATTCGCTGAACGTACGTTTACGTACACATTCTAACTATCTAACTTATCTTTCTTCTTTCCTTCTCTCTTTCTCTCATTCTCTTTTCTCTCTTTCTCTTTTTCTCTTCCTCCTCTTCACCGCTGCGAGTTCGTTATCCAGCGCTGCCTCCGGCAGTACATGCGTCGCTAGAATGCGCAAATCCACGTCGAGGCTTCCGTCGCTTCCGCGAGATTCACTTGCGAACTGTTCATTCGCCCGATTGTTCCAGGTAGTATCTCGTCACGCCAATTCCCGATGACGTCGCTATCTCGGGATGTGCGTGTCTCGATGATGACATTCTCATCGCAATGGGATCTGGAGTCTCTGATTGACGAACGTTGAACTTCTCTGCGAATTGACTGTGAACGATGTATGCAAGTGAGGAGAGACCTTGTTTGATTATAGAAATCGAGAGAGATGCGATTAAAATCGATTGCCTGCTACTTTGTTGGTAAAGTCAAATCTACTCGTCTTCGTTAAATGCGAGTTCTCTAGTCGACGCTCTGCTATTACATAGTAAACAACTTCGAGAACTTCGATACGAATAGTTGAATTTCTATAGGATTTCTATAAGGATTTGGTCCTCTAAATTATCCATGCGTCATTAGTTTCCTTTGAATTGTAGGAAACGGATATTGTACTATGAGAATGAAAGTGGAGCTTCTGGCGCGTCTGATCTTCTTCTCGTAAAGAGCGGAAATCTCGCAGGATGAATTCTAATTTTTTCACGATGACCCAATATATTCTAAACGAGCACTGAATTAAGCTCATTCAAAATTATACACTGGGGAGGGGGGGGGGGGGATAGAAATCGTATGATACCAATCGTCGTTAAAATTTCCTCTTTCCTTTCTTGCTTGAGATCCAACTTAAGTCTTCGTGTCGAAATGTTCCATTCGAGCTTCGAGTTTCAATTTTAACGTATTTCCATCCTCGCTTTCTTCGTGCGCGTTTCCATGGGTGGTCGGAGCTCGATCGTCGTAGTACAGCGTTTCCGATATGCGATCGATGCTTTCTTCTTTTTTGAAAACAAGCTTTTCTCGACTCCGGAGATGGGCGGGTATGCCTTCGCAGGGACGAGCAACAAGTTGGACAACAGGTCCGCGATGTTGTGTATCCGTGTGCGCCGGTGTGTGCGAACGCTGCCGCCGCCGCCTTACGTGTGTGGTCGATAGCTCCCTCTAGCCCTCTCCGCGACCCCGGAAATCCCGCGCGTACCCCCTTGCAACCCCGTTCTCGCGCTCTCGCTATCTATACGCGGTGCACACAGTTGCAATCAAAAGCGAGTTGGCTGGCGAGCGCACCCGAAGCTACGGTACTTCCCCCTGGCTGCACCGCAAGCACCGCTCGCGTCATCGATTCTCTCGTTTTTGATGTTTCCTTGGCAGAAGCCTCGACCAGAATCCCGGCGGACACCGATGCAACGTGTCTAGGATTCGTTCGGCGGGCACGCGGACTACCGGTAGTCTCGCACGGCGGACGGATATACACGAGGCGTAACCACGACAACGAGCACCTCGATGGCCACGACAACGCAACGACGGCGGCGGTGACGTGGAACGAGAGCGAACGACAAGAACGATGACGACGACAACGACGACGACGACGAAGATAAAAACAACGGTGAGAACGACAACGAAGATGACGTTGACGACGGAATCCTCGGACACCCGGTGACGGCGGACGCGAGTACCGACGAGCTCCGCGAAGATCGAAGACGAAGATGTACCACCTGTAGGCGCAGAAGCAACAATTGTCCGCCGTGTATCGCGGTGGAGGGTAGCCCGACTACATGGCTCGTACCGGGTGTGGCTGGGGTGCAACTGCCAATGCAGCGTCGCCGACGAGCGTCGCCCCGCGTCCCGGGCGCCTGCGTCCTCGCCGCCGCGCTCGTGTGCAGCTTTCTCCCCTTCTCTCTTCCTGCCGCGTAACTCGCGTTTCCAATCCCCTTCACGTCGCTTCTCTTCGTCGGCTGCGGCGCGTCCTCCCGCGCCTCGTTCTCGCTCCCCTATTCTTACGCACTACCCTCTCTTCTTCTTTGATCGAGGGGATGGCGGAGGTTGCCAAGAGGGAAGGCGGGCGGGGATGTGAATCGGTGGGGAAATCCCTCGCAACGCCGATCTGGTTCTCGCCATCGATTTTGTACGAGTTCGGGGCCAGACCAACACCTGTTACCGCGGTGGGTGGCTGAAGAGGAAGGGCGGAAGCGTAAGCGACGGAGTGAGATGGAGAGAGAGAACGAGGGGTGATGTGAGGGGTGTGACAAAACCATCCCCCCTGCGGCTAAAAGAGGGAAAGAGAGAGGAAGATGAGGAGGAGAAAGAGAAAGGAAGAGAGAGAACATCGGCCGCTAGATACCGACGAGGAAACGCCGACGCCAATCGATAGCGTCGACCTCGGCATCCTGCCGCGTTCGCCGGCGGGGTTCGCGATAGCGCGCGCCATCCCCTTCCATCGCGTCTCACTCTCATGACGACCCTCCTCGTCGTTCCCGTCTACGTCTCTCTTCTCACCCTCGCGTTATTCCGCGCCTCGGGATCTGTCTCTGCCTCCGTTTGTCGGTGTCTCCTCTCCGTCTCCGGTTAGCCTGGTCGGTCCGTTTTCTTCTATTTCGTTCTGCTCCGTGTGTCTTTTATTGGATTTATTTATTGCGTATGGTTGTGTGTCCATTCTCTTTCCGAGAGACTCCTGGAATTAACGCCACAAGTTGGTCCGAGATATGTAGCTCCGATGGAATTAACTCGGATTATTTTCTCAGATGCTGTCCGCGGTACGCCGTTCTAACTTTCTCGAGGGAGCTCGCAACAATATCGAGTTGTAACATAAACGAAATTAACTACGCGTATGCTCCATAAAGTCGACAGACATTAATTCTATGTTTTCTCGCTGACTACAGTTATTAGTTACATTCTGTTATTTATATTACAGTAAATATCTAAATCTATTCAACCATTTAATAATATTATCATTATTAAAATAGTAGCAAATGATGAAATATTGTAATTATTCATGTCTGTAAATATTATAAATGGTAATAAAACAATTTTTTCTATGTAACCTGTCGTTCTGCGTAACTTCAGTAATAAATTTTTTTCTTTCTAAAATTTTTTAAATAAAATTTTATTGATCTTCTACATTTCAATCTTGTTTTTTATTTTCTATTCTATCATTTGTTATACATGCTTGCACATTTGTGTCGTTGCAAGATAGACGGAAGTAGAAGAAATAGATTCGTGATGTGTTCTCTGTGAAATTTGCGGGAACTTTACTAATCATCTCAAAAGAGATGAGATTAAAAAACGTGCGAAACATTAAGATAGCGCTATGGTAATTAATTGAGTTCAGGTATATGACTCTTGACGAGTTCTATCTTAATCTGCGATCTCTGTTCTATCTTATGTAAACTTTAAGAACATGCATAGAACGATGATAACCAGACGTCACTTAGAATGAAGCCACGCGGTAGATTTCTCACGTCGTTAACCCAGTTGGAAAATTCATCATTGCAATGAGAAGAGTTATTTTAACGATTCTAAAATTATTTATTGTCAACTCCTTTATTTGCGCAAATTTATAAATAAAAAATTAATATGTTCGAATGATATTCGAGTGTGATCAATATGCAAATATATTCCGACATAAATGGTTATCTTGAGATTGATCTGCGTGAGCCACTTTCGATTAAAACTATTTGAATAAGTTGTTATTATTACTTTACTGGTGTATCTATCTTTCTCTTATATCGTCTGATTATCAATTATACATGTATTCTCGACCAAAAGTTATGTCAAACGCGTACGAGCGTAATCCTGCAGCTTACATGGATAGGTGCCAACGGCGCTATTCGCTGAAGGGTGGTTATGGTTCACCCCATCCGATTCGTGCTAGTTCGCGGAGTATCTGATGGCGTCGTCAAGATATAACTAACATTTGTCGTAATGACCGTTTGGTCAACGAGTGCCACTTGATGGTCTTGGCGAATCGTGGAGGCATAAAGAGGAAGAGAGGGAGAGAGG
>JANQDE010000203.1:109125-168898 GCA_037157785.1 Cephalotes varians
AGAGAGAGAGAGAGAGAGAGAGAGAGAGAGAGAGAGAGACTAAACAGCACCGGTTATCCACCCCCGCCGCCATCATATAACGACACGTCGCGAGTCAGAGGTTGCCGAGCAACGGGTGATGGTCGGCGAAGCGATGTGCTCGAGTCGAATGGAGAGCGAGCGAAACGAATAATAACGAAACGGCCAGCCGCACATCCGTCCGTCTCGGATTAATAGAAAATTATTGAAAACGATTCTTCTTCAAAAATTTGCCGGCTCTTTAAAATTTTTATAAGTTTCCAATAAGAGAAGCATAATTAATAATTTATGATACTTCTTTTTTTTTATTAAAAAATATAGTAAAAACGAAATTGCTGATACGTTTATAATTGTACGTATCTGAATCGCGCATATCAAATCCTATCTAAAGAATTTCTGTAGTTTTATATTTGTTATTAATGTAAAACTTAATTATCTCTTTTTTTCTAAATTGTTTATGGTCCGCATTATCGTGGAAAATTAAAAATCTAGGAATTTTTAAAATTTTAGTTAATGTGTCATCTCATTGCTGATTTTGTTCTCCTAAATTTTACGAATGTTTTATGGATATTTATAGTTCTCTCTCTCTCTCTCTCTCTCTCTCTCTCTCTCTCTCTCTGTTGTATGTGAGTTTTCAGACTAAAAATTCCTAGATATATGATTTATAAAATTTCTTGCAATGTATTATACATTATTATATCCTAACATATTAATTTTATTGCATAATTCTCGGAATTTTAATCAAATAAACTATATATTGTTTTTAACGCTTTTTTTTAGTTAAAAAGAAAAATATTTTTAAACATATTGTAAACATATTTTATTGATTTCCTACAACTAATTCCCTATAAGTGCAACTTTATGATAAATAATATACGTGTGAATATAAATATTAAATTAAACTAAAAATTTATAAATTTAAAGTTATTATCTTTAAATTTACAACAAACAATAAATTCAACTCAAATTATCTAGAATTTTTTTTTATCAATTATATGAGATTTATTATTTATCTTTTATTTTATTGAACGTAAAGTTATCAAGCTTACAGATTAGCCCCTTCATGATGTTTCCTTGAGTTTTCCTATGATAAATGTCTAAACATGAAAACGTGAAAGATTATTACGACTTTGTGCATTAAAGATACTTCCGGCATTTAGTGTAGATATCATACATCCTAATTTCGCTCGAGTAGTCGCCATTTTGTTAAGGGTAGTTCCATTAAGCAAGGGGCGATTTCGGGCCTTCGTTCCGTGTAGCGAAATGATGCGTACGTAAATATATATTACGTTGCCTCGATTGGTTTATGTGCTGGATGTTTCGCATCTGTGTGAGTGTTATCTCTGGAAACACCGAGAGGCGCAAAGGGTAAAAGTCGAACACGTCATAGGACGTGGGTGGTATGGATTTCATCCCCGTGAAGAGACCATGTTGCTTTTCTTTCCAAGATCCCCTTCAGTCATTTTATGGACGTAAAATAAAGCGGAAAGAAAAAGGAAAGGGCGAGGCTTTATTATAATAATAATTTGATGCAGAATTTACATTTATTTGAATATAGAATTTTATTGAAAGTTTTAGGACAGTTAGTTCTAGATTAAAAATGTCTTTTCCTAATGATTCATTTATCTTATGTAATGTAATTATTAACTTGTGTGGTCTATTACTTCGATGTATTCAAACGAGTTTTAATTGAACTGGATATATCAGTCCAAATTACGTCCGATGTTATTAAAGTGCATTTAACGCAATCTCTTTTACTTTCATTCTAAACTAATGATGTACGAATGATATATAACTATAACAGAAATAGCGATTAATGAGTGAATAATAGATGACGTTAATAACACATAACGACGTCCGTTCCATGATTTACAATTCCATTCCTTTTCCGTGTTCTCGTTCCTTTTGTAGTCATCGCTTTTTCTCCAAGGCGCTGTCCCAAGTAGCGTCGTATCATGGAGATGATTTACTCTGGAGCTGTAAATTACGTTAGATAATGGGCTCGCCGTGAAACTTGAGAGACTTTAAAGTTGAGCCGTAAAATTTAAAACTTCGTTTAAAACACGATAATACGAGCACAATGACTATGGCCGGAAGATCAGAAACCGGCTGCCTCAAATTAATCTTTTACTTTAATGCATTTTTATATATTCGAAAAGAGCTTATTCTAATGTAAATACGGAAAGAGAAAAAAAATTTTTTGTGTGTCTTGTACATCTAGCAAATCTGAAAAAAATTGAATGACTTGTTTTGCAAAGTTGTCATTTAATAACCTTATTATATTAGAAAAAATTAATAAGAAAGTTAATAAGAAAATTATTCGTATCATTTCAATTGTGTGAAAAATAAATTTCATAAGGAACGCTCGATAAATTCAGATTTTAAGAAATTTAAGGTAATCGCTGAGCTTAAAATGAAATCCTTAAAAACGAAAATTCTCAATGTAATTATTCGTAATTGCACGCGTCTGCCATTTACGCCAAATGAGAAAAGATATCGAAGTATCCTCGTTCTTTCGCCCTATAAAATTTGGCCGCGATTACGTTCGCGAATTACAATAATAAGCCGTTGGAGACATTACGGTGAATTAACGACATTAAATTAAATTCGCCTAGAGCTTAATAGCTCTGCTATTCCTAAAATATTCGTCAAAACCGCGGAGATGAAAGTTAATGCCTCATGAAAAATTACTTGAAAGAAATATTTTTTTCGATAAATTATTTAACGCAATGAATGAAGTTAAACCCGTTTGAAAATATACAAAATCAATACTCGCAAATTCATGTAAAACAATGAATCCTTAAAAATCCTTGATGTCTACGTCTATCTTGAATTATGACGTCAGATGGATGGAAATACATGCGAACGTCTTTCCAATTTACGTCTGCATAGAGAGAGAGATGCCCTTATATCTATATTCTTCTATATTTCCCTCTTCCTCGCGTGTACGAGGCATGAGCCATACTTCGAGTGGGACATAAATAACAAATTTTGGATAGCGATCAATTCAAATAACAGGTATAATCCAGATGGAGATTGGAAGATCTAGTGAATCTTCTCGTGAATGAAGAAAGCCATAATCTATGTAAGCTCTTTAGATATGTACAGAATATACTTAGATACTATATTAAAGAGCTTATTTAAGATGAATCTTGTATATACGGATTGCTTGTATCTTCCAATCAATATAATCCCTCTCATAAAATGTGTTCGCGCCATTTGCGATATAGATCTTGTGTCACAGAGAAAGATGAAAATAGAATAGTCGCAATAATATACAATTCCTATATATATATATATATATATATATATATATATATATATATCTCCACGCTATAAACTTCAGCATTTCGCATGTTCCCCTACTTGTTCTTCTAAATCCGTTCGATCGCTTATCTCTCTACCATGACATTTTCCTCCGTTGCTGCTATATCTCACGGTCCGGCCCTCTTCTCCTTACGCATAAATTTATATCATCCGACACAAAGACCTGACCTCCTTCGACGGTACAAAGTGCGCGGGGACTCGTTTTATCGTCAAAGCTCGAGGACGAGGGATGATTCACCCTAGAACTGCGGAAGGGTGCTTGAAAGAGAAATAGTCGAAGCGGCATTGCCAGAAATGCAAAATTCATCTATATAAAGACTTTTTAGCCCAAAATTAGCAGATCAAGAGCTAAAAATTTTGATTTTGTTTTTTCCTAATTATATAAGATTGCTATTACGATAATTATATTTTATTTGCAATATTATTTTTTAATAATAAAGAATTAGTATGATCAAAGTTATATCACTTTGTATATACATTACTTTTTATTATTTTTAGATCAGTTTATATATTTTAGTCTTGTAACCTATGCAATATTTCTTGCATTATGATATTTATCGTTGCTAACGCGTTAATAAAATAGGGGTTAAAAATAAAAAATGTATTGTTATCTAAGGCTAGAATTTAATTTGCGAAATTTACGTGTAGCATTCACAGATTGAAAAAGTAATGTATCGTATTAAACTGATTTTATTACGAACGTGATCTGCGTCATTCTCAGTTGTACAAATTACAAATGTACGTGCAAGGTTGACTTTAAAAACATCACGGTGAAGCACGTAACACACGCGGTCGAATCCCTGTTCTCGTTCGTTTCAGGTTCGTAAATTGTAAATCCGTCGAGTATACATTGCGATAAAGTGCTACAGATACGTCAGCGTCCCATGCTTGTATTGTTTTAGAACCCCTATAACAGTTGGCATGCGCTTATGCGAAAGGGTGAATTGCACATATAGGGTGACGATGAAACGCAAACACTTCGCGACAGAAACGCTACTGTTAAGGCTCCTCAACATGTTCGACAGACAACGTGAATTATTTTATTAGAACTATAGGAGACAATAGTGTAGATAATTCTTGCGTGTCTTGCGTTCATAAACGAATTTTTCTCAACAAAACATTTGCATCTGGTAGATTATTAAAGTACTAAATTCAATTACATAAGGATATTTGTAATGTACAATTTTTAATTAAAAGTCCATTTTTTCAACTATTCGAATAATTGGCAACCGGCTCAACATCTGCATCTCACTGCTTGTTCGATAAAAAAGAAAGAATTTTCTATAGAAAATAATAACTGACAATGAGAAATGGATTTATTACGATAATCCTATAAACGCAAAAAGGAGTGTTTAGATAATCTTTCATTTTGACACCAAATCTCCATTCATATATTGTTATATGTCCATATATTAATTGTACACAGTAAAAACATTTTGTGTTATTGATATTGTTGAACATATCAGAATATAATGTGATTATGTTATTTGAATATTTTGTGTTAAATTGATATTAAATATTTCTTAGTGGTAAAATAATATAATTTTTGAATGAGTGAATAAATAACATAAAAATAACGCAGTTTTAAAACATATTAGGTCTCTATGTAAGTTCCTCGAGTTTTCTTGAAGACTTTGTTTATGTATATTAAAGAAATAATATATGTTTAATCAAAATATTTTCCCTCGCTTGCTACAACTTTAGATCATTTTTCAGGCAACAATGGATTCTCAATTGAAGAATGACAGATCTTTCGATGCAATCTTTCGATAAATTCGTCGATCCATTTTCGTACTTCAACTTCATTACCAAATCGCACACCGAAGAGATGGTTCTGCATTGACCAAAATAGGTAAAAATTGAAAAGAATAAAATCTGGATGTAGCAGAACTTCTCACTCAAGCTCCAGTAAGGTATTTTTAGTCGCGGAAGCAACATGTGGCCGAATGTTATCGTGGAAGAAAATGACTGTTTGAGCTTTATCCTTCTTTTTTTCTAAACTTCAACCGTTCAACTCATACAATTGGCGATTGTAGTGCAATAATCGTTTCACCAGGTTTGAGTAGCTTATAATAGAGCGCACTCTTCTAATTCCGCTAAATACAGAGGAGAATCTTATGCCCGTGAACGTTGCGCTTTGGTGTCAAAGGAAGGTTATCCTTTCTTTTTATAGGGTTATCAAAATAAATCCATTTCTCATCCTAGTTGCTATTTTTCATAGAAAACTTTTTTTTTTGTCGAACAAGCAATGAGATGCAGGTGTTAAGCCAATTACCAATAGCTCGTTCGAATAGTTGATGTGAGACTCATTTCTCTTCTTTTTTTTCAATGTAAAGATCGAAGTACAGTCATGTTAACGGTAAGCTGTTTCGCTGAGTCCACAGATGATTGGGCTGCATCAGCGAGTAAAGTTTCCAAGTTCTCGTCTTTCATCCTCTTGACGCCATCCACAGCGAGTTTTGTCATTAACGTCGAAATTTCCATTTCGAAACCTTTGAAACCAAGATTAGCACGTACTTTTGTAGATAGAATATGCTTACCACAGGTCTCGTAAATAATTCTGTTTATTTCAGCGGTACTTCTTCCGCAATAAAAATAACGCAACATACAGAGTCAGATGCTTGTTCGATTTCCATTTTTAATGAAATTAAAAATGTGTTTAAGTAAACAAATACAAATTGTCATTTGTAGACTCAGATCAACCAACAGTATTAACGTAAAACATAAACTAAAAAGATTATGCATCTAGAATTTCAGCAACATCTAAACATGGCTAGGAATTTATGCACAAACCTAATAAATTCTAAGATAAATAAATACAAGAATATATCTGTTAATGTAACATATAAATTGTTATAAATTAATTTTACTGAAGAAATATGCTTCCACAATTTGTTTCCAAATTGTGTCGAAATGTTACATTTTTTGCGTTAATCTTTATTAATGTTTGTGTTACTTTCTAAATATTCATCCTCTATTAAATTAACACAAAGATTTGAGTAGACCGTTTGGGAAAAATATATTAAATTTAACACAAATTTTCCAACTGTAGCTCCATGATGTATTTAATCCTTCATAAATCATTCCTTTTTTACTGATTTTTTTGTCGTTTTTTCAACGAAAAGAGTTTTTACTGTGGCTCTCTCTCATAAAAGTTTCACGTATCCTGGATTCGCTTCCTTGTCATCCTCGATTTTTCACGATGAGAGAAGAAGCCCATTAATGCATGTCGATCGATAATTCTCGATATTATCGCGGTATAGACTCTAACAATGGACATTATTTACTGTTCGAGGATGCAAATATATCTTTCAAGAAGCGTTTCTCTTGGAGCAACAACAAGTTAATACTTCAAACAACCGCATTTTTCACAATGCGGAAGGACCTGCGCTCCACTTTTATGGATAAGTAGATTACGCGAGATGACGCAATGCAGTGGCAAACTCAGTAAGATAAATAATGCATAATGAAGCAAAAAGAAAAAACGAAAGATTTGTTCTCTCAAGATTTTCCAGAAGGAAGACGTCATATTTAATGTAATACTCGCTAGAGAAAATATTGTCCTTCGAAAGCTTCGTTTCTAAGCATTTTTATTCGTTTATTACTCAAGAACTATTGCATCTCGATGTTTTTCTTCATAAGCATCAATATTCAGAAATGAATTTGTCGACAAATACTCGAATTAATTTCATTACGTCAAATTATATTTTCGATAAACACAATCAGCATTGTTTCAACAATCTCGTTTATGAAAAAGTTAATTGCACATATTATAGTATATTAAAATGACATACATTAAAATTACACATATCATATTAAAATTAATAGAAATTAAAATTAATATAGAAATTAATAAGATTTTTTTATTGCGCGATGTAAAAGGTATTAAAATTATTTGAATAATCCTCGCAACTACAAGTAACAAGTTTCCCGATAATTTTATCGTCACGATGTGACGCTGTAATCCAAGATCGCAAGAAATTTAAGACGTTTAAGTATCGTCCCTCATCACAACTTCTTATCGCCGTTCGGCGCTCAAAAATATAGTGGAATTGTCAAAGATATGCACGAGTTTTCGGCTGTTTATTGTTCTTTGTCCATCGAGCGAAAAACAGTATATCGATACGAAAAGCGGAAAAGCGCAGAATGGAGTCAATCGCCGAACTATACATGCGGCCGCATAAAGCATCAGTCTTTTTATCCTTGCCTCGATATATCGGGACGTCAAAGTGTTCCGTGATTGAAATCACGCGAACCATGCAGGGTAGCCCGTACGTACAACGTGAATAGAACGACGAGCACGACGATCGATCTTTCGCGTTATCTGAAATTTGGTTCACTCAGCAGCCGAAACCTTGAACGCCAGATTACTCCCTAAATGCCGAGGGCTTGCGATTGATTGAATTAAATAATCGAGAGACGATTATTTAATACATTCTCGATGTTCCATTATGATTTCAAGAATTTTGAAGAATGGATTTTATTTCCTGCTTGTTAGGGAAAACAATATCTTGATTGATTCATGCGATTTGTTCATTCTCCTTTTTTACATTTTCATCAATTTTCCATCTACAAAAGTCGCTGTCGTGTGTAGAAATGTGATCGTGCAACAGTGCGAAAGTTTGCGGAACACTCCTCAAGATAGAAAGTACACCGGGCGCAAGTTGTAAGCCAAAACTCGAGGTCCCCTATTCTTGCAGGCAAGCATGGTGCGCGACCCAATATAGCTATGAAGTCGGTGAAATCCGGACAACGAAATCAACTACCTGTGGATGCGAGTTAAACTACTTATACGACAGTAATGTGACAACAACTTGATAACATAGATTTCAATTCGTTTCTAATTTGATTTTGCGTAGAATTGTGTTTCGTTTCGATACATCAAGGAACGTCCAGAAAATGTAAAGTATGTAACATTAGCAATTTTTTTTTTTCTTTAGAAATCAGTACTACTATATCAAATTTGGAGAAAAATTTGCACTCAGAGAAAAAACATAGTAGTGATAACTATATAGGTAACTATATATAACAACTATACAAGTTTTATATGTAGAATTAATATATAGTTGAATAAACTACAATATTTTATAGTTATTGCAACTATATAAATGTAGTAACTATGGCAATATTGCGTTATTCCGCAATTTAAGATCGGTCTGAAACGGATAATGGATAATCGTAAAGGGTCAGAATGAAAATGGCGCACAAGACGGCGATATGAAATTTCGATACATAATACATAAGCCTTATTATATGTCCATTCAATAACCCCGAAAGGGGTAAGCGTAATTGGAAAAGGGCGCGTTGCTATTCAGCCGCTCCTTCCGACGACGAAGAATGAAAACGCTCATTCTCGACGCACATAGAAAAATTTCCGTCGACGAACCTCGTGTCAGTTTGAAATCAAAATATTTGCGTAGCCCCGATTGGGACATACCCAGACGGGGAACATCGACGGGAAGCGAAATATCAAAGTTTATATCTCGTTACCGGACGCTCTCTTTATAACGCTCCGAAACGATTCGGGGCTTCCATATCGACAACCTTTCAGACATATCTAAAAAAAAATTACGAGAGACACGAGCGAATGGCGTGTCGTAAGCGCGATTCGTATCGCTTACGTCGTGGGTGGGCTGATTTCATTCCCGAGGTTGCATAATCTCACCCCGATTCGTGTACCCCCGTGGAGCCAAGTGGTCGAATCAAGATCTAAATCGGAGCCTCGTAAATTATTCGTAAATTATATATTAACGTAAATTATATATTAACGTCGAGCAAGACGTATGCGTCGCACGCATACGTCTTGCTCGACGTTAACTTACCAGTGGATACGATGGAGAAAAAGAGAGAGAGAGAGAGAGAGAGAAGAGGAGAGAGAGAGAGAGGGGGGGAGAGAGAAAGAGAGAGAAAAAGATAGTTTCATTTCGTTTCGTAAATGTATCTTCTCTTCGGGCATTATATTGTACAGAGCATTGATGACATCTTTCTAAAACTAGATCCGCTAAACTAGTAAGTGTGAACAAACACGAAAAAAAAGTTATTCATTCGTGTTTATTCGTGCACATTGACTCATTGTCAGTTTGGGTTCTTCTCGAGATTGGTATCGTAATGTAACGCTCTTAATGTTTTGCTGTTTACTGCGTATTCCTGTCGTTTTTTTGACCCACGAAACACGGAAGAAGTGCGGGTGATCATTATTAATGCGCTCTCCTGTATCATGGAGAAGGGTTTAGGGTAAATACTCTACGTGACTGAGCTCACTCGCGTTCGTGGAAATAATTCAAGCACCTCGGCGTGGCCCCGATACTTTACGATAAGCTAGACTAATTAATAACGATTTCGCGTAATCGGTGTCGCAAAGTGAGAGGCGAGGCTTATCTCTTTGTGAGCTCTTTGTAAGCACATCGTTTCACAATAGATTACTAATACTTTCTCGTTTGAAGCTCGTCCCGAAACAAAATTTTAGCGAAGTAAAAGATATATATATATATATATATATATATTGTCACGCTGATTACGGAAAAGATAATTCTTCGTAATAGAGAAATTCGAATTATTAATTATGCTTAATTTTTTGTTGTCGTACGTTCAAAATAAAGTTTCGTGGGCTAAAGTATACATTAAGCTTAAACATAATTGGTATTATGTCGATTCAATCGAATTATTTATGATATATATGGCAGAAAATGTATACAGTAATGTAACATAAAATAAATTTTAGGACATATAAAAACAAACGCATATAAAAACAAAATCTTGTTTTGATAAACTTATTTATAACTTTAACCTTTTAAAGTCTAATTTTTTTTTAAGAAGTAACATATAATGTTTAGTCAGGGTTGGAAAGTAACGCGTTACTTGTAACGTTGTTACTTATGGCTACATTTTTTTTAATAACGGACTGATAGTGACGCTACTATTTCTTTTTTCATAACTGCAACGGTAACATAATTCATCTTTTCAGTAACGGTAACAATGGTAACAACGGTAACAATTTAACAGTTACTTTTATCGTTACTTTTTATATTTTGAACCTAATTCTGATATAATTTTTGTGTATTCAGTCTTTTCAACTAGTACTCCTTTGTTATATTTGAGACCGTCTTAACCCATTATTAAATAATAGAAGAGTTAGGTCCTAATTAAAATTTTTAAATTGCAATTGGTATTTTAAGATAAAAAGAGTTGCTCTTTCCGAATCTTGCGATGAGGTATCCAAAAAAGATATAAAGATTGAAAGTGGAGATAAAAAAGTAAGTGGCTTCTTATATTGACATCTTTTTATCTATAAATATTCAATTAGTATATAATTTTGTCTAATATTTTGATAATATAGATATCGATGTAATTATTATTTGAATGATTTATAAGTAAAAACAGAATTATAAAATCAAGGAAGCAGAAATGTAGAAAGTATAATTGTAAGATGCTCTTTTCCATTACCTAAAATCGAGGATGCCATATAAATATAATAAAAACTAAAATTTATTATTTGCTTTATAAGCATTAAAAAATTTTTTCTTTAAATTTTGTGTAGTACTGAAATTTCAGTTAGAAAATTATATTGCTATTATTAACATTTCAATGAACAATTAAAAAAATATTTAATTTTTTTTTTTTTTTGTTTAATTTGATCTTCTTTTAGCATACTAAAAAAATAACGAAAAAAGTGACGAATCGTTACTTAAAAAGTTATAATAGTAACGAGATATTTTACAAATTCAATAACTAATAACAGTAACAAATTATTTTTAAGAAACTTTCTCAATCCTGTGTTTAGTTATTTTTAAAGGTTTGGAGAATTGCTGAATATAGAAATAAAATTAATATATAATTAATATAAAATTAATATAAAAATAAAAAATGGCGGGTCCAAGAAATAAAATATCAAATTGTAATGAAATTATTTTTATTAAGAAGTTTTCAAAGAAAACTATTCAAAAAATATATAATGATCTGACATAAGATGTTATATAAAAATAAGAAAAAATAAATAGACTTTCTCAATTTCATCAATAATTATTTTTTTTATTGTTGAAATAATGAACGATTTGAAAGCATTTATATATTATGTATAGTACAAATCAAAAATTTATATTGTCAGTTATACTTGAGTAATTGCGCATCATGTCGAACTTTCAATGATTAATCCAAAAACGATTTTATGATCTTATTACGTAAATATTTTTTTATATTTTATTCTTGCTTTTTCCGCTTTTACTACGTAAATAATTTTTTATATTTTATTATTGTATTTATTATAATATTTTTCAGTTAAAGTATAAACAATTCCTTTAAAACAAACCTTATTGAACTGAATAGCTTAATATTTATCAAAGATATGATTTTTTTAAAGACACTGACATATATGTGTCACTAGTCTTTAAAGGATTTTTTAATATAAGTTAAATAAACATAGATATCCTTCATAGATATCCTATATTTAATCTTTTTCGATAATTTATAAAAAAATAATTAATTCCATATATTTATATATTATCGTGTTTAACATTTATATAGTAATTAAATTAAAACCGATTCGCCACTTTTGTTTTAGCTAATCGTAATTTTATTTTAAGTAATTGGATAATATTCAAATCGAAATTTGTTCATCCATAGATTTGAGGCGGGAAAATTGGATCGAAATAGTCGAAAGGTCTCACCACGTGGAGCACAAGGATTCCAGGTCATCCTTTGTAACATCCTTCTATTTCTTCACGAAAGTTTCGATTAGCAAATATTATTCGCGGAAGAAATTCTCAATTCTCTTTATCGAATTCAAATATCGAAATTCCATCACGTTTAACTGTGTCGATAGAGCAGTGTCGAGAAGGGGAATGCAGAAAGATTAATTTCTACGGAAGAGATGATGAAGGGAAAGAGAATGTATTTTGCGGTGTACAAATTGTATACGGCAGCAATATTTTTATCCACCAGAAAATAAGAAGCAATCATTTCTCGTTCTACTTTCTCATTAACTTCTTCCCTCATCAATTCCCGAATCTCTTCGTACCGAGATGGTCAATCTGAATTCAACATTACATTTATACAGCCAGTTTATCATACGCATTACTCGCATAAGGGGCTCGAGGCAAAACCTTTTGTGACGCGAAAAATTCCATCTCTACTCCATCGTCCACTTTCGGCGCATTCGGCGAGATCGCGTTTCGCGACGTGTGTAATATCAGCATTACACGGTATACTGGAGTTCTCCCCCCTCTCCGAATCGTTTGCACAGCGATGGATCCACCCGCGCGAGCTCGAGTATCGAAATTCCAGCCGCGTGCCCCACCCCAAAAAAGGAATTCCCTCGTCGTGGCGTCGGGCATCCGCGGCGCGTGCATCGGGCGCAGAATTCAGGAGGGTCGAAAGACGTCTATCTCGTCTCTCCTCCGTTGGCGTGGGTCAGTAGACGAGATATCGACGCGGGTAGGGAGCGGAAAAGGGGGAGGAAGGCCAGTGGGATATTCGATACTGGGGGCATGGATCGCGCGCGGCCTGTGCGGAGTGACGCTGGTGCCACCCTAACGTGGCACGTGGGGTGCTACCAGGTGTTGCCTAGACATCGGGTCGATGCTGAACGCAGGCGCATGTGCGATTCCCGTTTCCCTCTCACCCTTGCCCTCCTCTCACCATTCGTCTCTTCTTTCGTCTCTCTTCTCATGCTCCGCGCGCTGCTATCGCTTTTCTCTCTATGCTCATGCCACGCCACTCTCGTTTCTCCTCGTTTTTGTACGAGGGGAGATACATCCCTGTGTAGTATCACCCCGATGTGCGCCACCCTTGTACTACTACTACCGTCACCGTCGCACTACCACGGTTGTCGGCGACAACAAGTAGACGACGTATATCGCCTTGGTATCGCTACTATGCAGCCAATCTTCTATAGGAATTACCATCTACCCTTTCTCTTCTATTCTCTTTTTGTTCTTTTATTCTCTTTTGAGAGAGAGAGAGAAAGAGAGAGAGAAGAGGGAGAGAAACGAAAAAAGAAGGAAAGAGTTTACACGCTCGTCGTAACATCAGGAACGAGGTTCAGGAACGTGGTACCCTGACCAGTTGTTCCTTTCCCGATTTTTACAGGAGTCCCGGGATATGTTTATACACGTGTGCGCATACGTGTATGCATACGTGTGCTGCACCGGATGCGATAATAGCGGCAGAGTTTGCGAGAAAAAGATGTACAA
The DNA here is from genome assembly GCA_037157785.1 of Cephalotes varians. Taxonomy (NCBI): domain Eukaryota; kingdom Metazoa; phylum Arthropoda; class Insecta; order Hymenoptera; family Formicidae; genus Cephalotes; species Cephalotes varians. Next base: position 122,658 of record JANQDE010000203.1, read on the forward strand.
ATAGCTTATGTTTAGCGTGCTGCGTAATGTAAAAAGTCAATGACCGGATCGAGAATCTTTGCCGATTTACCGGAAATCTCATCCCTACTAAATCATCCCTGGAAAGTCCGTCGCGCGCGTCGCAGTCGTATCTATTCAAAGTAATCGTATCACATATTCTTATTTGCAATTTATATGATATTGTAGATTGCAGAGAAAATTGTAAAGAAAGTGGAAGAATAATGAAAATTGCAGAGATTATTATCGATTCTGAAATGACAAACAAACTTGCAATTTAATCCGTAAATTTATTAAAACTAAAAATAACTACTATAAAAAATATTAGATAATTATTAAATGAAATGAAATAAAAATAATATAAAATAACAAAAATTTCACTTTGTTACTTATAATTAATTTGAAGTGTGATATATGTATATATATGTATATATATATATATATATATATATATATATATATAGAATCGCAGAAATAGCTTCAGCTTTCCGCTCTTATTCCGAATAAATACAAGCGTATAGTGAAGAGTACAACGTATTGTAACTGCGGCTTCCTATTTTACATTTTTCCAATCTTCTTTTTAAATCAGGCTGGGCGACTCAGTCCCTACGTAGCAAGCTCTAAATACGTAGTGCAACATAAATTCAACTTTACGCAAAGTATGGTGCCGCATGTGTACGTACTAAGAATATGAAATCACCATTTTCATAGGCAAAACGAAATATTGCGGTTACAGTTTATACCGCTATTGCATACGGTGATACAAACATACATCATCATTTTTCTTTCTTTAATTTATATATTTTAACTTTTAATAATGATAGATTAAAGTAAATTAAGTTTCTATATTCATATATATATATGAAATATACATACGTAAAGTATACATACAATCCCATTTCCCGCGCATTTTAATGACAGAATTTTTGCCAATCTTGTTTGATTTTTCTTTCGTAAAAATGTTGAAGGAGATTTATCGTTTTTGTAACCTATCAATTTTAAGCATCATATATCTATGATTGTGTTCAATTGAAATTGTATCAAAAATTGTATTAGAAAGAGAAAAAGAAAAAGAGAGAGAGAGAATATATAAATCATCTAAAAATTTATCTAAGAAATATAGTTTATCAATTTGGATAGAACAAAGTTATTTCACTAAAGATTTTTCTTTTTCGTTTATAATTTGAAAATTATACATATATCTGTTGTTATTTTAGAAATTGATGTGGATTTGTCAAAAATGTCCCCAGCCGTATACGAGAGTGCGCCAATTAACGACTACGATAGTGTGCAAAGAATTCGCGTCCTACGCCACTGGTAATAACAACACATGCTTATTCCCGTGCCACGCGCGCGTGTCACGTATGCACAATTACAACGAGCGATCTGCAAGAACCGACATCAGCACTCTCGAGGGGTAGCTGTGCAACCCCTCATACGAGACCATCACCATCAGCAACAGCAGCAGCAGCAGCGGCGGCAGCAGCGCCATCCTTCGATTACGTCCGTAGGAGAGCCGCAACGGAGGGACGCCGGGGGTGCTGCTGACTAGTCGAGCCTGCAGTGAGTAACAAGGACAACTCCGTGAGCGTAACGAAGATGGTGGCCGCCGCGGAGAAGGGATAAAGGACCAAGGGGACGGTAACACGGAGCGGCAGCACCGACTAAACAGTCGCACCCCGTCGTCGCCATCGTATTCGAGGCCACCCCCTGTCATTGGCGAGAGCCGCGACAGGGAGCGACCGGAAAAGTAACGGACAGACGGGCAGACGGACGGACGGACAGACGGACGGTCCTCAGTTAGTTAGTTAGTCAGTCAGTCAGTCAGTCAGTCAGTCGGCAAGTTTCGGGGCGCAAGAAGAGAGCAACCCCCTGGACATACACACATACACAAACACAGTCACACGAATATACATATACACACATACACACACGTACACATTACATAGGCATATTTAACCATTATACGAGCGCAATTGTGAAAAGTACGGTCCAGAGTAAGTCTCCTCGACCACCCTCTCGAGCAGACGTAGGAAACTAAACGCGAAGGACTCGCAAGGATCGCAAGCCGCTGGTGAGTTGGCATGGTGGCGGTGGTGCATCCGTTTAAGGAGCCGCCCTCGCCGCGCCGATGACGAGGCTGCAGGTCCCACACCAGCGCGTACCACGTAGGACGAAGGCGAAGCCGATCAGCGAGCGGCCACCCAACCGAGACGATCTCGTCCACCGGTCCGACGGACCGGAGTCACAGACGGCCGGACCGGGTGACGGACGGGCGCGACGTAGACGTCGACGTCGTATAGACGACGACGACGTTCGCGGAGCAGTAGGCAGAGCAGCCAGCAGCAACGGCGACGGACGCGACGTAATCACGGCCGTCGATCGTGACGACGTCGGTGGTGCGATTGGTGCTGCGGTTGTTAGTGCTGAGCGTGTCGGTGTTGGTGTATCGCGTGGGTGTTCTGCTCCGAGGGTGAAGCCGCTGTTCTTGGTGACCACCGGATCACGACGACGGCCATCATCAGCTCCTGGTGTCGGCGGCCTTGAGACAACGGATCTGCATTACCACTATGCCACGCTGTCTCATGGCGAAAAAGTGGAAGTGGAATCAGTGGCAGGCACGCATGGACGATCAGCAGAACGAGCAGAAGGACGCGACGCCACTCGGAGCCGCCCTGCAGGAACAAGCGCACGTTCTACATCAGACCGCAGATGCGATGGAGAAACGGATACACAGGCATGAACCTGAGGATGAGGAGATCGATGTGGTCGGGGACGTCGATAATCATCAAGTCGATCATCAGCAAACTTGCTGGGGGCCGCACAGTCCTACAGCGGGGGCTACAGCTCCCAGTCCGCCACCTCTCAACGCCTCCGGCGCTCTTTACTATCATGGTAAGTGAGACTTACGCGAGGGCAATTCTTTCACATTGCGTGATGCGATCGCGCGAATCACCCTTTTACGTGGCATACCACTTGTGGTAGGTTAGATGCGCCACGCCCAAGATCGAGGGGAGTTTTCTTTTCAGGAATGTTCGCAGAATTTGCGAGGGAAGGGTTCGGAGATCATCATTTTCTTTCTTTCACTTTTTCCGCGAAGACCACTGCTTCGAGATGACATGGTGAAGCCTGACCATGCGTCCAAGCAGGGTGTAGGGTGACACACCCGTTTATTACATGTCCGCGTGCGCTACAGACAAATTGCGGTAGCTGTTAAATGCGACATGATTACGGCAGCACGATGATCTGTGGGGAATGTGGAAAGATAACCTGTTAAAGGTCGCGGAATCATGTGTGACCATTTCCGCGACATGTAAGAAACCACCCGTAAAGTCAGCCATGTGTCCACGTACAATACACATGCGTACATGGCGACACACCCGTTCGTTGAATGCGTTGAGGAATATCTTTAACATTAAGTCCTTAACATGAATCCAATATATCATTAGATCTATTTCACCTAATGCATTTATTGAGTTCTCAATCAAACAGGGTGATTGCATGGTTGTTGTGTAACTGTATCCAGAATGGTCGATTGCTTTTGTGACGTAGAGAATACGCCTACGGATCGGATTATGATCAAGTGATTATTTATCAAATATTCTTCGTGAAACTTGTTTTTGCATTTATATAATATTGTATCTTACAGAGTAATACTGTGTGAATTTCATACAAATTATGTAACCGTACTAATAACTGAATATAAATATATATTATGCACATATATATATATATATGCGGAAAGCGGTTTTTTATTATGATTTTTTTTTTGTATTAATTTTAAATCATTCCTAACAACTAAAAAACTTTTCAGAGAAAGACATAAAAAAAAGCTCGGACATTTAATGTACATATTTGTCACATATTTTCGTATTATATTTTAATATATTATTATATACATGTAAAACACAATAGAAGTTTTTACTATTACTACAAAATTTAAAGAAAAAAGTAGCCGAATTTTTTTTCTATCAGTTAATAATGTTATTGTCATTTAATAACATCATAAAATATAAAATAATATAATAAAATCGTTGTAAATTTATATTTTTGTTACAAATTTATATATGCGACATTTCTATCTATTTTATAAAATCTATCTATTTTATAAAAAATTTCTATCTATTTTATAAAAATATGAATAAAAATTTTGCGTGCATAAGTCAATCACTAGCGCTTTGAAGCTAACGTCTATAAGTATTCTTGAAAGCCAAGACTACAGAGTAATGACCTCTTTTTATCTTTATGCAGCTTATAGACAGTGCAGCGCGCACGTGCTCGTACAATGGCGCAAATGACGCTATTATGTAACAAGTGTTCTCTGCGTATCACTATGCCATCGTGTGCCATGATGTACGACTACGACTGGGTTTTGACAATCAATTTCCTCAACGCTGAATTTAAAATTATATAAGACTTTGCACAAAGTGGTCGCTAAAAAGAGATATAGCTTGATTTTTAGTTTAAAGTAATTATTATTAGTTAGCTCAATAATTTTATGTTTAATATATAAATTTTTCATAAATCTAGAAGAATATTTTATATTTTTGGTTAATAAAGAATTTTGTGCCCTCCATTGTATGAATTTTTAATTATGATTTTCAGTGCTTAAAAGATGTTAACATTTATTTATGTTGCCTGTATTTACAAATATTAAATAAAAGAATTGTAAGAAAAGTTATGAAGTTTATCCATTATCGCAGAGATTAAATTTTTAATGGAATAATAAATTACAGTCACGCAAGAAAAGCGTAAAGCTTATGTCTTTTAACAGGCTTCATCATCCTTGACTTTTGTCGTGCGATTAACGATTGATTTTTCCTCACTGAATAATATGTAATACGTTACATGATACAATCTTACCACATATTTTTTGACCATCTGTGAGGCAAAGTTGTTAATAATGATATTTCTTATAACAAGGAATATCTTATAGAGAAAAAGAGAGAGAGGGAAAGGAATTGTACTATTAATCTTTTCATAACTTATCGTGAATGACATGATTTAATTAGAAAGTCTAAACGGTTCGTTAAAGTCATTTCCGCACGCACTAAAATTTTATAAATATCTACTATTTTTTAAATTCATATATTTATATTTCATGTTGATTAAGTGTGATATATTAAATGCAATATATATTACATCTATTAGGTGAGTGCAAAAGTTTGTGCCCAATTTATCATTAAAATTCAAGCAATAATTTGGTATGTAACATTTTTTTATTAATTATTTATTAATTAATGATGTAATCGTCCCTTTTCTACAATATTTTTTCAACAGTTTTCTAGTAGCATATGGATGCCTCAATCATAAAATGATCTCGATTAAAAAAAAAAAAAAAATGATTTTTGATGCCTTTGACGCTCCAAAGGTGTGAATTTTTTCCCATTCAAATCGATTTGCAATGATCGAAACAAGTCTAATGTTGCAATATTAGGAAATTACGGTGGGTGATATGATATTTCAGTTCCTTTCACTTTCTTAGTTTGTGCAAAGTCTTTTGCAATGTGTAATTTTAGGTTGATGAAAAACGACTTCTTTATGATTGGCCAGAATTAAACACTTCTTCTGGATTATTATTTTTAAATTGTCTAATTGTTGACGGTACTTGTCAGAATTAATTGTTTGACAAACAGAGAACAAAATAAATTAATAAATAAATTATTCCTTTACAATTCCACCAAACAGAAAGCATCATCTTCTCAAGATGCAAATTATTTTTGCCATTTTTCGTATGCTCATCTGCTTTTTCCAAGTGCTAGTTTGCATTGAATATTGTTGTCCATTTTTCATGGTCAGTCCGAACGAAAACGACTCTTTATTTAGTCGGCCAAGTAAAGAAACAGCTGCAGAAACTCAATTTGTTCGTTTTGGCAAGTGTGGCACCCACATATCGAGCTTCAAGTGTATCCAATCTTTTTTAAATGCCGAAATGCAGTCGATCTGTCAATGTTGGATTTCTCAGCAATCTCTTCTGTTAAAATTCGTGAATTATTTTGCACTAAATTGCGCAATGTCATCATCTGCCAGAAGATCGGCCAGGACGTGATTGATTATCAAGATGGAAATCACCACGTTTAAATTTCACAAACCATTCCTTCAAATTGCAGGACGAACAATCCGAAGATGCACGATCCTGATAGATACATCTTGAATGTTTTTTACGGCAGTTTCAACTGATACACCATTGCGAAACTCATAAAACATAATGTGTCGTAAATGCAACTTCTTCGCTTATTTATAAATGCACAAGTCTTTCGCTCAAATATATATCATTAAATATGTTATTTTTTCATAGATGTGCAATATATACGCATCACGATCAATAGCGCTACTATACAACTCTAAAATATCTATTAGAATCGGGGACAAACTTTTGCACTTATCCAATATATGAATATCTCGTAATAGAATAAAAATGTAACTTTTTATTATCTACTTGAAGCGTGTAAATCCTTTGTTAAAAATTTCAAAGTTTTTCTGTGTTTGTATTAAATTCCTTTGTGCAATTAATTATCATATAAATATTATTAGATACTTATTTTCTTTCTAGAGGACAAACACACTTATAGCTATCACAAATAATTCAACAATACTGAAGTTAATTTGTTTAATTATAGATAGTTTGATAGATCAAGTATAATTATTTATATACTTGCTATTTGTTTTGCGCATCCAGGGTCGATAAAGATCAGAGGCGATAAACCGACAGGAATGTGCGGAATGTTCATTCAAGGTATATAAATATGCTTTATGGGCTATATCTGTGATCTGTGATAGATAAAGTAGATATAGAATCCATGTAGAAGTCATAGATAATCCATGTTACTTTATACATCACTCTCTACATAATGATTTCATTGTTTCTTAATTATAAGATATTAAATTAGGTAGAGTCAGAAATTATCGGTATAATTTAATCAAATATTTTGAATAAGAAATATACTCTTACTCTTTGATTTATTAAAGACAGACCTTTTTCATTTTTATTCTAGGGATAATAATAACACCACGAAATAATAAATTTCTATCTGTAAATTATAGTTTTTCGAAAAAATATATATTTTTTAATCAAAAAATTAAACAAGTATACTGTAGTTAATAGTCAAATTACATATCGATAAATGAAGATAATAATATAAGTAATAACTAGGATAACGAACTGTGAGAACAAAATTTTATACATTCTTTTTTTCTTTTCTTTACATTTCTTATAAAGACTTTCTCTTTCAAAATTACTTTTGCATCTGCAAAGAAACAGTGCAATCAATAATTGTTATAATGTCGAAATATGTAAATTACGTGATAAATAACAACCTATTAATTTTTGCTGTCGGTGTTGCATTGCTTCCATCATCTTTCGATCTTTGAATTGTTTGAGAAAAAAAATACAAGATCGAAAGAAAAAGCTCAGCGTTAACGTTAAATGCAACAGAGATTTTTATCAGTCCTTAAAAGGGCCTAGAATCAACGGAGCGTTGTGGGAGCGCGTGCGGAGCGTTCATTCGCCGTTATTGATTCCCCCCGCCGTCCCCATACAACCCTCCTGCACACCCCGTTCACCCTTCCTTTCTTCTCGAACTATCGCACAGCTACGCTCCTTCTGCCGTTGATGAAATGCACTTGCAGACACGGTCGCTCTCCTTTACCTCTGTGTTGACTTCCCTTTATTTCAACCAATAATAGGTACGCGCCAGCTGATCGATCGCGCGCGCAGCACACTTTTCTGATTTATCGCAAGTGCCGCCTTCTCCTAGGACTTTCGCGAGGGTCCGTCGAAGAGAAAAATAGCCTTGCTGAAACAGAGTTGTTCGGCAAGAGACGCGTTTGATGCATATGATGATTTTTACTTCCTGAAAACTAAAACAGTTTAAATGCGAGATTGATTAACTATAATTGATAAACAGAGAAAGTGTTTGAGCAAATTATGTTTGAAATGATGCAATAATTTTATTTTTCACCTAATTTTTCATAGATTTTGAATAAGATGTTGACTTGAAGAAGGACAAATAGTTATTAAAATATTTAACGTTAAAGCTTCGGAAATTGTAAAAAAATATGACAAAGTAAATTTCCATTAAAGAAAATTTTTCAACAAAATATGTTTCAATAAGGAACACACACACACACACACACACACACACACAAAATTTTAATTTTTAATAAGACAAAATATTATTCTGCTCGTCAAATAAATGTATTATCAAATTCTATAATAACATAATTAATAGCTTAAAAATACATATAATAATAATTAGTCATTGCTAAAAAAAGCAATAGATATCCTAAAAATAAATGTCAGAGATAAGAAAAAGCTCTTGCACAAAATTCTTCGTAATTAAATTTTTTATTTAATAAAATTTATTGTCTATTATTGTCATACATAATTTTAATTTTATGATATACTGGATATAATAAACGTTTTATATTTTATAAGAATTTTTTTTCAGCTATTATATAGTTATTATTATATTTTCTCATTCTATAACATTTTTTTCGCATAATTATTTGGCTTAAAAAAAAGATTAAATCAATGTCCTTTCTGTGATAATGATCAATTTAATTAAAATTGTTGAATCATTTCGGAGATGAAAACGCTCATTAATTGTTCCCTGCGTAATAGTGTCTTCACTGCTTACGGCATGGATTTCGTATTACGTAACCCGCTGGACAGCACGCGTATCGATTTCGTGGCGCAAAACGAAAGTCGCTTATTGCGTGCTCCATTGCATTGTCAGGAGCAATAAAAGAAACATGAATAGAATTAAACGGCATCAATAACTAATATAACAAGATTCTGATATAAAGAACTGCAAGTAATAGCGATTTAAAATGATGCAATAAAAAAATGCAAGTTTATGTTGCAGGCAAAACGTTTTCAGATTAACAAATCTTGATTGAAGATATTATGTATATTATGTATCACATTATTATTGCAGTATTATTCAGATATATTAATAACATCATATTAATTTTGTTTTTGTAATTGTTTTAATAAGTAACTGTTATCTACTTCTTTCTTGCTAAATGTTATTAAGAGAACAATGCAGAGATAGTCACATGAAAATTGAACTCTGTGTGTGTGTGTGTGTGTGTGTGTGTGCGCGCGCGCGCGCGTGCGTGCGTGTGTGCGTTCATGTATAATTAGATGGATTAATATAAATTCCAATTATGCAAAATTCACATTTATAAAATTTTAACTGATATCAATCAAGCATATTTATAGCATCAAATAAAAGAAAAATGCTTGCTTTATAATACATAATTTGAAACATATCGAATAATGCATTCTTGAAAATATTGGCGCAAGTTTAGAAAATGTGGTTTCGAGAAAAACGCGTTAATTTTGCGGATTTCAATATACATTTCAATAAATTTCCTTAATAACTTATTTAATTATTTAAAATCCTTAAAATAAATTTATCTATTATAAAAAAAATTCCTTCGGATACCTAGGAAGTAGAATCCTTAATGGTTGACAAGTTGGTATTTTAATTGTGGTAGCTTAATAGCGTACTCCCATATAATGAAAGTAAAGCGTTTGAAAGAACATGTTAAATGCGTTTGAATTCCGTTTGAATTTTTCCCGATTTCTTTTTCTCTCGCGAACAACGATATAAGTTTCGCTCTTCGTTTCTGGACAACCCTGCGCAATAGCGAGCGACGTGCAACAGATACACACTGCATTATTATATACCCTCTCGTTCATGTACCGCGTTACCACTACTGGCACACCCGACTTCTGCACCCAACTTTTTTTTCGTCCCCTTCATGTTCGTTAATAATCGTATATATGATGGAAACAGCTGGCACGCAGGAAATGAAACGCCACGCAACTCGTGAGTGATTCACGAACTCTGAATCGCCGCTGAGAATAAGTGAGACGTTATATGTGCATGCACCGCACTTTCGTTACCCTTTGCTGTTGTTAGCGGATGTTTCATTGGAAAAAATTCTCAAGGGGTTATTATAAATTGAATAGCAATCCGTTTCAATTATGAACATTTCGAGTATTTCACGTTAATATAATTGCTTGATTTGTATTTTCGTTTGGCATATAACTTACATATTAAACAAATAAAACTTGGAATCACAGATATCGTAGCAATAAATTATAAGAAAATAAAAAATATAATTAATAAAAAATTAAATGGCAATATTCCAGACTAGGATTATCGCTGATGATGTATCCCGACTTCTCGTTAATTAGTAAATTTAGTAGTTCATCACATACATAAATCAAATGCAAAACGTGCTGGAAAGGTTATTCCTTTTTTTGCAAAAAACATAAAATAAATCACCGCCATAAACACAAGTATGAGTCTAATAACAAGTGTCTAATAAGACAAAAAAATAAGATGCCTGTATAGTCCACAGCTTAATCGAATATATATGCGCCTGTCTATAGATCGATTCACTTTTTTTCCTCTTCCAGGCTATACGCACGAGGCGTGGATTAATCACGACGAGCCGCCTAAGTACGCGACATTACGCTCCGCGGCGGAACTAGCGCGTCCGATAGCACCGTCGCCGTCGCCTCCGATCGCACAGCAGGAGCCGATTTCAGTGCTGACTGGTCCGGGGCTGCATCAAGCGCCGTCGCAGCAGGCGACGGACGCCGCCACGAGCCCGTCATCATCATCATCATCATCATCATCATCATCATCATCATCATCATCATCATCATCATCATCATCATCACCGTCCTCGACCTCATCGTCCATCGCAACATCGCTATGTCTACCGCCGCGAAAGAGTCTCTCGATGTCTTTTACCAGCACCGGCGCGGCACTTTCCTTACCGCCAAAGAAGAAGGACATCTATCGTCCTTACAGCTTGCAATCGATCTCGGAGATACGCACGTCTGCCGAAGAAGATCTATCGGCCGCGCAAGCTATTCTAGATCTTAGTGCGTCGCCCGCCGCACCCACGCATTCTGTTTTTATTCACACCCTGTCGCCACCGCCGCCGCCGCCGCCGCCACCACCACCTCCGCCCGCCGCTGCCGCTGTTGCTGTTGCTGCAGCGCCGAACGTGTCCGCATCGCAACAACAGCAACAGGAACAGCAACAGCCACAGCTACAACCGATGCCAACGAGTATACCGGTCTCTGTGCTCGTGCCGGTACCTAGCTCGCAAACCAATCAGCTACGCCAACAGGAGCAAACGCCACCACAGCCGCAGTCGCCTGCGACCGCGGAAGTCACCGGCGGAAACGTTGGCAGGGACAGGTGAGGCTCACGCTTCGACAATTTCACTCCCTTCCCTTTTTTCCCACTTTTTCAGAGCAAGAAAATGATAATTTGCAAATTGTGAAATTCTAAACATATTCTCTTACACTCAGAGAAAAAAGTCGTATCAACAACTAAAAAGAGTGATCGCAAAATTCGCCTGTTTTTCGGTAGTCGATTACGGACACAGGAAAGACGCAGTCGAAATTGTATTCATATCATATTAACCCATATTAACCCTTGGACAATTCTAAGATGAGCATAACTTTTTATTTTTCGAAAAAATTCCAAAACCACTCCTTGTTAAGCAACTACCCTGAGGGGTAGTTTTCAAAGACTATGCCAAAAATGCTTTGTTATTGTTTTTTATTAATAAAACCCAGAAGTTCATAGCTACTTTTCAGTCTTAGAACCTTTATTATGGTAAAATATCGTGTAGGAGTAGTTTTCAACCCCCTCGCTGAGACAGGGAGTCCTATTTTGAGGCGAACAGTATTGTAGAGTTGATATTGATTGGATCATTTTTGCAAGTAATTTATGTCAAATACGATTCTTAACAATAGTACTGTATTTCTCAATTTTTTTTTTAGATATTGGCCTTTTTTAATTATTTTCAACTCTTAACAAGGGGTGGTTTTGAAATTTTTTCGAAAAACAAAAAATTATGCTCATCTTAGAATTGCCCAAGGATTAATATGATATGAATACAATTTCGACTGCGTCTTTCCTGTGTCCGTAATCGACTACCGAAAAACAAGCGAATTTCAGACTTATTTTGCAGTCACTCTTTGAGAAGAAATAGTACTTCAACTACGTGTTATAAGTTACAATAAAAATAATAAATTATATGAACTAAGAAAATATAATAATATTAATTATAATCGTTAATGTTAATACATATACATATATATATATATAAAAGATAAGTTGTAATAGCAAGAATCTGTGTGTGATAGCTAAAAAGGCGTCCCATTATATTAATATTCATTATATTTTGACATATATAACTTTTCCAGAAATTACATGATTTCTGAATTAATTTTTGTACAGAAAAACTGTATTGTCGAGATACATCTCTTACTTTCGTAATCGAACCCAATGCATTCAAGGAACCATTTTATTAAAATATTGATAAAATATTAATATCTCGTAATGCACCTTTTTTTTAAATAGAACCGCTGCCTCTATCTAATGGCTGCATACTGCTCGCATTACGCTCCATTAAAAAAAAATATTTGTCTAAACTGGAAGAATTATCATATTTTATTTGCATGGAATCTATATCTAGTGTAATTATAGTTGAGTTGTTATCATCAATTAATAGCTCACATATATTTTTGCTGTGAATATATTTTTATAATTTTCAATACTTTTGTTCTTATTACTTTGTAAAACTAGTACTTAAATTTCATTGTTGTTAAAAACATAGTTGCCAGAACTATTTCGTTTTCTCTCGAACCTCACAACACGGGTGACTGTTTGTTGACAGTTAGTCGACTTTTCCCAGTCGGCGTAAAGTCGACTATGAAAAGTCAATTATATGTCGACTTAACCTGAAAAGTCGTCTTACTGTCAACTTTTAGTCCATTGATAGTCAACTTGGAAAGTCAACTGTCAGTCGACTATTTTTGGGACATTCGTCAATTATTAGTCAAATATAAGTCGACATTCTGCTCCTTAAAAGTTGACTCTTGACTTCTCTAGTCAACTTATAATCAACTTTCAGTCGACTTCATGTTGTGTGGGAATGTACTTATACGTATACTTTTGTTACAAACAATTGTCTATTAAGTAACATTAACGTCGGCACTTAAAAAAAAAACTATTATTTGTAGAGCACACAGAATATAAAACCTAGAGATTACGCGCGTATGGATTTTATATTCAATGTTAAGAGATGATGAATATATTCCAGAAAATAAATAAAATGACATTAAAATTTGTTTTCAAATTCTAATGCTTCAACATCTATTGAAACATTTGTCTGAGTTATTCTAAGCAGTTAAAAGTCTCTTATTATCTGAGATTCGTCATAACTATATGTTTCAACAGCACTACCAGCAGTAAAACTGTCGCCTACACCTACGAGGCCTTCTTCGTGTCCGATGGTCGATCAAAACGACGCGGTGGCAGCAGTAACGGTGCTGCCGTGCCCGACAAAGAGGCGGCTCAACCGGATAGGCCCAAATTCACGTGCACCGAGTGCGGCAAGCAATACGCCACGTCGTCGAACTTATCGCGGCACAAGCAGACGCACCGTAGCCTCGACTCCAAATCAGCCAAAAAGTGCATTCACTGCGGCAAGGCGTACGTCAGCATGCCCGCCCTGGCGATGCACGTGCTCACGCACAAGCTCGCCCACAGCTGCGGCGTTTGCGGCAAGATGTTCTCGCGACCTTGGTTACTGCAGGGTCACTTACGTAGTCACACCGGCGAGAAGCCGTACGGATGCGCCCACTGCGGCAAGGCGTTTGCCGATCGTTCGAATCTACGGGCGCACATGCAGACGCACTCGGCCGACAAGAATTACGAGTGCTCGAGATGTCACAAGACCTTCGCCCTCAAGTCCTATCTGAACAAACACCTAGAGTCGGCGTGCCTGCGTGACGAAGAGATGCAACAGCAACAGCCGCAGCATGCCGACAACAATGCAACGCAGCAACAGAACACCAATCGAGGCTTGTAGCAGCGCTTTGAGAAGGAGAACAGCGATGCCACGAGAATCGAGGACTCAAGAGAGAGCTAGCGGTGCCCTATGATCGCCGCTTGATCGCAAAAAGGCGCGAGGGTACGAAGAGCGGAGGAGAGGATATAAGGTTTGCCGTAGATTTTAAGTAGAAAAGTGCCAGTAGAGACAGAACGAGAGTTAGAGAGAGAGAAAGAGAAAGAGAGAATGAGCGAGAAAGAGAAAGAAAGAAAGAAAGCGAGAGTGAAAAGGAGAAAGAGAGAGAGAAAGAGTAGAAGAGAATTAGAAGGAAAGAAAGGGAGTAAAAGAGAGGGAGAGTATGAGTTTATTAATAATGTCTAACATTAATAAAAACGTCCAGTAATGTTAAGTCGAAAAAAAACACGTCGAACGATGACGTCCACACTGCAGAGTCTAGTCACTCTAGTCGATTATATACCTATTACATTATATAATATTATATTATTATATTATTATATTATATTATTATATATATAGTATATATATTTACTAGCGCGTACGATTCTAGTCCGCGAAGCTCGTTATGAAGACATTATTTATTAATATTTAGCTGCCTAAATTAAAGCGGGGAGTGAAGCAAGAGATTCAGATTCGCCAGATCGATGATGGATCTATAATCGCGGTTCACGAGCCGCGCTCGTCGAATCTCGATCACGGCGCGACCTTCCCATTTCGCGCCTCGCGATCGACGAGGTCGATCACTGTAACATCGAAACGCGCAGGTGTGATCGACGACTCCATAATTCGTGATCAATTATCAAAATCTAAAACTAATTTTCAATTAGAAAATTGCAAGCAGAGAACTCGGAATAATTGGACGTATATTTGTAGAGAATAGCAGAACCTAAATAGAATCGATTAAGATTTTTATCCCATCTGTTGCAGTTCATCGATATTTTAAGTACTGATGATTTCAAACAACGTTACTTGAGACGAGCCAAGTATTTTCAAGTATTAGGATTAGTATTATAGGATTTCAATAATTGATACAACAATGTTAATCCAGCTGTTTGAAGATACTTGTACTTAAAATTACTAGAGTAGAGTACAATGGGGATTAACATTCGCAATAGATGTTTTTTTAAATATTTTATTACATTTAAGCTATTGGGATGGAGAATGACGAAAGCTGTAGCTAATCGATAAGTGTGGTAACCAATGACTGCGTGGAGTTATGACGCGTTATCTTCGACAAACGAATTGAGTATACTTACAGATTCTGAAGATACACGCTGAAACTTGATGAAAATCTTTATTCTTCCTCATTTTTCACGTCGAGCCAAATCGTCGACGCACACCTGCGTATTTCACATTATGTGATTTACGCGCCACGTGTAACTGGTAATACGCGCATATTTTCAGTCACGAAACGAGCAACTATGTCGTGATATCGAATCGGCAGCGAAAAATGATGCGCGAGGTGTCGCGGGGGTAATCGCTCGCATGAATCGATCGCGCGATATCACATAAACGGAGACTCACACGTACACACCACGTACTTAGAGCGAAATTCGAGTAATAGATGCGTAACATTGTTATACACATATTTTATAGAAGCAATATAAGAAAAAAAAAAAATATGACGACACGTACGGTCAAAGCAATGTTTCGACACAACGAATTATATAATTATACATATAGAGACAAACACATCGAAGTTTAACGAAGTCTCAAGCAAGAACCGACGGTATGCTTAGATATGATGGAGAACGATCGTCCAAATCCACACCCCCCTGGTCCATTTTTTGTGTTAAGATAAAAGATCTTTAATGTCAAAAATTAGTTTTTTATAATGATTTCTTATTTTAATAATAATAGTTTTTATAATTTAAAATCACTTTTAAGCCTTGATGATACTTTTTAAAAATCATATTTTACTATAATATTATATTTATGAATTCCTATATTATTTGTAGTAATGTAGATATGAATTGTTCCCCTATTGATATCAATTGATAATATTACAAACAAAACTAATAAATTCAGCTCATTCTACTAATTGTATAGACCGTGCCGCATTGAGTGTTTAATCATGTTTATGAAAAAATCATTAATGGCGTTTACGTAATGAATATACATCAGATGCTAGTCTACATACTGAATTATGTTGTTAGAATAAATTTGTTGTATTCATTCATAATTCAATCAATGTCATGGTTATGGAACCGCATAAAAGACAATTAATTTCTCTCCATAACAATTAATTAATTTTTTTTTATATTTCAAAATGTGATAAAATTGATAGTATATCGCTACGCATTTAATTGCGAATTTAAAATAATTTTATATATTTATCCAACGAGAGAGAATATATTCGCAATAAACGTGATCATGTGGGGGTGTGGACCACACGCTTCACGTCGCCCAGCGGAAAAAAATAATAATTAAACTAATAATAATTATTACAGCCAATGAATATGCGGGCGATCTGCCCGATCATTTTTTTTTGCAATGATCATATTATATTAATCAAAGAGCGATAACGTATTTTGCATGTATATACAGTAGAAAGAATCTCGCCGCCAAAAGTTGCAGGGAGAACAAAATGAACAATATTTTTCGCGTAGCTCATTCCGAGTCTTAGGATCGGCCGACAATGCTTGACGCGCAGTGGAGCTTCGTTCGATTTTTTTGAATTCCATCTCGCGTGGCACTAGCCACTAATAAATGCGCCACGCTGCTATTAATGCATATATAAGCATATAAATATACGGCTATAGAACAATAAACGATTAAGCAATACTAATTTATTCGCATAGCATACAACGAAAATCCGCAAATATTATCGCTCGCTTGACTTGCGTAAGTCTCATAATTTCCTTTGACTGTTTCATTTGTACGTCCAGCGTCCGCCATCGCTTATTCGCTTATTGTATCATTTGTGTCGTATTCCTCGTTCTGCGCTTATTTCTTTATAGTAGAAATATTGTTATTTTCTCGATTCCATACTCATGGTATCATAATTATTTGTTCCTATATTTATTGTCGACGGATTATCAAGAAATTTTATGCATTATCTCAGACTTTCATCTCAATTTTCTTTACATTTATCTCATGTATCACATATTAATTTCTTGACAATCTCGTCATACATCATTATTATCATTGTAATATTATTGTATTTATTATTATTTATTATTATTGATATTAGTATTTATTATTATTATTACTATCATTATGCTAGTACAACGATTCGATACAACGATTAATATTCATGTGTTACAAGTATAAAAATTAAAATATGTGCAATTTCCATTCTGATTTGTAAAACAGGAAGATGCCGCCATTCCATGCGATAAGCTACTTTATTTGAGGTAGTTTCGCGAGTATAGTTGTTAGTCGATACACTTAAACTTCCGGATCGTGGTAATATATATGCATAATATACATTTATATATTATACGTACACGTAACAGAACGTCCTCACTGGAAATAGGGGTAAATCCTAAAGCAATTCCTGACACTTTATTAAAAAACAAGAAAATAGAACACATCGTAACAATGTTTAAATTATCATTTTATTCTAGTCTACAGAAATTGCTCATTATATAGCCATCAATTTTTAATTAATCTATTCCACAACATTCTTTTTACAAATTTTATTAATTTTTTTTAACGAGATAACCATAATTAAATAAAAAAAAAAACAAATAAATAATTAAACAAAGAAAGAATTAACAATCGTTATCAATAATTTTAGAAGTACAAGAATTCTATTTTTGCAAATTATTTTCTATCTAATCTTTCGATATAACGATTTACATTCAAGCGATTCTTAATACAGTCAATATTTGACGATCACAAATTTAAATGATTCGAAATAATTAATAGCATACGTCTTATTTCTTTTTTTAAAAAAGATTATGTTGCTTTCAATTTTACCGCCGATCATGGGATAGTCACAACTCATAGTTCAAGCGTGTATAGAGAGAGTGCTCGTCGAACTTAAATGCCATTACAAAAAACCAACCGGAGCTTTAAAAGGGAACTACGATCGAAAGGGAGCATATCCACTTGTTTTCTCACGATTTGTAGACGCGCGTAGAAATTGAACAGCTGTAAAGCGCCGATTAGAAAAAAACAATCGGTAGTCTATAGTCATAATTAGCGGATGACGAGGGTTCGTTGTGGGAATTGCATCGGTTCATTAGACGATATTACCTAGTCAATTTCTTTTTTAATTTTTAACACGAATTGTTACTCAACAAAGATGAAAAGAGTCATGTCCGCTGTGGAAAAATTTGTTCTAATTTATTTTTTTAGTCTGTTTAAGCATAGTGATTATAATACTATATCGAAATCTTGTAGAGAGACAAGGACAATTAAAGGATTTATTAAAATTACAAATATATCTTCCCTTCTCGCCCTTTTCGAATAGAACAATGCGATTAAGCGTATTAAGCGCTGCATAATTTAAAATTAATTATAAGGAGAAGGGACGCAAAAAGTTTTCCTGTGATCAATTTCAGTAATGATCTCTCTGCTAAAGATAACGATTTCATATAATTATTGAACTCTACGTGATATATGATTATCAACTTGGTAACGTTATTATTTATATCTGTGTGATCCTTGCTGTAAAAACGATGATTACATGTTACTTATCTGGAACACTCTTTCTATCACCACGGTCTTAACATTTTCAATTTTCGTACAACTTAAATATTTAAATACTCTCGTATTTCTATTGTTTTTCTTTCGTGGATATGTCATTGCCTTGAATGCTAACAGAGCGGCTACTCCTATAGCGAATTTCTCGAGCCTCGCCGATAGTTAGAGTCGAGGGAACCGTCTCGATTCAAGCTCAAGCCCTGTTATCGTGAAAATCGATGTTACTAGAGGTGCTCAAAGAAGTGTGTACAAAACATAAGAGAAAAAGAATATAGATAAACGACATTAAATTTGATGGTATATTTATTGATAATGAGAAGCGAATGCAGCGAATATACTTAGCGATAGGAGCTCTGTCGAGCGTAGAAGTGGAAAATAAATGCATTTCATAGCCGATACTCTTGTGTAAAAAACTAATCCTTATCTTACTCTTAAACTTTTTAATCGCGAGATTATAGTGATACATAAGCTTCTATATATTGCTATGCTATACTGCTATACATATATGCAATTGGTCGAGGGAAGGGCTCTTTTTCGAAAAAGGAACTATCGATATGCGCGAATGTGTGATTAATTTTCGTTTCAATTAAAAGAAAAAAATATCTACTTGTACGTCGAACATGACTCTAGTTCAATCGATTTTACGCTGCAATTTTGTCATTATTATTATTATTATCAATATTATATCAATATATAGAGCTCTCTTATCTATTCGGATCACATTAATATATAAAATAATTTTTTTTTATTTTGTGCCTTAAATTTATCATTCATTTTCAATAAATAAATTTATTTTCAATAAATTGATTCATTCGAAAATTCAAAAAGTTTTTGTTGCCATTGCGAACGCCATTGTGATACAACTAGATATAATGCAACGTTATATAACGAGACCACACGTAAAGTTTTTAATATTATTAACGAATATTTAATAAAAATGGTAACGCATTAGCAGCCCACATATTAAGCAATTCCTAATCACATAATGTCGTCTATAATAATTAGGGCATCGTTATAACACGTAGTAGCGCAGTAAGAAATAAAAACGAGTGAAGAGCCCTTCCCCATCCAATCGAAACTTAAATCCTCCTCTTTCGTACTTCCCGCTTCGATCTGAGAACTTGGCTCCTAAAGAAAGCTTTCTCATGGCGTGCTCGAGAAGTCGAGGTCGGAATCAACGTCGAAACGTACTCTCTTCGTGGCACGGTATAAACAACTTCTGCTAACAAAACTACAGACGTGCGCGATACTTTCGTGCGACTGACGCAGTCAACGGAGATTCTTTTACGCACGCACACCCATGCTACATGCAAGCGTGCTACATACATGCATAATGACACAATGCACACCCACATAAACACGTACACAGTCCTCTCTTGACTACTGGTCCTTCAATCTCGAGTGTCCTTGCACCTTCAGTGGTTTTAAGGTCAGATGGCCGGGAAATTCCGGTCGAGTCGTCGTACGCCCTAATTGGCAAGTTCGCCGTCGTGAAAATGGCCACGCTTTTCCGGACACGCTTCTCTCATCACAGCGCTCATTTTCCTGGAGGATTTTTTGCCCGGCGCCATTTCGTCGCGCTAGCTTTTCGCGCGCGCGAAATTTATTAAACTCGAACCTCGTTTAATTACGTCGCACTTTCCAAAGCCTCGGGCAGAATTTCGCCGTCGCCAAATCTATATATTTTTTTTTATCAAACTGATATCAAACCACCGTTTAATTTCGCGTAATATGAATTAAAGCGAGTGTTCCCCTTGTCGGCCGCCTACAAAATCCAACATTGTTTTAATCCACATCGGGCGAATTCGCGCCAGTGTCATTTTGTTTTAATCTACGTTTGATTTAACTTTAATTTAGCCCGCGCAGGTCGACCGTCATTTCGCTCCAATTTACCTTTGATTTAATTGCAATATCTGGCCGCGCAGCACGCTTGACCGTCGTTTTATTTCAATTTATCTTTGATTTAATTGCGATTTCCGTCCACGCCGTTATTTTGTTTCAACTCGCGAGCCGCGTATTTATTTGAACGCACGTTTTCAAATCGTCGCGCCACCGCGAAATCTTCATTTATCATCCCTCACAATACGCGCATTTCCACAGAGAAAATCGAATTTATTGAATAGAATTTTTCTTTAATTGAAAGTTCGTAGAATTGTACTTAATGTAATAACGATTGGAAAAGATAATGTCTAATGAATTAATGGGAACTTTTAAACTGCAGAATGCTGAGCGTATGTCGTATTTTATCGAAAATGATAGTCGTATCAAGCATGGACATGATCGTGTTGTTCTTCAAAAGAAGAATCAATTTCACACGCGCGAACACAGAACACAAATATTCTAGGTACGGTGATCAAATTAAAACTAAAGTAAGCAGATTTGATCTAGAAATTGTCGGAAGCATAGGCAAATTGGATTAAAATTAATTAACACAGACTATAACTCGGGAAGAAACGCGATAATAATCAGTCCCTGAGTAATGACAATTATTCAGGAGACAATCGATCGTGATTTATAATAAAAATAAAAAAAATAAATCCGATTCGTGCGTGCGGTCAATTAATCCTCTCACGGCAGTTGCAATTGCATCGTCACTGATCGATGTGCCGATACGCGATCTGGGTGCAATCTGCGCTAATTGAGCATAATTTTTAGAAGACACGTGATACATAGATGTACGAACGCGCCCATGAAAGAACGGAGATCGAGCGATAAACGGCGAGCAATCCGCTCGTCGGTGACAGATAGAACGGTTCGAATCGCGTGCTCATAAATCGATATTTTCGCACGTCGCGTAAAGCGTGGCGTGTGGTGCCGACAAAAAAGAACTTCACGAGAGTGTGATTGAAGATAAACCGAAAATCGATAATTTTTTTTTATCGCGACATATCTCGATTATTCATCCATTTTTAGTGAGGGCGCAAAAATTTTCAGGGCGGCGAAAACACAGCTTTTTGGCCGACACTCTCGGATCTCGGATCCTCTCACGGTGCAATTAAATGACTCTCCTCTCAGATAAAATACACTGTGTTAGACATAAACCAGATAAACGCGCGATGTACTTTTGTAATCCTTCCAACGAGGGCCTTGACAATTTTTTAACCGTTTGTTAGCTGCCTTAGGCATAAGTGAGAGAAAGAATATAAAAAAATTAAAAAAGAAAAACAGAATGTTCAAGGAGAGACAATGTAAGAGACAATGGTCCTTGAAGAACACGAAATTATATGCTATTCTCTTTATTCTTAATCGTGATTAAGCGTGACGAATTTTTATGGCATCGTAGATCGGTCGAAAGTCCAAACGAAACTAATTGGGCAGCCATTGGTGCCCAAGTTATATGGAAAAACAAAAATTATTAATTACGGGACGTTTCAAAGTCGGTTACACCGGCGCTAACTATGATTAAGTGAATTTTATTTCACTATTTGTATATCATAGTATCGTAATTTACGACTTAAAAGAGACGATAACGTGTACCAAAGATTAATGATGGAAACAACTTTTAAAATGCAGAACGCTAAGCGTATATCGTATTTTGTCGAAAATGATAATCGTACCAAGCGGTGGACGTGGCCGTGTTGTTCCTCAAAAGGGGAATCAAATATTTCATACGAACACAGAGCACAACTATTCTAGTTACGGTGACCAAATTACAACTAAAGTAAGCAGATTTGACCTAGAGGTTATCGGAGTCATAGTATATATCTCAAAATCTCTCCCCGTTTACTTCAGATATAGTATCAAGTGCAAGGCGAACGCGCGTTATGAAGTGATTGCATCTTAGATCGTTAATTATGTTCTGTACTGTAATCAAAGTGTAGTAGGATAACGGCGTTAATCACTTCATGGTTGTCTGCAGAAATTGCCGCTAAGTTAGTTGGAATACGTCGTATTGAGACGCTAATGCACGTTATGTAATTCACATTGCAATATCGCTATCATCTATCAGTGTCATCATAACTTGATTTTCATTTACGACGACATTTCACAGGATTGCATGCAGTTGGATAAAATCCTGACAATATTGAAAGGGATGAATGGATCTGACTTCGGTATAGCGAGAAAATGTTGTTAACGTTGAGGTCCAATTTAATCCGTAACGTGACGATGCTTACACCAATATGATATTTTATTATTATTATTCATGTAACATTATTAAAATTAATATTGCAATATCGCAGCATTCAAGAATTATTATCCAAATTTACGCCAGTTCTACACGTTTAATATCAACGTAACAATAATTCAAATGCAATGTATACCAATAATGCTCAGCAACAAAATGATACTATCGGAGTATATCGTAAGCATCTCTAGGCAAATTGAATTCGCGTTGTTTCCAGTTTCAGAAGATTCCGGATATCTTACACTCTTTTCCATCGATAATAAAATGCGCTTAACAGCACGACACTTAGAGATCGATGTGTTCAAATCCTAGTTTTAGCGTTAAGTACAGGCCAGGAATTGGGTTTTTCTTACCGAGTCAAAGGCTGGCAGAAATAACGTGTCATCTTTTGACCTATTGATTTCTAGGGATCTTAAAATCTTAGAAAACGAGAGACTTTCATTTACGATTTATATTCGTCACAAGCTATTGGAAGCATGGCTTAAAAACCGCAATGA
Organism: Cephalotes varians; assembly: GCA_037157785.1. NCBI lineage: Eukaryota > Metazoa > Arthropoda > Insecta > Hymenoptera > Formicidae > Cephalotes > Cephalotes varians. The sequence continues at coordinate 145,827 of JANQDE010000203.1, forward strand.
TGAATATCCTGTGAATATCTTGTGTGAGTGTGTATGTGTGTATATGTGTGTGTGTATGTGTGTGTGAATTAAATTACTACTTTCTCGAGTCAGATCCGAAAGCTCAAAAGTTGATGAGAAACGAGAAACCGATTTGCATACTTTATTATTTAGCATTACCAATAAATCTTCAACGCGCGAAGATACGCTTTTGTCACCGCGAGAAATAATTCCCGATGAAGTATCAGGGGTGACGGATATCGCGTAACTCAATAATAATAAATTCCGAGTAGGAAACGCTAGCGACTTATCTGATTTATAAGCACAAAAAGAAATTACACTGGATTACAGATATCTATCGTGACTGGCGAGCTGTCACTGACTATTCGCCGGAACGGAATATTCGTATCATGATTGTGCAAACTTCCTCGCGCTGATTATATACGCTCGTTATGACACCGTGCTGCACTTCCGACTGCAATTTGCGTATTGCAGACAGATCGCGATTTGGGAGCGGAGAAAGAGATCGGAAAATGACGTGATTTTTGTGCGGGGAGAAAGCGAACGAGTATCGGAAAAATCAAAAGTCGCAGTGCCGCGCGATGTAATTAAAATCATCCATCGATTGATCCAGATCGAATACGAAGCGAGGGACATTTATATTGTACGATTGTAACGAGGATGCGTTATAAATGACGCGCGTTTACTGATGCTGATATATACAGTAAGTATTACGATACTTACGTATACATGCGGACTCACACGTACACTCGAATAGACAACACAAATGCAATTACGTACACACGTACACACATGTATACATATATATATATATATATATATTAAGATGACTTGACTGTAAAAGTAATATCGTTAAATATCGTTAATATCATTACATTAATATAGCATTGATTTCAATCTCGTCCCGCATTTTCTTTCTATCACATAATAAATATGTATATAAATATATAAATATATAAATATAGGCAATACACAACGATGTCACGAATACTAACAAGTAGCGATATAAAGGATTATTTAAACAAAATCAGCACTTAATAATGTATAAGCAGCAAAATGAAGTAAACTATTATAAATAATGTTATACTGGCAAGAGCTGGGGGTCCCCAGTCGGGCCAATATTCGATAAATATCGGCGTGAAAGTCTCGAATTAATTTTTTTTTTATTTAATTATTTCCAATACACGAGTACGGTACATGCATTTCGATCAAGCCGGCTTCCGGTTCTACATTTTTCCTTCATTTTATCGTTAAACGTGTCGCGAATATCAATTCTTGTCCGTGTTAATGCCTTTCCGAGTTTCATTCGTTGATCATATGTGCAAACGCTGTTACGATATTGCAAGTAACATGTGCATGTAAAACATAAAATTTTTCTTGTACGATTTTTCACATTTCAAGCTTCTTTTACATCATATCACAATAAATTTCTGTTTATTTATTCAAAGTCCGAACTGATAAAAGATTTTGTAAATAAATTGTCCAATAAAAACAACTATTAAATAAATGATTAAGTTACAAAATTCGTTTCTTATTTAAACTTATTTATTTCGTTTAGATAGATTTTCGGCTTCTCTTTCTCTCCTTTATTTATATACTATACTATATTTTATTTACTATACTATATTTTGTTAAGATGACAAAAGTGTATTAAGTATCAAAAATTTTTACAATGACGCGATTGATGTTGTGCATAATTGATGCATCGGCAATAAAGATATCGTGATATACAATAGAAGAGAAACAGAAGCTATTTCAGACAATTTTCTATAAAAACTGAATGGAATCTTCGTTATTAATTAAATATTGACAAGCAGAATTGCAGGCTATATAATTATTTTATGTACAGAATTCAGAAAAATGTGAGAATTAAATTGAATATTTTTACTATATGTAATATTTATTGATTAACTGCATGAAAAAGTTTTAGAAACTGGGAAAGGCGTTTTCTGCACGAACATGGAAAGCAATTAAACCGTAAATATTATACGAGTTTCTGTCGAAACGTATATAAGACTTACGATAAGACACACAGAAAACGAAAACATCTTTTATGGCGGATTAGGTCCAAAAGTGCGTTCGTAAAATTCAGTCAAGCACTTCGTACTAAAGAAACTTTAAGTAGATAATGGACGCTTAAGCCGGTCGAAGTTTCGATGCTGGAAATCGTAAAGTATTTACAAAAGTTTTCGGAGTTTTTTATCTTCATTGAAAAAAGAGTAAAAAATATATCTTCCCTATCGTTCCCAAACAATTTGATCGTTTTAATTACGTAATCGCAAAGTACACTATGTGTAATATCCAACACAAGCGCACCAATGAACACCAAATGAATTTTTATCGAAGAATTTTTATTTATTGCGCAAGTTCGCGGGAAGTTTAACTTAATAAACAATGGAAAACCGAGTAATTCGCGTCTTAATTCGAAAGCAATAACAAAATAAATGCGAAAGAAATTAGTCGAATAGGGGCGTATATTCCTCGCGTCGAGGACATACGCGGCTATACTTGTTGATCGCAGGTGTAATGCCGGATCAATAATAATAAATATTTGATAATGTCTCGGCTGTTTCCGAATTCCTCCCGATGAATCATGCCGATGAGAAACGCAGAACACCCTTTTGATACTTCAGAACACACGAGCGATTGAGAAATTTCATCTCATATCTAGTAGAGCGATCGTTAACGGTCGCGCTCAAATCAGGGCAAAGCAATACTCAATGTAGTATATAATTTTACGTGTAATGTCCAAGCAAATGTACAAATATTTGAGCCAACCCAAGCGCGGAATTTCGATGTTCGCCTGTTTCGAATTACTTTCAATTCTCGTGATTCACGATTAATTCGACGGTGTTGAAAAGACAGAGAGAGAAGAACCGCTAGAAAATACAAGACAATGTGTACAAAGATGTTAGACTCTAATAAAACAATTTAAAAATTTAACATTTACAGATTAGAGAAAAATATAAATTTTTTAATTTTACAAAATCTTACAAAATATCGTAAATCTCGTAAATTATCTGGAATAGATGATTCGTTAACATGTTTAATAATTCATTCACAGCTTATAAAATAAGCAAATATAAATTTCTAAAGATATGAATTTGAAAGTATTGAATTTGAATGTAATTTGAGAAATGCAACGCGCTGTGGAATTGTCGTGTAATCACGAAGCGCACGAATTTTTCGTTGTTTTTGCGTTATGCGAAGAACGTGGCGAATACGATCGAAGCAATCGAGATTGAGAGAGTGGGGAAGGGAAAAACAAAATCGCTCAAGGATGAAAACAAGTCAATAATGATAAAAATGAGTCAATAAAATCTTTCAAGGATAAAATTGAGTCAATAAAATCTTAATAAGCGACATAATCGATTATAGTAGTGATATTAAGTACAAAGCGAGCGAAAGCAAGAACGATTCGCGCAAACGGACTATGTAAGTGGCTTCCGATCCCTCTCTCATTGCTGCTCGATCGATTCCGTGCACGTTTGATATAAGAAAAAAAAAAAAATAGATAAATAAAAAGAAGGCGCATTCACTCGCGCCGCATTTTCGGGATGCCTTAAACGAAAATCGAAAATCGAACTCGATTTCGAATGTGTCCGGGACTTGTCGGGACGTTAATGTTGTGTAGTTAGATGATTTAATAAGGCCGGTTCCTTGGAAATTGTGAGGTGATCACTTTTCGTACTTCATGTCGTGGAAATGTCTTCTACATCTGTCGTCGTTTACTGTGCTGTCCACTTTGTCTGTTAACATTTTACACGCGTGTTTTCGTGTGCGTGCGTCATCTGTATCTGCATGTATGTTAAGCGATGGTTGTCGGTGTATCGTCGAAAAGCGCGTAATTAAAAGGAATGTCGGACTATATTTACCCGTCGTTAAAATTGTACGCGCCCGTGTGCGAGGTAACACATTTACGATCGATATAAATGAACGGCCTGTCAACTCCCGCTGAAATTGATCGCGGCACCATCAAATGATAGAATAAATAAACGACGAAATCGATAGTCGGGGTTGTGTCCGCGCGGATACACCAAAGAGAATTGCAATATATTTGTAACTAAGTTACCTCGCGGCGATGACGCGTAATCTGAACTGATATTGCGACGTCCTGTCGTCCGGTTCCACAAACAATACATCGAAGCGAATTTCAAGAGTTAATCGCGCATTAAGATTTTCAACATCAAATTTACTTATTTCCAAAGGAAAAATCAATTAACTTGTACATTCTCAAAAATTTAGCTTAAGCTAAACTGTACTTGACACTCCAAATATATTACATAATTTTGAAATATGGAATATAACAGATTCATTCGTTCATTATCGTTCTTACTAGGCAGCATAGCAATAAATTCAATATTTGCTAATGGAAGAAGAATGTATTTTGAATGTGTGGAGCCGGGCAGGAAACTCCTTCTATCTATGCAATTGCAATACAACTTTCTATCTATTGTAATACAACTCGATACGAGCCACTTCTTCCCCCTTTCATCTTCTCAACGCTCTTTTCTCGTATTATTGGATACTCGCAAAATCCATATTAATCCAATTAAACGTGATCTTAAATCGTTGTTAATGATAAGAAACAGGAAGGAGATACAACAATTAAATGAAAGCAACAAATTTTACAGAGTTTGTTCCCTGGTATGGAAAGGACAGAAGAATGAGAGGGAGAGAAAGAAAGAGAGTGAGAAAATGATAGAGAAAAAGAGAAAGAGAGAAAGGAAGAGTGAAAAAGGAGAAGAAACAGAGAAAAAGTGCCTATACGCCAGTAAATTATTGTTTAGCGTGTTTAACGCGTTTCATGCGAGTACGGTCAGTGTCAATTACAGGTTTGAAGGAACTGAAGACGACGTTGAGACGAAAGCAATAACACGGCTCCCTAATAAAACGGCAAATCATCTCGGCTACGGTAACGCGATTCTGAATTATTATTATTCTTGTTATTGACAGCGAGAAATCAATAGCTGCTTGTCGAACGGCATGAAAATAAATTTACGAAGTAATGAGGATGAATTCTGCGACTTTGCTTCCACGATTAGGATTCACCCGTTATAAAATTAAATTTATCCTTCCTCCATCTTTGAAGTTGTATCGATTTTAAAAAGTTTATTTTATTAAAACTCATCAAACGTACACAGTCTGTCTCAAAAGTTTCCGAACTATTTTCCACAGGCTATATAACTAAAGCTATCTGTCAAAATAATATGGAATTATTTTCTATGAAACTTTCTAACTCTATTGCATTTCTTTACGATATTATTTATTTGTTATAACATCAAAAGTAAGAGTATATTTTTGACACTCGTCAAAAATAAAGAATAAAGAATAAACACATGATCTGAAGGTGTCCTAGTGCTTAATCATCTATCATATTCATCTGATATAACTTGCTATGATTTTTTTTTCTAAATGAAAATGAGAAGCTGAAAAGATATTTCAGAAATCATGAGATACAGAAGATTTCAATCGAGATCATTTCCTTCATTTCAAAAAAAGTTTATTAAGAAATTTCTAAAAGTTTTTAAAAATTGTACGATTGTATTGCTTCAGAAATATGGAATATATTTTGAATAATAAAACGAAGTTCACAAACATTCGAGACAGACTATGTATAACAACAGAATAATAAAATAAAATACATATTGATACACATTTCTGATACTCAATTGTTTCAATTATATTAATGAAATTTTACGTAATCGCAAAATCGTAGAAAAGATTTCTGAATCAAAAATGTTTCTTGTCACTATCTCAATTCGCTTTTTCACAACCGTGCGCTTCAACCGCCCGTTTACGAAAGAATATATTAAGAGATTAGATCCATTGAAAAAAAGATTCATACAAGTAGGAATCCAGCATATGCTTTCGGCGAAATCATCCTCGTTGACTCGATGATAACGAATAAAAACGGCCGCGACTTTCAGGATACATGTGATATCAGGTGAACCTTTACCTATAACGCATATAGATATTATATTGTGATAGTTACCCGTAAAAGCCCAGCAAAAAAAAGATTCGCCAGTCGAGCGATCCATCCCTATTTGCCCCTTCCCATTCCGAGTACGACTGATATTTACAGGATATTGTTCCAATTGGATGCTCCCAAAGAAGCCGGGGTATTCAAAAGCAATAACTTCGTAGACGGTCGCGCGTCCTTGATGAGGTGCGCGCCCGATATAATATTAATTATTAATTTAAAAAATGAGAAAAAGAGAGTGAGAAAGAGTATGCGAGAGAATGAGTGTGCGCGATAGAGAGAATGGGACCGAAGATAGGTCAACAAATTTTCAATCCGCAATAGTTAAAGCCTACGATGACGCAGCCGATTATTTATGCGCGCTTAAACGATCGTATTTAGCGGTACGTGCAAGACAAGAAAGAAAAGGAACAAGAATAATCTTATGACAAAATAATATATCGCGCATAAGAAGCAAAACGATTAAACGCTTGTAAACGATGGAGAAAACATAGTGAGTCTAAGGAGCATGATTAAGAAAATAGTAATAAATTAAAGAATAATATAATTAAATAGTGTCTAATCGTGAAGAACGTGTTACGAGCGTATGTAGGATCCTTTGATTTTGCAGAAAATGATGGGAACGATACGCATATGATGTATAATTTCGTCACAGAACATGTGCGGAGCGGGAGGAAAAGTAAAGGAAGGAATCACAAGAAAGAGAAAAGGAGAAAAAAGGATGTATGAAAGAACGAGTGCATATGCTGCGTGTATGTGTACGTGTGTGTGCGCGCACAGGTATTTTGTAGTTTTTATTTAAGAGTACAGTACACACGCAGAATATAAAGTTAACTATATTTATAGAAATGTGTTGGCGCAGTTATTATCGATGAAATTATATCGAATTAATTGATAAGGCAGCGTGATTAAGTTAATCACAGTCATTCGCGTGCGCACGTACGTGAGCAGAAAAAAGAGAGAAAGAGAAAATGCGTATTTTAGCTGCTATATAGTGCGTTTCACAGCAAGTCGCAAATTAAGAATTATAACCACATTACGGTTATCATTATACATATGCAGCAATGATAATGACGAACAATATTATTATTATTCTTATTATTATTACTAAATTACCATTATGAATATTATTATTATTATTATTATTATTATTATTATTATTATTATTATTATTATTATTACCCCTCCGCACTAATCTCACTCTATTATGATTACTTATTAATTAGTAATGAGGAAATCTACCAATAAAATATACCTTGCATGATTAGTAGGGCTATACTGCCGCCGAAGCAATACAAAGAGCAATATAGAATTAAAAACGAGCGTGATTAACGGCGTAAAGGTATTAAAGGTAAATTATATTATACCGATAATGAAAAAAAAAAATTCGTAGATACACTTACACTTTACACGCATGCGAACACATCCGTGTGTGCACATTTACGCATACTTCGATACACGACACGTACATGAAACACATATACACGATGTACACGTATACACTCAGACATTATGTATGGCCCTTAACTTATTCTGACCGTAGTGCTAATTGTACTTAGCATTTACGTAGATGACACTAATTGCCTAGATCGACCAGCCTGGCTGGCTAATTAATTATTTGCCGATCGAGACTACTTTCGACGGGAATAACGTTGGCGCGTTTAGCACGTAGAGAGCGACGATAATAAACATTCCAGACGATTGTATTTCGCCTCCGAGGTAGTGATAGTTATTGTAGATTGCTAATGTATTTCACTCGGTGCCTGTGACAGCTGGGATCGCTATTTATGCTTATCAAGAAGCTCGAGGTTTCTTTTAACTGAAACTGGAGAAGAGAAAAAGAAAAAAAAGTCGACATTTCGAGCACACTTGTGCATTCGCACTATGACGGCATTCGATACTAATAATTATTCATTTTATTCGTTCAACACGAATCCTCCCTTAAGCACAAAAGAAAAAGTATGTCTTCAAGTAAACTTTATTCTTAACGACCTCGTCAGAATTTCAGGATTAAGTTAAATTTATCGTTATGCATTAACACATTCCGTGTGCTATTTTATATAACTTGTCCATCACGCCGCAAGGATGATCCACAGTATTTTTGTATTTAACTGTATTTATAAAGTACAATGTATTTATAATTTAAAAATAAACATTATTAGTATAAAAATGAAGTAAGATATTAATATTGCATCATAACTATATATCCATGCTTGATGTCAGAAATTATGTCACGTTCTTCTTATAGCCAAAATATCAAACGGCCTGAACGGAAAGTCCAGTGTGATCCATACGGCATGGAATGTGTTAATAAAAATACAGAAATTAATTGAATACATTGCGATTAAAAATTTAATAGAGATTTTAAGGTGTAAACAAAAAAATAAAAATATTATAATATCCTAATAGTTACCATGATCTCAAATACACGATAGCGTCAACTTTGATTCCTCGTCTAGTTGTAATTTAATTACAACTGAATGAATGATGGCAAATCGATAATATCCAATGAAAGTTATTCTCTCGCTAACATTTTGATAGTAAAAGATTCGGAATTATTTAGTTCTTTTCAGTCTCAAGGAGACACACTTTACGTTGCACTAAATCTATGCAAATCTTTAATCGCACATTCTGAAATTAACTGAAAAGTTCTTCGAGTTCTTTAACGCTCATTAAAGGAATATTTGTGTCATCGAAGTTCATTTAAACTTCGTTAATGTGAAAAACACCGATAATTATGGCGATATTGAAATGTGATATCCAATATTCGTTAAAGCAACATTTTTGCCCGATGCTCAAAAACGTCATCGATTTGTATCTCGTAGTTAGCGTTAAATTTACCCGTTTAATTTTTATCTCTTGTTTATCTTGAGAAGAATTTATGTGAAAAGGACGCATGTTACATCGCAAACAATTACGTTTAACGCTAAATGCGGAATACGGATCGCGGACAGTAATCGTTAAGAATGATTCGTTACGCGTGTTAAAATCGCTCGAGAAATATAAACTGTATGTCGAGAAATATATACTGTATATCGACGACAACCTTCGTCAAACGACCAAGCTGTTCATGGGTACCAGCTGGAACACGTAGTATTAGCATGGTGTGAAAATGATAGTGACGCTAGATGAATTAGCTTTAAGCTTTTTTCTCGCTAAGGGAGAACCTATTATTGTAACGAATATTTACATACATTTGTATTATTTGTAAACTAGCGCTAATACAAAACTCCAATTGTGCATCAATACGCGAAACAAGACCTAAAAATCCATTCCCCCTGCCATCCATTTTCCCCTATCTCTGTAAACCTGCCTCCTACCGTCTGATTCGTGCTCTAGCGGGCGCTCTTTTTTGTAAAACTAGTTTGATTTCTTCGTTCTCAAATCTGTAATCTTGCTCTATAACGTTTCGTCTATATATCTCTCTGTATATCGGGCCTTTTCTCCAATTGAAGGAAAATGAATAAATAAAAGAGGAAGAGAGACGAGAACAAAACCTTACCTATCCCGACATGCTTCTCATAGTGTTGGATGGTAACGTTACAAGACAAAAAGGAAAAAAACGTTAATTGAGCATTGTTATCTATGTAATACAACATAGGATGTTTTGTATTATATTTTCATAATAAATAGAAACGTAGAAAAAGACGTATTAACCACACTCGTGTCATTTTATCACTCACTCCTTACCTTTTGCCCCACAATCCCTATATATATATATATATATATATATATATATATATATATATATATATATATATATATATATATATATACACACACACACACACACACATATATATATATATATATATATATATATATATATACGAGTATATAAAATTATATTTCTTTAATAAAAACACTTATTGAATTATTAAGTAAGTCTTGCGTTTCATTAATCTGAGAAAATTTGTAACTAAGGCTAATTTACATTAATTACATTTACATTAATTACATTTATTAAAATTTATGGATTACCAATAAATTGCAATCAATTTTTATTTTACTTAAACTTGAGTTTAATTAATTGTAAGTACACTTAATTCACAATTCGAACAAGAATTATGAATTAAGTGAATTGTTACATTACAAAAATAAATTTAATTATTTATGGAGGAGAAAAGGTATTATGACTTTCCATTTTGTATAATAAACCGTTAATAATATTTAAATTTAAAACTTCACGATTACATTTGTCAAAGTGTTATTAAATTGATTCTAGACTCAAAGTTATGAAATGAATTCATTTACTTAAGATGTTATTTACAAAAATATGACGACATTATAATAAATCAAAGAAGAACAAGATTGATAATGTGATTTGTTCACAAAAATAGATTTAAAAAATTGATTTTGTTTAAAAAAATATAGTATTTGGTTACAAAATTATATATTTATAAAAAAATATTGCAAAGATATTGCAAATATATGTAAATGTATACGTCTATTAAGCTAGCACAGCCAATGCAGTACAATCGGATAAAACATAATTAAACATTTAACAAACATTTAGTGCTTTTTTCAATGCTAATGTATTTGTTGCTTTATTCGCGATTTTGTTGCTCAGCCGATTCAATAAAAACAATAGCTATGCTAACTTAAATTATAGTTAGCATAGCCACCAAAGAAAATTAAAATTAAAAAAAAAAACCACAAATACTTATTTCTTAAAAGCTATTTTGTTGCTAATTAGTTGCTCTATTGCTAAGATGATTGCAACATTTTTAATAAAAAAAAAAAAAATTAATTACGCTGAATTAACATAACACAGTTAAATAATAATTTTATTATATATTTTATCGTATTACGTCTTTTTGATTTTGTTGCTTGACATTCCAATTGAACACGATTTTGTTCCATCCTTAATCGTGTTAAAGTGTTGTGCTGCCAAATAAAATGTTAAATAATGAATAAAATACTCAAATATACATATCTTCATGTGATAATACACCCAAGTTTAAGAAAAATGAGGAAATATTATATATATAATTAAATATCTTAAAAGAGGTCATTATACTTACAAGTGTCATGATAAAGGAGAACGGGGCAAGTTGTCATAAGGCATTGGTTGTCAAAAAGCTTATAACTCAATCAATATATATCAGAAAATTCTTTTTTTTATACTGTAGATTGCGTAATATTTATTTATGGCGTAAAATGGATTTGCGCTAAAAGCATCGCCTGTTATTTTATATCAAAAATTTTTTATATCAAAAATTATTTATATCAAAAATAACCTTTTTTAAAAAAAGGTAAAAAAAAGACGCCAAGTCGTTCTTTTCACAATCAAAACAGAACAATAATTTTATCTTTCAAAACAGCGTATATATACTTTCTATAAAAAAATATGATATTAGGAAATAGTGTCAAGTGGAATTTAAGAAAGAAATTTATAAATACATTATATTAAAAAAATTAATACATAAAAATATAAATTATTAAAAAAAATTAAAATATTTAATCAAAAAATAACATATTTAATCAAAATAAAAAATTTTTACCTTTTTTTTAAAAATAATTTTTGATAAATATCATTTCTTTTTTTTTTTAGTAATATATAAATTAATTAGATTTTGCTAAAGAGATTCAATCACCACCCCCGTCATATTTTCAGTATGCAGTGTATGACGGTGCTCTTTAATTAATTACAAAAATACAAAATATAAATGTTATATCATTTCTAGATCACGTTTTTCTAATTCAAGCATCATTAGCTTAAATCTTATTATTTTCTTCTCTACATATATTTGTATATAATGGCCTTTTTCAATATTTACTAATATAAAACTAAAAAGACTCATCATTTTCGAAATAATTATTTTTATTATTTATTTTATCAAGAGAAATACTCAAATAATACCAGCAATTGCTTATCAATTTTCTGTAAGAAAATAATATAGATATCTCTAGCATTTCTTGGACCTGTCTTTTTCTAATTTGCGCATTGTTGACTTCAATCCAAGTGTTAGGTATACCTTCTCTACATATAGTATTGTTTAGTAAAAATATCAGCCATATAATTTAGTATACAGGGTGATTCAAAACAACCCCGGTGTCCTTGTAAAGACATATTCCTGACTTAATTTTGAAACGATTTTTCTTTTAGCAAAACTTTATCCGAAACTTAGTTTTTAAATTATAAAAGAAAATAGTTAGCTTGTTACGGACCGATTACAGATGGTAGGCAGGGACGGCGCAATCCATCGCCTGATGCGGATCATTATGCGAGGCGCTTACTGTGATCACACACAGCTGGTTGCAATACGCGATGTGTTGCAAGCAACTGACGAACATAAAAACACATCGGGTTCATCCAGCTGATCGCAGTAAGCGCCCCGCATAACGACCCGCGTCAGGCGACGGATTGCGCCGTCCCTGCCTACCATCTGTAATCGGTCCGTAACAAGCTAACTATTTCCTTTTATAATTTAAAAATTAAGTTTCGGATAAAGTTTTGCTAAAGGAAAAATCGTTTCAAAATTAAGTCAGGAATACGTCTTTACAAGGATACCGGGGTTGTTTTGAATCACCCTGTATATATATATATATATATAAATGTTATTTGGCGTTCCGTTATTCTGCGAGTATTCAATATCTACAGTGCGCGTCACGTATGCTATAGATTTTGAGCACTGCAGTGAGTATCGGAACGCAACTTTGTAAGCACTGCTGTCAATCAATGACGCTAGCGCACCTAACGTCTAAAAGTCGAAACAGTATATCCCGGAGATCGATTTTTTATTTCTACACTTTACATTATAATAACTTTTTTCCTACAGCACGTACAGTAAAAATAAGCATACTTTTATGATATAATTTGAATATGCGCTATCGATTGAGCTTATTATCAACTCAATCAGCTCAACCGTTATTGAGATCTGACAATATCGGCTCGTCTCAACTTTTGGTTTCGCGTAAAGATACACGGTCTGTCTCGTGCTACACGTGAACTTGACGCAAGACACTATCGTGTCTCTTGATATATATATATATATATATATATATATATATATATATATATATATAATATATAATATATATATATAAAACTTAATAAAAGAAAAGTTTTTGACTGATATCTGTGAATCAACGATTGAAAGTAGATTAACGTGAACTTAATCCAACTTGCAAAAAAGTATTAGTGCACGAAGAAGTCTTATTCAAGAACAAATATTTGGAAGAAAAGAAAGCAATAAGAAAATAATTAGGTCACAACACATAAAATTGAAGTGTGACATTAATAAAACATTAATTAATGGAAATGAGTTTCGGAGTTTCCTTAGCCATCTTTAGCTATTCAAATTAAACAATTTTTAAAACGCATATATATAAACAAATTAAGAGTTATATTAACTAATAAGATCCGACACATCAAAGTTTTATAAGTTTTCTTAAATTTTAAAGTTGTATGCAAAGACATTCTTCCAAATGATTCTTCACAACGATGTAAAATACAAATGTCGTTCGTTAAAAGAAATACGTAACAGATTTTTCGTTGCCATACGAGAATAGACTAAGTCTAAATAATAAAAATGTTGTAAAAGTAGAATCAGAAAGAATAAAATTAACAATAAAGTCTGAATGTTAAAAATAAAGTGAAAAAAATGTAAAAATAAAACTTAGGAAGTAAGCGATCGGACGTTGATTATGGTCATATTAAAAAAACAAGTGTATTAGAATTTTAGTACTAATTTGATGCTCTAAAATAACGTAAAGATATTTCAAAATATATTATTTGATAAATACCACTATGTTCAGCACCATCAAGTCCGACACATATGCTTACAGAGTTCGTTGCTCTGGCATGTATTCAGATCTAAAATAATCTAGATTAAACATTATAGAAAAATATCAAGATCAAAATTTGTTATTAATAGTAATAATAATTAACTTATTCCGACACACACCAAGTTCCGTTAACCGATCAAAAAAATCGGTGCTTGAATGATTATGGTACTAAAAATGATCTCCATCCTACTATCGAAATGTACAAACATTTGAATTTAGTGCTAACTGTAAAACATTGAAAATAATTTATTTATAGTGGTAACCGGCGCGCCGATGCTGGGGATCATTTATACGCGCGCGCGCGCACGCACATACTATATACATAAGTAAGGTAAAGGCAGCGAATATGGAATATCAATTTTTAAATTAATATTACTCCGATACAAATGCATATTAAGGCTTCTAATAAACGTAGAACTTTTAAGCAATATGTAGTTATAACATCCAATAAATGAAAATCTCCGAAATTTAAGTCCAACTTCAATATTCACAAAAAAGTAAAAAGTAAAAAAATGAGGGCTGAAAAAAAAAGGGATATAATATGGAATGCTAGTCAAATTTGAGGAACAATAATAAATAACATAAAAAATGAAGTGCAAATCAATTTTTTTAAATTGAAATCGAAATCGAACTGTTAAAAATCATACGTTTACTGTACAATATAGCACATAAATAAAATTACATTATGAACATGGACAATAAAATCAAATCCTAAATCGTTAAATTATTAAAATAAACATTAACATCAAAAATATTCTTTATTATTTATAAAAAGAACAAAAACGTTATATTCTTTATTCCATAATAATTTAATTATTCCATATTATCAACATATCTTAATATGACACACAAACTCTTCCCATTTATCAACATATCTTAATATAACACACAAACTCTTCTCAATAAAGAGTTATAAATCGCAATTAAACGGCATAATATTATTCATGCAACATTAAAAGCGTCTATGTTCTATAAACATTAAATAACTTACATACAGCTTGTAAGAACATTTTTTAAGATAGTGCTATCACATTTCCAGACGCCACCAAAATAAATAAATGCTTATATTAGAGAAATTCGTTGTCGCATCGAGTTTATTATTTAATATTATTTAATACGTTTGACAACAATTGCAACAACTTCCAATGATTGTCACTAGAATGCAACGCTTTGTTTAAAAAATAAGCCCCTATTCCATATTAGTAACCTATTCCATATTCGCTGCCTTTACCCTATATATGTAACGTATATAATATTTTTATAAAGAAAAACGTAGTGAGGGAACCGAGGAGGGTTGTCACAGTTTTTGTTTAACAATTTTTAGAAAAAAAATGAATATAAGATTTTGAAACATTATATACGTTAAAATACCTACATCCCTTAGATATTAAAAAAAAGAATTATTCTTAAATATATCATCGTACATATAAGTTATTTAAATTTAAATAAAATTGTAAAAATGTGACAATTAATCCCATACTCGGAGTTGATTGTCACACGTTCCAAAGTTGATAATTACATATTTAGGACGTTTTGCAACCATTTAATGCGCGGTAATTCATATTAAATCCTAATGCGGCTTGAAGAAATATCGAATATATAAATTATGTATTTTCACTGCTCTAACGGCTTCCAAAATAATATCAGGCGGATTTTTATCTCTAACTATCTTCCTTTCTTATTTTCATATTGTGATTACAATTTAATCTCACATAACTTCTGAACGACCTGTTCAACCAGTGTCGTCAGATGGAAAACGCAGCTTTCTCGAAGAATAGGTAGAAAAGCTCATTTAGGACAATCTATCCTACATGGTCGTTTTTTTTAGTAAGAGATTGTATTCACAAATTTTGTTACAATAATGATTATTCAACCACAGCCAAAACTTATTTAAAACATGTCATTTTATACGTTATTTTATTGCAATGAAATTGCGATTGATAATATCAAAAACTAACAAAAAAGACAAAATAGGAGATCAGAAAAATTTAGGCTCCAATTTCATTTTCTTAAAAGTTGTTATCAAGAGACACGATAATGTCTTGTGTCAAGTTCACGCATAGCACGAGACAGACCATGTATCTTTACGCGAGACCAAAAGTTGAGACGAGCCGATATTATCAGATCTCAATAACGATTTAGCTGATTGAGTTGATAATAAGCTCAATCGATAGCGCATACCCAAATTATATCATAAAAGTATGCTTATTTTTACTGTACGAGCTGTAGGAAAAAAATTATTATAATGTAAAGTGTAGAAATAAAAAATCGATCTCCAGGATGTACGTATGTATTGTTTCGACTTTTAGACGTTAGGTGCGCTAGCGTCATTGATTGACAGCAGTGCTTACAAGGTTGCGTTCCGATATTCACTGCAAATGCTCAAAATCTATAGCATACATGACGCGCACTGTAGATATTGAATACTTGCAGTGAATAACGGAACGCAGCCCAAATAACATTTATATATATATATATATATATATATATATATATATATATAATTATATGGCTGATATTTTTACTAAACAATACTATATGTAGAGAAGGTATACCTAACATTTGGATTGAAGTCAACAATGTGCAAATTAGAAAAAGACAGGTCCAAGAAATGCTAGAGATATCTGTATTATTTTCTTACAGAAAATTGATAAACAATTGCTGGTATTATTTGAGTATTTCTCTTGATAAAATAAATAATAAAAAWAATTATTTCGAAAATGATGAGTCTTTTTAGTTTTATATTAGTAAATATTGAAAAAGGCCATTATATACAAATATATGTAGAGAAGAAAAWRATAAGATTTAAGCTAATGATGCTTGAATTAGAAAAACGTGATCTAGAAATGATATAACATTTATATTTTGTATTTTTGTAATTAATTAAAGAGCACCGTCATATATTGCATATTGAAAATATGACGGGGGTGGTGATTGAATCTCTTTAGCAAAATCTAATTAATTTATATATTATAAAAAAAAAGAAGTGATGTCTATCAAAAATTACCTTTTTTAAAAAAAAGGTAAAAAAAAGCATCAAATACACGCTCTTTTCACAATCAAAACAAAACAATAATTTTATTTTTCAAAAAAGTTGTATATATATATATATTTTTTTTTTTCTATAAAAAATATGATATTAGGAAATGACGCCAAGTGGAATTTAAGAAAGGATAATGAATATAATATATTGAAAACATAAATATATAAAAATATAAATTATAAAAAAAATTAATAGTTAATCAAACAATAACAAATTTAATTAAAATAAATAAATATATTAAAAAATACAAAAAATTTGGTGCTGCTACACCTTAAAATACTAGCAGCGCTAAGTTTTTTGCATTTTTAAATATTTTTAAATATTTTTTATTTTTTGATTAAATTTATTATTTTTTTATTAACTATTAATTTTTTTAATAGTTTATATTTTTATGTATTTATGTTTTCAATATATTATATTCATAGTCCTTTTTTAAATTCCACTTGGCGCCATTTCCTAATCCTATATCATATTTTTTTAATAGAAAAAAATATGTATATATATATATATATATATATATATATATATATATATATATATATATATATATATACATATAAATAAAATATAAAAGTTTTTCCAAAAAATGAAAAGTCTCTCGATCGTGAGAAGTGATGGGAGACATAAGTGGGTTAAATAAACTCCCTTTCAGAAGGTTCAATCGATTTTGTGGACACAGAGTCAGTGGCGAAACACTAACAATAACTAAAGCAAAGGAAAACAGGTTGTATTTCTAATTTTGCTGAGAAACTACAATATTTCTTAGAAAGTTTGAGACTTTCAAACTTTCACTAGCAAGAGCAATTAGAATATAGAAAACCATGTATCAAATTTTAACATAATTTTTCAACAATTTTTTCAATAAATTGAATGCAGCTAATCAAATAAATGGTTTAAAAAATGGTTAAAAAAGGTTGTAATTATTTAAATCTAGGTAGAACATTCCTATTCATGCTTATTCCTGAATTAATTCTTAAAATCCTTAAATCGATCACATGAGATGCTGAAAATATTTTATAATACGAAGATTGAAAGAATTTTGTTTCTTATAAAATAACAAAAAATAAATAAATTGTTTTGCAAAAAGTAACATTTGTTAATAGATAATTACAAAATTAATATTAAAATATTGATATTGCACTCACATATATAGAGAGTATTTTCTGATTTAAAAAGTTTAAAATAGAATTGCATTTTCCTTTGTGTGGGATGATTACATCGCCTCAACTCTCGATGCAGTGTAACAATTTCGCGTCTCATAAAATGTGCTAGCATAGCCATACGTTTGCTTACCGCGTACTAGTTATAGCTGATGGCTCGGCAAAAACCAAAAACGAGACGAGCACCGAGACAAACATATACAAGTCGAATCGTTAGGCGAACGAGTAAGCTTTGTCGATCTTTATTAAATTGCATTTATTGCAGTTTACAACACATTATCTTATACAATTCGCAAATGTAAATATGTAAAATCGTACGCGCGGTAATTGATCTGCCAATATGTCAAGTCTTGCATGGACGAATAGATAATTAAATGCGCATTGTTATTATAAAATTTAAAGTGTTCTGGAAAGCGATGGAAGTACGCGACAAACCTTGCGAAGATGAGATCGCGTAACTGTTCGGGACGAGACGATCAGGGATTTGACTGACGGACACCGGCGTGAGCAGCGTATACTTGATTTTGTAAAATAAAGTTGAAAGTCGATAAAGTATTGTGAGTTTTAAGTGATTGTTCGACTCCTCCTTCTTGTATTAAATTCTCACGCCGAAATTTTTTTCTAAATCTTAATATTTTGATATTTGTGACGCGCGCGCGCGCGCGCGCGCGCACACACACACACACACACACACACACAAAACAGTGTATACAATATATATTTATATCATTCATAAGTTCTGAAACATTTGCAGTTTTCTTGCATCTCATGAAAAAAAAGTTAAAAAAGTCTTTAAAAAATTTCAAAAAAATTTATGTGAATCAAGAACACAACAAAATTTTTTTCTCTTTTTTATTTTTTCTATAAACTCCTTAATTTCGAAATATTTTGTAAAAATAAATTTTTACATAAGCAATTCGATATTATTACAAAAAATCATCGCATTAATTTTTTCATAAACTCATTTTAAAAAGCTTTAAAATACTTTTTTGTCGATGATGTTTCATCAAGTTACAGTGCTTCAAAGTAAAACAAAAATATTTAAAAAAAAACTAATTTTCAATTATATATTTATAATTTAACACTTTAATTTAACTCTCTGTCTGCAATCTGAGTAGTGTTTTTTGGCTCAAGTAAAATTTCACTTTTAAATTTCTTCGAAATAAAGAGAGAGCGATGTCCGGTTAAATCCAATTAATTCAATATAGGAGTTAAAAAACTACTTAATAGTAATGTAACAAGTAATATAACAGAGATGTTAAAAAATAGCCCTGAATTTTTTCAGATTTTTTAAAAGCCTAGAAAAAAAACTTGGACAAAAAAGATCTAGATTGCAGACAGAGAGAGTAAAAATATGATTGCAGATGAAGGATTAAGAACAAAATATCATAGAAGCAAATTTAAAAACAAAGATTTCAAATTTTGTGGAAAATGGGTTTTAGTCTATGCTTTAAACTTTGACATTTTGTAGCTCATATCAAGTTGATTAAAAGTTTTCATGGCCACAAAGTTTCAAGTGCTTCAGTTTTTATTCCAGGATTTTTAGAAGGTTTTGATATTTTATACAAAAAACTATTTAAAATAAGTCTTTTTTACAAACGTTATTTATGAATACTATATATTACGGTAAAAATATCCCGGACATAATATATTACGGGAAAAAAATATCAATTTTTCAATTCTGAAAAAAATTATATAAAGTATAATATAAGTATAATAAAATATTCTGGAAAAATTTTTTCATATTTGCATTTTATTAATTTTTGCCGATTTTTAAAGGATTTCAAATTTAAAAAGTTTTATTTTATTTTCTAATTCCAAGAAGCATGTTTGGATTGAGAATAGTTTATTTCGTGTTCGTGTATTACTAACATATAGCGCGACACAGCATCCAATAATGAAAGCAAGGAATGAGCAAGAGAGGGACAATACATGTGTCGCGTTGTATGTGTCATATCGTACAGAGACGATAAAATATTCTCACATAAAATATTCTCAATTTTTAAACCTAAATATTCTTTTTGTATTAGAAAATAAAATAAAGTTTTTGAAATAAAACGTGAAATCATTTAAAAATCAGAGAACCTAATAAAATAAATGAATATCCTAATAATTTTTTCAAAATATTGAAAAACGTGACATTTTTTCGTGATATTATTTCCGATATATTCTTCTCCTTATATATTTTGTTACAATATTCATAACATAATGTTTGTGAAAAATTTAGATTATTTTCTTTTTTTGTATGTGAAGACTTTTCAAAGGTTTGGAGTAAAAACAAAGGCATTTGAAACTTTGTGCCTATGAGGACTTTTAATCAGTTTGACATGAACTACAAAATATCAAAATTTGAAGTAAATTGATCGAAACTATTTTCCATAAGATTTATGCGATATTCACAAGATATTTTATAACTCTATCTTTCTTCTTTAAAATGCATTTTTGAAAATTTTTCTAAAATCTTTTTCTTCCATCGAGACACTTAATTTTTCGTGAGATATGAGAAAATCGCGAACGTTCTCGAATTTATGAACAGTAGTACATATATTGCAAGAATATATGAAAAAAAAAGAGATTTTGTGTGTGTGCGTGTGTGTGTGTGCGTGCGTGCGTGCGTGCGTGCGTGCGTGCGCGCGCGCGCACGTTTATCATTGCTTCAAACTGACATTAGAGTTTATGAAATGCGACAGTCAAAGGAATACTTCAGAGAAATAAAATTGGAGCAATAGGCTTGACGTTTAAGCACATATTACCTGATATTCCGGCACGTATTATTGGCTCAAGCTCGAGAGGTTCCGCGAAATCTATAGAACCAGTCACGTATTGGCTCTTTCTTTATAAGCTAAGCTACCTTCCTGTGGTGACTAACAAGAATAAGTACATGGACGTGTTGAGCTTCCTTTGATTTTTCTCTCGATTTTTGTCCGGGACAAATTTCGCTCATTTACATTTACATGTCCATTTACATTTACATGTACATTTCCTGTCGCCGAATGCACGCGACGACGAATGAAAACTTTTATTTTGCCGTAATCGCAATATTGCGCATTTATTACAACATCACGCGATCTATTATGATGCAAGCATTTATCCGTTGTTTGTACAGAATGTTGCAAGACTTGGACTTTTTTTTGTCTGCGAATGATATGTGGATTTAATTACCTTTAAATAAAAGATTTTCTCTAAGGTCCATTGTGTGTGTGTGTGTGTGTGTGTGTGTGTTTTCGTGAAGCTTATGGGAGAAAAAGAGAGAGATGGAGAGAGAGGGGGGAGAGAGGGAAGAGAGAGAAAGAAAGGGAGGGAAAGAGAGGGAGAGGAGAGAGAGAGAGAAAGAGAACCACATAGATAAATTTTATATAATTCCGAGAATTTATCGCGCGGATGTATTCCTGAGATAATATGTAATTTTCTCGATGCAGATAAAGGCATTGATCTTACACGTGCTTTTCGTTCCGGACAACACAGAAAGATACACCACGCGCTCACATCGGAGGCGTCATGGAATTTATCACAACTGATAAAAACGGCAAACAAGTAGGCACAAATAAATGAGGCGGCGCCGCTGTGCTTATATGTAAACGATAAAAGATTACCGTGACGATAATATAGTGCGACATCATGCTGCAATAAACCATTCCGTATAACAGTTGCCAATTAGAACGGAATAAAAATACATCACGCCACTTGCCGTAACAATTTTTTCATTTTGTATAATGAAACAATTAATATATTTAATACAAAGCGGATACTAGATATATAGAGTATTAATAGGACTTAAGATTTCAAGAGCAAACGTACACTGAAAAAAATTGTTTGATTATATACCAACAAGACGTCTATGGAATGCATCTTGATGAAATCAAGCAGAATTTCTGATTATCATGATATGACTCGATATTTTATAACTACAACATTTGATAGACCTAACTATAAGGATTTAGTTAATATTGTCCAGTTGAATTTAGAAAAGTTTTAGTTATATTTACTAGATGTTCCCCGCGAGCAGTACACGGCACCGCTAAATGGATGCTATTCTCGTAAATAAAAAAAGAAGAAAAAACCACATAGGAATAAAGAGCCAAGCATTATGAGAGCTTTCACCTATTCTGGTTTCTTGAATAAATTCTTAAAATTTCAAAGACATAAGTAAACAAAAGATGTATTTTTTGACAATACAGTTTTTAGTTTTGTATAAAAATTAATTCTGAAACTTATATATATCTTCCAGGATAATTCCTAAGATGTGATAATGGCACCTGAAGTATTATCAGAAACCGAATCTTATGTCTCCCACAATAAAATTATGTGTACGTTAATTCTTACAATAATTAGCTCGATCAAAGAAATTTTGGTATGCTTAACAAGAAAAAATTAAACATATCTAATAATTTCTACAAGAATTCTAATTCGTCCATTTTCGAACAGATATACTGTAGTTTTAAAGAATAATAATTATAACTAATGTATATAAAATATGTATATAATTATATATAATGAAAGTATAACATGGAAAGAAAATAAAGTTATACAAGTGAAGTTATTTACTATCTTAATTTATTGTTCCGATTCAAAATTCTAAAAATGCTCTACTGAAAAGTTGTTAATTTTGAGATGTGTTATTTTTCTCTCAACGAAGCGATGTATTATAAATATTAAAAAAAGGATTCAAAATTTAATTTAATAAGTACACCGGAAAAAAATCTGATTGCATTAATTGAAAATCTAATTCAACCAGTATGTCTGTTCGAAAATTGACGAATCAGAATTTTTGTAGAAGTTGCCAGATGAGAATAATCAATTCTTTTTTATTAAATTCTATCAAATGTATCAGAATTTCTTGATGATCATTCATTTGGCGGCGCTGCCGTTAGGTGTCGCGTACTGCTCGCGGCGAAATATCTAGTGAATATTAGAAGTTTTGTAAATTCTACCAAAAAATACTAACAAATACTTATAATTAAATCGATCATACGTTGTAGTTATAAAATATCAACTCTATATATATATTTATAAAATCGATATTTTCTAACTAGAACGTATGATAACTGTGTGTGTGTGTGTGTGTGTGTGTGTGTGTGTGTGTGTGTGTGTGTGT
>JANQDE010000203.1:179405-193601 GCA_037157785.1 Cephalotes varians
GATATATGCGAGTATCGATTTAACATCTCCTTTTTTAGAAAGGAATATAATAAATTTTTTACATAATATAATTCCTTTAGTTACTCTGCATATAAAAATATTAAGGTAAAGTTATATTAAGATAAAATTAATAGATTTATGAGACATTTTACGTTTATCTGGTATTTTTTGAAATAAAATATAAAATACCTCGTAAACTATTCTTTTTTTGATAATTGTACTTTAATACTTTGCACAAAATAATGAGGTGAATCAATTGTAAAAGGAACACAAGTTTGCTTTTTAAAAAAGTATGTGTGTAATTGCATATTGCAAATTGCATAATTTTTTTGAAAAAATGTGTTCTTTACACTAATTATACTTATCTCATTATTCTGTGCATAAAAATTAAGGTACAATTACCAAAAAATGAATAATAAGATATTCTTTATTTTATCAAAAAGTGCCAGAATAAAATATCTCGTAAACTATTAATTTTATGACAACTTATTCTAATACTTTCATATACAAAGTAACTAAAGGAATTATATTATGTACAAAAATCATAAAATTCCATTTTAAAAAACAGCAATGACCTCCATATAATTAAAAAAAAGTCAGTTTTTTGAAAATTGATTATTTATCACTTTTCAAACCATACAACTTTTGTTTTAAAACATTTTTGATAAAAATCATTTCCTTTCATTTTAAAACAAATGTCGGTTGGTCTCAGACACCATGTATAATAACCGACTATGAATACCGAAGAAAGATTGTTATCGAATGTGCACAGACTATATCTAATTTCTTGGTTAGTGATGTCGCTACTTTTTTACAACAAGTGTGAAGTTAGCTACTGGCAGTTCATACTTATATAATCATCAAAGGATAATTACATATTTTGTACATGTAAAGAATCTCAGACAATGTCATGTGATGTTTTCTGATTAATTCTTCCCTCTCACTACTATGATAGAGTCATTTGATGACTATGGAAGCGTATCTCTCTCTCTATTTGTAATCATAAAATATCAATCGTCTTGTCGCGATGACAATTCGCTTCTTATTATCTCTAAGTCGAGGTCGGTCTAAGACACTCGACAGAATCCCAATAAGAAATGTAAAGTCTTAAAAATAATGTGCACAGATGACACAGGCGCGTGTGTATCAGATGGCACAGGCGCGTATTATCTTCATTCAAAATTATCTCCATTACATTGAAAATATTGAAATAGGATATCGGTAAATTACCAGTATCTACCAGTATCGTTGCAAGCATACGCTTAGTTATCAGATCTTCTTAGTCCGTGGAAGTTCTTACGCTTATCACACCGCGAGTAGGCAGAGCTGCGAGTAATCGCGGAGTTTCGAGACACTGTAAAAGAGACATTTTTCGCGATGTCAACAGGTAATTTATCATCGAAATATTAATAATTCTAACATCGTTGGATCGTTAATCGATCTGATCGCAACAATGATTGTCAGTTATTATTAGAATGCCGCATTGTGCAGAATAGTCGTGTACAAGTAGACTTATACTCAGATCTCAACTTATTCGTGACTTTGAATACATTCGATTTAGTATAAAAATTATTATAATTGTCAATAGTTACTGCCATTATATTTAAATTTAATTTAAAATAAATTAAATTTTTTCTCACAAATAAGAGTGTGATTTTATTAAAATGATAGCAGATTTCTTTGTTAAAATAATATTCAAAAAAATAATCGATAATTGTTTATTTTACGAATTCATTTTTTTCGTTTTCAATTATTTCAACGTAAATAATAATTCACAAAATATTACAATTTATGAATAATAAACATATACACTTATCAATTTTTATAATTATTGACATTTACGTATCTATCACTTTTTATTTCTAATCTCTCCGCATTTATGTCTTGAATCAACGCATCAATGCATCATGCAATCCACGCATTGCAATTTAATTTTTCAAAAAAATTACTTTAAATATTTATTGATTTTACTTATCAAGCGAATTAAACAATTCTATCGTATCACGCAATTACATTATCGTTTTTACTCGATCAATTTTTTTTGATAACGTCATGCAAATCTAATCTCTTCACAATACTCGTTTCGGTTTACATCGAGTAAACAAAATTTGCTTACGCTAATCTTTAATCTAATAAAAAATTTGCAAGATTGATAGATTACATTCCGTTTGCATGAGTTTTTTGGCATCTCATCATTAGGTCACTTCAATGAAATTTGTATCATTACGATTGTGTTCTGTTTGGACGCTCACGCGCGTAAGCTTCATTTTATCTTTATCGCTGATTATTTACGGAAAAAAGATAGAATGAAGTTTATAGCATGTAAGCGTCCAAACGGAACGCAAGATAAGCATAATATGTAAATACTTCATTCAATATGTATAAATATATGTGTAAATATATGAATACCTGACTCAATATGTGTAAATATATAAAAATAGGTATTTTTCATTTAATTCGATAATCCGATTTCCGATAACTCAATCATATCTTAGTTTTTCCGACATCATAGTTTCGCTATCAGTTATTCAGAAATTTTTATACTATTATAAATCCGTTTTTGCAAACTAATTTCTTATTTTATACAAACTATTAAAATATTAAAATTTCATGTTTTGAAATATTTACGTTTTCTGTTTTTACATTTTAATATTATGAGGAAAGATATTCCACGTGTTCCTAAATTGTCTAACTAGAAAGACGTCTCAAGTTACGAGTTAAATCGAAGCTCGCTTTTTCAAATCGTTTTATGATGATAAATAGCAAAGACAATAATTTATTAAGTATTTGCCAAAGATACGTGATAATGTGCACACGCAGAGATCTCACCCAATTATTGCTCGTTCGCAGACTATTTGAGCGACGATATGTCGACGATTGGCCCGGAATTGATGGTCAGACGACCGGTCTATCAACAGGATGAACTTAATCATTTGTGCAAATACGTAAAACCCAAGAGAATCCGTAAGTGTCAAGATCTATTCGCGTGAGTATATACTCGCGCGGGTAGATTGCTTATTTTCCTTTCACCGCGGTTGCCTTTTACAACTCGCGTGTTTTCATGGGAGACCGCTTCTCCGCGTGATAATCTGCTTGAAACATTGGCAATATTTTACGTCAATACTAAAACCGGTTGAAATTAATAAATCGATTGGAAGAGAACGCAATATAAGATTCCATCTAAAGGCTGTTACCCTTTTCTATAAAAATTAACGATACTAAATCCGTAAGAAAAGACCGAGAGTTTAAACTTATGAAAGATTAATTTGTATAATTATTATGTAATATTATATTGTAATATTTTTCAATAATAAAATCGAATATGTTTTAAAGATTTAAAATACAATTTTTTTAAAGTCTGCTTTAATCAAAAAAGATAAAACTTTATTTTTCTTTTTACATTATTGAGATTTTTACGAGATAGTAAGTATACCAGATATTAAAAGACTGATTAAAATATTCCAATTGATTCTTTTACTTAATTTATTAAACATATAATATAAAAGATATTTAGAGTGAGATTAAATTATGACAGATAATACTCACTGAACTGAAAAAAATATCTAATAAACATAAATTGAAAATTTAATTAGGTTAAGAAGTAATTTTTAGTCATATCACCTCAATTTTTGCATAAATCGATTCTTCCCGTTTCTACACATAAAAGTATATTAAAACTAGATCATCGAAAAGGCTATCATCTTTTTTGAGAACCTAGGTTGTACCATGTATAATTTATAAGAAATTTTATATCTCAGATGTCGGAATGTATTTGAATAAAATGCATATTTCAGATATACTTAAAATATTTACTTTTCGATAATAATCATAATAGTTTTATATACAAAATAATTAGAAAAATCGATGTAAGAGTAATTATATGAATTCATATAAGAAGTGAATTATCTATGTGAAGAAAATCATTTCTATCTCTAGAAAATTAATTTTTTAATTATTGAAAATTGTTGATTGAAAATTTTGTATTCATAAATAGTTTATGATTACTATCTGCCTCGTAAATCCTCAACTTTTTTATTTAATATTCCTTATATATATATATATGTACATGCGTATCATAATGCATCATAAAATTTATAGTCAGTAATGAACTGTCAAGACGATACAAAAATATTAAGTCAATTGCACTTCTGAAAAAAACGATACCTCTAATTGACTGGCTTTCTTCGTATGATTGGAAGAATAATATCTCAGGAGATATTGTTGCTGGAATTACTGTTGCTGTAATGCATATTCCACAAGGTATGTTGCATTAATTTTTATAATAATATACAATAAATTCAATAATGATTAAGAGAAAGAGAGAGAGAGAGAGAGAAAGAGAGAATGCTGAATAAATTAAGAATGCTAAAATTCCTGATTGAAAAAATTTATAAATTAAATTTTATAAATTAGCAGATATTTATAGACTACAATTAGCAATATGACATAAGATTATTAGGACATCAAAAAATTGACTTTCTATAAATGATATACTATTCATGATCAATAAAAACTGGTTATAAATATATTGTTGTTTTCTTCGAAATTGACACTTATTTTAGTTTTTATCGTAATATATTAAATCAATATTATATATTCTTATAGGTATGGCATATGCAATATTAGGTAACGTTCCACCAATTGTTGGTATATACATGGCTTTCTTCCCAGTTTTGGTGTATTTTTTTCTTGGAACATCCAAACACAATTCTATGGGTATGTATGTCAAACGTAAATTTTATTTTTACGAAATGTATCAAAGATCATGGAAGAGAAAATGAAAATGCGGCGCATTATGATGATATAATCCGTAGGAAGCTAACGATTTATGAAAATTAACGTATAATTCTACATTAACGTTTATTCTGATACTACATTTGGCTTAATTCAGAAAACTGTAGGATTGCCGTTTTTCTGTTGATTAAGGTACGTTTGCACTCGTCTGCATGATGACTGGCAAAGTCGTTACGACATACAGTGGCTCTGCAGTTTCGACAAATAACACGTCAGCTGAGAATGGCACCTTAATTTCCGATGTAAGCCATCATTATTCACCAGTGGAAGTTGCAACCGTAGTTACATTCACGGTTGCTATTATACAGGTAACTATGTGGTATACAATTCACCACCGTTGATACTTTCTAGAGAATTGTTCTTCTTTTATCTTTGCCTGATTTTTTATTTTTTATTCGTTAAATCTTGTTTTTATTTTACTTAATAGGTTTTATACCTCCTAATCTATAAAGCGTATCAACTTCCTTCATAAAATATAATATATCACGTATTATAAATATATTATAAATCAAGTAATTTTCATTTTCTTTTTAATAGAATCCTTAAAAGATTTTTATATATATGTACATATATATACATACATATAGAAAAATTTCAATTTTATTGTATTTATTTCTAGATACAAAGTATTTTTAGCATATTATTGTATACTTTTGTTTATAAGGGTACTCCATAATTGGAACAGTTCATAATTTTCGACTTTTTAAACAACTAATTATTATGATTGCATTATTCTAATATGATAAAGAAAACCTTTTTTCTATATTTTTATGCCAGGAACGATTCTGTATATTATGTAATTTTTTTGTAATAAATGAAATATGAACATGTCGCATTGTAACCAGTTTGCCTCAAAAGTAGGGTACTTGATACATAGTGTAAGTTGCTTCTCTCTATATGACAAACTTTAAATTAATGAAAACGTAATAGAAAAACAGATCGGATATGTATTTTTTAGTAAAAATTTTTTCTTTTAATGTTATTTTGTAATGATTTTGTAATGATCGAAGCAAAATGCGCTGTTACAAAAAATAAACGTAAACTATTTTAAATGTAGCTTGCTTTAATATAGAAATATTAAATATAAAGCATTTTGTGAGAGTTAAATTGTAATTTGAACATTTACGAACTTTTCTTACGCATATGGTAATAGTCAAATTAAGCTTAACGAATCAACATACACAAATT
This sequence comes from Cephalotes varians, assembly GCA_037157785.1. Taxonomy (NCBI): domain Eukaryota; kingdom Metazoa; phylum Arthropoda; class Insecta; order Hymenoptera; family Formicidae; genus Cephalotes; species Cephalotes varians. Next base: position 185,388 of record JANQDE010000203.1, read on the forward strand.
TAATTTCAATCATTTTATTATAACAAATTACTGTTATTATTAAAATTACATATAACAAAACTTTCTTTTTAATTAATAATATGTCAATTAGATTTACTGTTTCAAACTGAAGAACATTAATACGAAATTTTGAAACGCTCGATAATTTGTTTTTTCTTGATCAGATTTTTCTCTTTTTTGTAATACTTATTTGATGTAAATAAAATTTAGGGAAAAGAATCTATGTTACAAAAGAGGTATTTTATGCTAACTTTTCTATTATTTATTTCGCCATAAATACATAAATAAAACTTAATGCCAATTTATCTTTTGTGCCAAGTATCTTCTACTCTTTAGAAATTAATTGATTTTAGTTAATTACTTTTTCAGCATGAATACATTAAGTGTCAGTTATATTAATTTATTTTTTATTTCATATTTTAATTTCTTTTCTTCGTATTGTATTTTTAAGGCAAACTCAGTTTAAGAAACTATGTACACATGTTTAACATTTTCTGTCGATTAGTCTGTTTTAATTATCATTCCTAGCTGCTAGAATATATTTGTACATTTCATTGTCTTGACCTTTCGCGATATCACTCAAAATCTCTCGTCTAGTTAGGAATGTACGTGCTACGTTTGGGCGTAATCTCGTCTCTCCTCGCGGACAGTCTTGTGAGTGGATTCACGACTGCAGCGGCGATGCATGTATTTACATCGCAAATAAAGGATCTCTTTGGACTGAGCGATCTACCACGACGCAAGGGTGCATTCAAGCTTATTCTTGTGAGTACAGTAACAACTAAGTTTTGTTTGGCGTTGCAAACATTAGTCGAGTCTTCTTTTTCTGCTGACACATTGCTTCCGATATTCTTCTCCTTCTTTTTCCTATCGTCACCAAATAAAACATTTACACACGCCAAACATTTAAGTAGCCTTGACAAACGCTTCCTGTAGATATCTTTGTGTAATCAAATTGTAATTTAAACGTTAAGAAGTGTTATGTAATGTATGTGAAGATTACGCGGTATTACAAAAGGTCTGGGTTAATATTTGCGTCGCGTCTATGACAATTCGTTTTTGATGGTAAAAAGATGGATTAATGAAGATATGGACTAAAGCAATCTCAAATTGTATCATCAATTGTATCTTCGAATTTTACTTTTGAATACATTGATAATTATTGCATTATAGAATATAATATAATAAATCATATATAATTGTAATATAAAATCAAGATGACATAAAAACAAAATACATACGTATAGTACATGCACAAAAAAGTTATTTTGCTTGTTGCATTAATTTTTCTAAAAAAAGTTCAAAATATTAATTGTGCATTGATTGAAATGCTTTCTCTTCTAATAGAAGAAAAATATATGCGTAATAAACAACTATTAACTCTCATTAATCTGGACCCTCCCAAATTAAGTTCGGATCTATTAAAAAAAATTTAGTGCTATTTATGAGCTAAACCGTTTAACAAAAAATTATGTTTAAAACGAGAAGAGAGGATCAACTTGCTTAAATTGGATTTCCTATACCAAAAGAAATACATAGAGTATCAAACCCAAAAATCAAACATATCATTTGTTGTTAATTTGTTGCTGCAAAATAACGCAAGAACATTTTAAAATATAAAATATTGTTTAAAAAATATATAGTCAATACTGCACAAACGTGTCTGACAGCTATATTTAAAGAATTGATTGTTCGCATTTAATTTATTTAATATTAAAATATTCTAGACAACATATATTAACGAAATGTACTTTATCCGATTTCGTTGCGGCCGCTTACGCGTCGTGCTCTAAATTCCTGTATTCTATGTTAAAAAAATTTGTTACTCATGTATTTGATAGAGGAAGATCGCCGATATCATCATATCACTTTGTTTTTGGTGTATATTTTTCAAATAAAACGTAGAAACAAAATTTTAGAAATACAAACTAGAAAGTGTTTTCTATCAGATGATATAACAGTTTTTATAATACTGTTTCAAATTTCACAATAATTAACTTTTTCATAAGATAAGCAAAAAAAAGTCTCACAAAATGAATCTTAAAACTAACATAATAGTCGGTAATGCTACATATTACTATTTTTTTCTTTTACAAAGGAGTCATCTGTACTTAATACCTATAAATTTAATCACTTTGATGTAATTAGTTTTTGTTGATTTATAGGCATACTTTATTGCCTTGTAAAACGCAAATATAGGGGTACAGTATATAAAGGGAAACAGTATATAAAGAATAGATTAAATTACTATCCTATGGTTCATCTTAATATAAATTATAGATTTTTATTTCTTTAATTATTTAAGCAGATCATGTTTTTATCAGTATTAACTACCAACGACGATGGTACAAACGATGGTTTCTCTTTTGCCATTTTTCGATATCTTGTAAAATGGCAAAGTTCCTTGTAGAGATGTACACTAAAACTAAAAAACACTGTATTTTCGAACTTCTTAAGATACAAACAAAAACGACCTTGACCGTTTTTCAATATCTTATAAAATGGCTGGTTCACCTTCTTTATTACCTAAAAGTTTGAAAAACACTGTATTTTCAAAAACTCTTTAAGGTACAAATGAAAACGACAGAGATACAAACGAGTACAAACGAATACCTCCTTTTGATATCTTGTAAAATGGCTGAGTTCTTTTTAGAGGATGTACGCTAAAATTGAAAAACGCTGTATCTCTGAATCCTTTGAGGTACAAATGAAAACGACGGTGGTAAACTGATACAAACGATTATCTTTCGAAATATAAATAACATTTAAAAATTTTATAGTTGCATGCTGGCCATTTTTTAACTCCCTGGTATTTTTTTATTCTTTGAGGTATAAACGAAATACCTTACGGTACAAACGGATACAAACCAAGTATAAACTACGAAGTACATTAATTTTTTTTTATTTTCAATGATGTTGGGTGCCAGGTTTGATTTAACAAAATCAAAAATAAAAAAAGAAATTATTGGGTAATTTACAATAAAAGCAAAGATATACCAGATCGAAATTTATATACTCATACAAGATGGATGCTGGTACACCGCTCGCTTAATGTAAGTTTCATTTTGGTATATTTTTGTTTTATTGTAAGTTACCCAACAATTTTTTCTTCATATTTTTTTTTAAACATTATTTGCTCATTTATTGGTCTATTTACTTATTTATTTATGCCTTTTTCTTTTACGATACATACGAGCATTATTATACCTTTTAATTAAATATATATATATATATTTTTTTTTTTTTTCATTCCAATTTACATTAGTTCTTACTACATCTTTTTCTTTCAGACTTACGTAGATGTTTTCAACAGTATGAACGACATCAATATAACGGCTGTGATATTATCTTGCATTACTATTTTAGTTCTTATTTTCAACAATGAAGTTCTTAAGGTTCGTTTAATTAAATTAAATTTTACACATGGAAAAAATGATTTTACTAAAATATCTAAAAATTTAGCTAGATACAGATCTGAGAATAATTTTGTTTGTGACCCATTAAAATAATTATGTAAATTGCCTAAACTAGTTGCTAGTAGAATGTTAAAATTTTTTATAGCATTGTCATCAATGCTTAAGCGTTCTACATAATTATTTTAATTATCTAATAAAATTATTTTCAGATCTGTAGCTAACTAAATTTTTAGATACTTCAAAGCTACAGCAAAACTGATCTTTCCGTGCGTAAACATTGACTATATTTCGTTATAAAGAAGACACATATTAACTTTATAAAATTAATTATGTCTGCGTTCTATAAAGAATAATCTGGGTTTCAGCCAAGAATCTCAAAGTTATGTCCCTTTCCAATTCCGATAGAAATGCTTGCGGTGATAATCGGTACTCTGATATCGATGCAAATGAATCTTGCGGAAACTTATAATGTAATAACAGTTGGCGATATACCAGTAGGGTAAATGTCTAATTTAAATTAGTATTCGATTAACTTACACAGCTTGTAATAAAAATTTTGTTCGTGAAAGTAGAAATTAGTTTTATTTATGACTATATTAAAATTAATTAACTAAGTTAACTTTGATTAACACATTACATAGAAAATCATATATTTTTTATAAGACTTTTTGTAAAACTTTTTTATAAAACAACAAGTTGAGAAAGTATAGTAATGCAATAAATTATCAAATTATTATAATATCAAGGTTTTCAGATTGCCAGTCCCGTCTGTACCACCGTTGTCGCTTATACCCAACATTTTAGTAGATAGTTTCGTGATTACTATGGTCGCTTATACAATATCAATGTCAATGGCATTGATTTTCGCGCAAAAGGTGGGCTATGAGATCGATTCTAATCAAGAATTAATTGCGCAGGTAAATCTGAATGCACATTGCAATAGTTATTTATATAAGATTTTTATATATAATAATAAAATTAAATATAATTAAATATAATATGTTTAAAATATAATTTAAAAAAGACATAATGAATACGCTTATTATTTTGTGAGCCCTGAATGTACATCTATATAAATATATCCATTCTATACAATTTACAGGGATTGGGAAACCTTGTAGGCTCTTTTTTCTCCTGCATGCCAATCTCGGCTTCGTTATCCAGAACACTGATTCAGCAAACTGTAGGTGGACATACACAATTGGCGAGTTTGATATCATGTGGAATTCTGGTGAGCGTACTACTGTGGATCGGTCCATTCTTTCAACCTTTGCCACGAGTAATTATTCTTTTTATTATTTCTTTTTTATAATATAAGCGTGAGAGATTATGATCGAAATACATTTGATGCTTGTGGAATACACAGTGTGTTCTAGCGAGTATAATCGTGATGGCGTTAAAAGGGATGCTGACGAAGGTCACCGAGTTCATAAAATTCTGGAGATTGGACAAGACGGACGCCAGCATTTGGGCTGTCACCTTCATCATTGTGATTCTTTTCGATGTTGAATATGGATTATTGGTCGGCATACTTTTATGCATCGGAAGATTACTTGTTCTCGCGATGCGACCTTATACGTGTAAGCTCGCTCTAGCACCAGGCACCGAACTCTACTTGGATACCAAGAGATACAAAGGAGTACGAAAAACTTGTAATTTTAAAAAAGCTATTTTTCCTTATTAATTTATTACGATGTATCACAAGTATTTACTCTCTTGAAAATACGCAAATTTTAAATTCTACAATTTTATAGAATTTTTTGCGTTTTGATAAATTCGATAAATTATTAAAATAACAAGTTAAAAACAAAAAATTATTACTAATGAGAATTAATTAGAAAATAAATATTTAACAAATATTGTTAGACTGTAGAGATTCCTGGCATCAAAATCTTTCACTATTCCGGTAGTCTGAATTTCGCGTCTAAGCAATATTTTCGTGAGGAAGTGTATAAGATTGCAGAACTAATACCTCAAATAGAAGTAAAAAAGCGATTGCAAACCGCATGCAATGGCACCGCGGCGGAGGAAATCAAAAAGGTAAATAATGTGCGACTTATATTTTTGAAACCACCCGCATAGACAAATATTTCGCTGTAATACGATTGTATCGATTTATTTAAGATAATTATCTTTATTATATTTCATCTATAAATATCTATAAATATCTCGATCTTTACAGTTATGCATTCTTATATTGGATTTCACCGCATTATCACATATCGATCTGGCAGGTGCGAATGCATTGCGAAACATTATTGATGAATATTGCAATATAGAAGTGTCTATTTATATAACAGGTTGTTCCGGTAAGTATATATTTAATCTTGAATATAAGTTTATATTTGTATAATATCTTAATTGATATCTACACATAAATTTAATTTGCGCCGTAGGATGTAATCAGAAAATATAAAATCAACGATACATTATTTACACGGAAAGAACAATTTTGCTGAAATATAAAAAAAATTTAACTAAATATAAAAAATAATTATCGGACCATTAAAATAATTATAAGTAAGAAACTTAAACATGAGTAATACTGCAAAAATTTTTGATATTCTAGCTTGAACGTCCTACATAATTATTTTGATAATCCAACAAAATTATTTTTTAGCTAAATTTTTAGTTACTTCAGTTCTAAAATCGTTCTTCCTGTATATTTTACACGAGTAAAAATAATGTTTTCATCTCTTCATTAATCGATTTTTTAATACATCCTGCAAATATATGAAAATGGATGTTGCAATCCTCCCGTTTCTGTTTTATCATGAATAAACAAAAAGATTGTTCTTATAACGATCTGTATTTATCAAAATTTTAAAATTTCAATACACAATAAGAAAAATTACAGATTAATTAATTTGTAGTATTAAAATGAATATATCAATTACAGGTCCCGTGTACGAAACAATGAGAAAGTTCAATCTGGTCGAGCATAACGAGAACCACTTTTTTGCCATGTTTCCCACTGTTGCTGATGCGGTACATTTCGCACGTTCTCACAGTGAAGTGCCGTCGACACCAGCATGGAGCACTTGTATCCACGATGAGAACTATATCAGCAGACTTTGAAACGAAAAGTCGCTTACACGTGACAAAAGCATTTCGTCAAACACGCCTTTAACGCCGCGAATATTTACACGCTTTATTGTGAATATTTATGCGCTTCGCAATTCGACATATCTAAAGTGATAATATTCGATGTAAGGTATATGCTGATATGACGATCATTTGATCATTCACGAATAGTAGTGCCGTATTTCAAATACTTTAGCAAAATTTCGCATCTGCATGACGTTATCGCGTCAAGTGTTTAAAAGCGATCGGAATAACAAATTATTGAAATAATATTTATTTTAAATTCTTATTGCAATTAGAAATCTATGACTCATATAAAACAATGTAAAATCGCATATTATTTGCATCTTTTTAATTTAGATTTTAGCATTTAGATATATTTTATTATTGTAATCAGATGAAAGTTGAGGATCTTCTTTTCCATATGTAAATATACATATACAGGATGTAAGGCATCGCCCACTTCTCGTGTGCAGGTAGAGGACGTTAAATTAAGGCTGCGTTCCAATATTCATTGCCAGTACTGAAAATCTATAGTGTACGTAACGTGCATTATAGATTTTCAGTATTGGCAGTGAATATCGGAACACAGCCTAAGTAGAAAAATTCTCTACTATTTTGCAATTGACTCAATAATTAACGAGATATTAATTTTTGAAAATCGCTGAATGAGGGCATATTTGCCCGACCCACCGCCAAATGCAAGCGCTCGACGATGTACGCCCGTCTAGCGTCTCTAGGCGCGCAGTAAACAACTCTTAGGCGCGCCTAGAGACGCGCGCAATTATTGAGTCAATTGCAAAATAGTAGATGACTTTTCGACTTAATTTAACGTCCTCTACCTGTACACGAGAAGTGAAGTGGGTGGTGCCTTACACCCTGTATATAAATTACAATGATTGAGAACATCCTATAGAATGTTTAAGACTCACAAAATAGTAAAAAAGAACGTGAACCGGAGAATTATAGTACCGATAATGTGTGGTATTGAAATATGAAGCTTTGCAGATGTAAAAAGTTTAAAATAAAAAAATTTTTTATTCGTGGATATTAAAAAAAAAATATCAACTTAAATAGCAAATCGAACAAGGAAAATTGTGCAAATAAATAAAAAAATCAAATCTTGTTTTGCAATATCGGCGTTTCCAGGTATTATTCATGAAAATTATGTTTTTTTTAGTAGACACAAAATATTTTCAATATTTTCAGTCGGTCCAAACAATAACTTGCATCTTTTACTTGCATCTTTAAGGAAAAAATATGAAACTAATTGTGTTGCAAGTTCACTTTCAAATGGAATCATGTTTAAAATCAACTTTTGTTTTCTTTCATTGCATCACTATTTATTGTACTTATTGATGTTGTTTTTTTTATTATTTATATTTATATCACTTAAGATATGTTTACTGAATAAAATGTCATTGTGTCGAAAAATTAATATCGATTGGCTTGCATAAATCAGGAGACACGGTAGTGTCTCGGGTGTCAAGTATATATGTCGCCTGAGCGCTACCGTGTATCTTTACGCGAGCCGGCGAGATGCGAGCACCTGAGATTTTCGGATCTCAATAACTACTGAACCGATCAAATTCTAAATAGGCTCAATCGATAGCTTGAGTCTGAATTATATAATAAAAGTATTTTTATTTTTTACCTACGTGCCCTATGAGCAGAAATATCGTGATGCAAAGTTCAATCTGGAAATTTTAACTTT
>JANQDE010000204.1:0-16743 GCA_037157785.1 Cephalotes varians
TGCGCATAAGCATACCCTTGTCTTTATATCATGATTCTCATTAAAAAGGGTAACTGCGTGGCTAACATCATTACATCTCTTACGGGCACATGGTGGGGTGCACATCCGTACCTTCTTCTTTCTCTTTATCAATCGATCTTTTGTGGCTCCATTGAGTACGGCGCGCAGATTTTTTATTTAAACAAAAATTGTTCGTTGCTTCATAAATTATATAGACAACAATACCGAATCATAAGAATGGCTCTTGGACTGCGTCAATCCACTCCTATTAATATTTTTCTATGCAAGTCCCGAGAACCACCTTTAAACCTTAGATTCAATTATTTGACTTCTAAATTTGTTCTTAAAAATTTGGCGAGAAAATCTAACTTAGTTACACGTAGTTTGTACATGTTAAATATGGAAGCTAGAACCCCATCTGTAAGAAATTATTTGATTAAAAATGTTCCAGCTTTTAAACCATTTATGATGCAGGTTTGTGAAAAGGGCCGTGTGTTTAGATCTGTTCTCCCCTCCTCTTTGGGATACGACTTTTTGGTAACAATATCGGTGCCTCATTACTTGTCATTTGACATGCCCTCCAACAAAACTCAAAGAAGGGATCATCCATGTTCCGTGGTTGAGGTGAGGCAGAGGTTTGAGGAATTCGCTTTACCAATCACTAACCAGGCTATCTCGCTGTACACGGACGAATCTAAGGAGGATCAGGACCTTCCCGTGGGATCAGCGGTCTTCTCTAGTGACTTGGGAATTGTTTTAAAGCACAAACTCCCAGCTGATACTTCGATCTTTTCTGCGGAGGCTTGGGCTCTCTACCAGTCTCTTATTATGGTTGAGAGTGCAGACAATCATAAAGCAGTAATTTTCTCTGATGCTAAAAGCGTCCTTGACGCTGTTTCGTCCTCTTCTAGGAAAAAATATGATAATTACTTGATTCCGTTAATTAAATTAAAATATCATTTATTGTCTGCCGCGGGTTTCTCTATCCAATTTGTGTGGGTTCCGTCACATGTGGGTATTGTGGGTAATGAGGCTGCGGATGCGGCGGCTAAGCGAGCAGCCCGAAACGGTCATAAACCGAAATTCAAAATTCCACATACGGACTTGTTTTTTTCAATTAAACAGCGTATGGAAATTCAGTTTCGTTCATCACTGGAAGAAGCGTTTCGTCAAAAGGGAATTCTTTATTTTTCTCATTTTTTTCACTTTTCTCCTAAGCCTTGGTTTTATAAATATAAATTTAGCCGGGAACAAATTGTCACCATTAACCGAATTAGATCTAATCACTATAATCTAAATTTTAGTTTGCATAGGAAAAACATTGTTGCATCTACTGCTTGCCCATGTGGTGATTCTCGCCAAGACATTAACCATGTAATATTTTACTGTAGACTGACTCGTAATAAAGCTAGATGTCTTTTAACACTTCTTTTTCGACAGGATCCTGCTAATTTCCTAAACATATTCCCTTATATCAATTCTCCTTCCCACAAACTGTGTAGTTTATTACTGGCCTTCCTTCGTTCCGTTAACCTAACCTATACATCTGATTGGCTGCTCAAAGCGGTCTTCCCCACGACGCAATCGACTTGAAAACTGGAGCAGACGCTCCGATCTTCGTACTGCATACTTTACGGCCGTGGTCAAGACATGCGCTCTGGGGATTTTGGAATTGCTTTGGTGTCATCCTGGCCAATTCGACTCCTGCAATTTTGAGTGGAGTCTGGTGCCAAATTTGGAGGAAGAAGAAGAAGAAGATAAATCCGTTCGTTGTAAGCTTTGCAAGAAATAAAGAAAAGAGAAAAGCGAAGACATGTACGAATTCATTACCTATGTAGCGTTAGCACCCGCTGAAACCGCTACATAATTGGTGACCCCGTCGCGAAAAAAGACTAAAACGAAAAAAAGAAGAGGAAAAAAAAATGCCGACCGAACGTTCTCCAACACGAAAGGATCCTTCGCAAGCGGCCAATATCCCTCAGGATGGTACGCCAAGTGCTCAAGATGCACAAAGAACAAGTAAAGCCCAAAACTTAGAAGAATTGACGGACGCAACGGCGGATCAGGCAGTATGCACTAGTCATTTAAAAGATATAAAGATTTCGGCATTTTGGCGCGCTAGACCCAAGTTATGGTTCGTAAGCCTAGAGAGCGAATTCGCAGCATACAAGGTACGTTCAGATGAAACGATGTATCGGTCACGGTACGACATTTAGACGAGCACGTCATGCTTGCGGTGGCGGATGTCCTTGAGCAACCCCCAACTACAGGTAAATACGAAATGCTAAAAAAGACTCTAATAGAACGCTTCTCCGACTCATTAGAAAAACAGATGCGCACTCTATTGAGTGAGTTGGAATTGGGTGACAAAAAGCCTTCGGTACTTCTTAGGGAAATGCGTACTTTAGCGGGCTCGAACATTTCAGATAGTCTATTACGCACCCTCTGGCTTCAAAGGTTACCAGCAAGAATACAAGAAGTATTGGTCGTATTGGATGGAGTCGGTCTCGACAAACTTGCAGTGTGTGCAGACAAGGCAACAGAGTGTGCTGGGTCGACAATAATGGCAGCAGCTGAAAACACAAATCAAGATGGATTACAACAGATCAAACAACAAATAAGTGAGTTAACACAAGCAGTAGCGAAACTTTTGGCTCGGCAGAGTCGATCCGGGACAAAAGAACAGAAGAGATTCCCGAAAAGAGAACGATCAAAGTCAATAGAGAGGAAAAAAATCTGCTATTACCATCGCAAGTTCGATGAAAAGGCGTGGCAATGCTTACAACCCTGTGTCAGAATTTCCATTGGCCAAGCAGGAAAACTAGTCAAACCATCACCCTGTAGAGCCGTGGCTGATGGAGGAACAACGCTACGCAGGCTCCATGTAACGGACAAAAACTCAGGAATAAAATTTTTAATAGATACAGGAGCAGACATATCGTTATTACCCAGAAAGTACGCGGGCAGATGCACTCGTCCAGCTACAATACAATTATTTGCAGTAAATGGCACTCTCATCCCAACATATGGGGAAAAACTTTTAGTACTTAACCTAGACATCCGTAGATCTCTCAAGTGGAATTTCTGCGTTGCCGAAGTAACAACGTCTATTATCGGGGCGGACTTACTATACAATTACAATCTTAGTGTCAATCTCCGAAAAAGCTGCCTACAAGACAACATTACGGGACTTGAAACAAAAGGATGGATTAAAGAAGTAACATACTTACCAATCTCTACGGTAAATCAGGAATCGGAATATCACCGATTGTTGGCCGAATTTCCAAATCTCACGCAGCCGTTACAACTACGCAACACAAGAAAACCGAGAACTTATCACCATATTCAGATGACAGGACCGCCAGTAGCACAGCGATTCAGACGGCTCACACCTGAAAAATTAAAAATAGCCGTTTACCGTTAAAAAACAGAGTTTACTTACCTCATAGAGCAGGGGATCTGCCGACCTTCATGCAGTGCATGGGTTTCGCCTCTTCATATGGCACCGAAAAAACAAGACAGGTACTTGACGTCCGTGTGGTGACTACAGGCGGCTGAATGCCGTAACGATCCCAGATCGCTACCCATTACCACACATTCACGACTTCACCCATGGTCTTCACAAAAAAAAGTCTTCTCGACGCTAGACCTGGTAAAAGCATACTACCAAATTCCAATGGCGGAAGAGGATATACCCAAAACAGCCGTGACTACACCGTTTGGATTATTTGAATTTACAACCATGCCATTTGGTCTAAAAAACGCCTCTCAAACATTCCAAAGATACATGAACAGCACGTTTCAGGGAATGGACTTCGTATTTTGTTACATAGACGATATTTTGGTAGCGTCGGAAACACCGGAGCAGCATCGGACACATTTACGACTTGTCTTCGAAAAGCTGCAGGAAGCAGGAATTATAGTGAACGCCGCCAAATGCAACTTTGGAACTGAAGAAGTAAACTTCTTGGGCTACACAATTTCAGAAGCAGGAATCAAATCGAAAATAAAATCGAAACCATACAGCACTACAAAAAACCACAAAATGTGATTGAATTACGAAGATTTCTCGGAGTGTTAAACTATTATCGTCAATGCATTCCCAGGGCAGCTCACGATCAGGCTATTCTGAATGAGTACCTAAGAGACAACAAGAAAAACGATAGACGTCCTATTGAATGGAGCGAAGAAGCAAACAAAGCATTTGAAAAGTGTCGGCGAATATTAGCAGAGACAGCACTGCTGGCACATCCGTGCCAGGGGGCACCTTTGAGCCTAACGACGGACGCGTCGAAGGTTGATAGGAGCGGTTCTGGAACAAATAGTGGATGGAAAAACTCAACCTCTCGCCTTTTTTTCCAGAAAACTAAGCACTGCGGAAAAGAGGTATAGCACATATGATCGCGAGTTACTCGCTATGTACAAAGCCTTGAAACATCTAAAAGACCTAGTCCAAGGCAGACATCTTACCATCAAAACCGATCACAAACCACTAACCTTTGCTCTCAAACAGAAATCAGACAAGGCTTCGCCCAGACAAGCACGACAATTGGACTTCATCAGCCAGTTTGCAACAGAAATAGTCCACATAAATGGCATGGACAATACAGTAGCAGACGCCCTCTCTCGCATCGAAACGATCAATTTACCAGTGCTTTTCACCACTGAAGAGATTGCAACGGAACAACTCAAGGACGAGGAACTACCACACATACTAGAAGGGAAAACGTCGCCTACGACCATTCAATCTCACAGGATCTAACACTCCGCTTCACTGCGAAGCATCTCAAAATAACATAAGACCTTATGTACCAAAGACACTCAGGAAGAGGCTCTTTGATGTGGTACTTGGATTAGCACACGCAAGCACAAGGACCACGAAACATCAAATCCAAAAGAATTTTGTCTGATCAAGAATGGGAAAGGACATAAACGAGTGGGCACGAACCTGCTTAGCGTGCCAGAGAAGCAAAGTTCATCGACATTTGAAACTCATTCCGGAACGAATGGACATTCCGGATGAGAGATTTCGGCAAGTACATTTAGATCTGATAGGACCATTACCGATAGGTAGGAAACCTCTAAAGGTTTCAGGTACTGTCTCACCATGATTGTACACCATGATTGATACACCGGTACTCGAGATGGCCAGAGGCAACACCCCTAGCAGACATAACAGCGGAAACAATGGCAAGAGCGTTTTACCAGAGAGAAACCTGAGAGCGGCCATCCCGGCCTTTTTCGTAGGACCGTCAGAATTTCCATACACCAGCGCACCTAGTTCCATTTTAGCGTGTATGGTACTACGTACCGCATGTTGCCGATAAAATCGCCCCTTCGAAAATGGATGTGGTGCAAGTCCGTGCTAAGAGGTGCCATGGTGGGGGATTCACATCTATATCTGATTGGCAAGTTCTTAGCACGGACTCGCACCACATCCATTTTCGAAGGGACGATTTTATCGGCAACATGCGGTACGTAGTACCATACACGCTAAAATGGAACTAGGTGCGCTGGTGTACGGGAATTCTGACGGTTCTACGAAAAGGGCCGGGATGGCCGCTCTCAGGTTTCTCTCTGGTTTTACGCAGCATGGATTTCCAGATACGGAGTGCCTACAACGGTAACCACTGACCAAGGGACGCAATTTGAAGCCGATCTGTTTAAAACACTAACCAACTTATTAGGATGTACGCGGACAAGAACCTCTCCGTACCATCCGGCGTCAAACGGCATGTTGGAGAGATGGCACCGGACACTGAAATCTGCCCTCACATGTCACTTGCAAGGAGACAAGGACTGGGTACCGTTTTTGCCGACAGTCATATTCGGACTCAGGACAGCCTACAAACCAGACATCAAGTGCTCAGCAGCTGAACTCCTATTCGACACCGCTCTCAAGATTCCAGGGGAATTCTTCGAGGATATCAACTACTCAATAAAGCCGGAGACATTTGTTCAACAACTTCGAGAAAAAATGCGGCAGATCCGTCCAAGACCTACTGTGCATCATGGCAGTAAGACACCTTTTATTCACAAAAGTCTAGAACACGCGACGCACGTATTTGTTAGAGACGATTCCGGACCACGTCCACTTCAACCAGCATATCAAGGACCGTACGAAGTGCTAGCAAGAACGAAAGACTGTACACTATATTAATTAAAGACAAGCCTTCCAACATAGCAGTAGAAAAATTGAAACCAGCGTTCTTGTCAACAACAGAGGAAGCAGGTGACCTGGAACATCATCAAAACAACTTTCTAGAGCACAAACAGAAAAAAGTACAATTCCAAATCGAGCTGTGATCTAAAAACTTAAGTAAGTAGATTAAGGAAAGTAGATAAAAAATTATAATTTGACACTTAGAGGGGAGCTCTGTGGCGATGACTCGAACTCCCTAGAATACCGTCCAAGCACCACCACTAGATGGCGGGCGACAAAAACCTAAAAAAGACCTTCTAGTAGTTATTCTTTCGATGAAACGTTGTTATTAGAGTCTAGTGAGAAGATAAATCCGTTCGTTGTAAGCTTTGCAAGAAATAAAGAAAAGAGAAATGCGAAGACGTGTACGAATTCATTACCTATGTAGCGTTAGCACCCGCTGAAGCCGCTACACCGTATCAGACTAGAGATTGGGATTGAGATTAGAGTGGATTTTGACCAATCAAAGCAAAGATCACTAAACTTGAGATTGGTTTTCTTTCTTCTGATTGATTAAATTCCAATCCAATCTCTAAGTTCACCTGTTTAATAAAAACATGGTCTTTTGAGCCTGTTTAATAAAAACATGGTCTTTAAAGCCCATATCAGACTAAGGATTGAGATTGTGATTGGATTGAAATTTAACCAATCAAAAGAAAGAAAACTAATCTCAAATTTAGTTAACTTTGCTTTGATTGGTCAAAATCCAATCCAATTTCAATCCCAATCTCTAGTCTGATACGGGCTTTACATCATTGTCTTGAGTTCTTGACTATAATTGGTTTGCTTACTACCTATAGAAATGTCTAGAATCGGTCTTACACCACAGTTCGATTCATACTCAAAACACTTATAAGCATAATTTGTCCTTGTTTAATATTTAATAGAATAACAAGAATACTTAAATGCTTTGAGTGTGAATCGGATCGCAGCTTTATAAGGAGACTTTAAGTCCCGGTCTACAATAGGTGTAGTAAGCCTTAAGCCTTAAGAAATTAACCAATCATGATCGAATTTGAAGAGAATAATGAACTATGATTACTCAATTTCTTACGGCTTAAGGCTCACTACACCTATTGTAGACCGGGACTATAGAAAACAGGTTAAGTTGCTAAAAAAAGTACTTTATATTTTGAGTAAAATTTTCCTTAAAAAGGACGTTTTAGAACCCAACTTACAGATTCACAAATTCAATAGAGTTTTCAAAAAAGATTAAATTAGATTAGATTAGATTTGATACTAATTATTTACACAAATAAAAATGCTTACCCCATAATAATAGTTTTATATCGTATTTTATATTGCACTAAATTATAAATTTTCTCCACGTTTATAAAATATCTATTGATGTATGTTAAAATAGATGTAGTAAATAAAAAATAGCATAGTGACCATGTGATTTAAACAGCCAATCAGACCTAATTCTTCAATATCGTCTCTCTGGTTAAGCCTATCGCACACAAAAAAACTTAAGCAGTAAACTTAAGTAATAAGCGAATCAGCCAATCAAAGCTATCACACACAAAAAAAACTTAAGCAGCAAAGCGTCGTCTACAATGAGCAGTAGTATGGATGAGGTTATAAGAGTAAGAAATTGACCAATCACAATCAACTATTCTTCTTACATTTGACTGATTGGTTAATTTCTTACTCTTACAGCCTCATCCATACTGCTACTGCTCATTGTAAACGACGCTTAAGGAAATCGACAGTTTTGATTTGCTACCGCTTACGTTTCGCCTTAAATTCTTGACTGTGATTTGATTGATTTGCTTATTCATCAAGGCTATCACACAAAAAAACTTAAGCAGTAAAACTTAAGCAATAAACGAATCAGCCAATCACAGTCAAGAATTTAAGGCGAAACGTAAGCGGTAGCAAATCAAAACTGTTGATTTCCTTACTGCTTACGTTTTACTGCTTAAAATTTTTTGTGTGCCTTTATCCAGTCCTCTAATGGTCCGTCTACAATAGATGTAGTAAGCTTCAAGCCGTAAGAAACTGACTAATTGTAGTCTAGTATTCTCTTCATATTCAACTGTGATTGGTTAATTTCTTACGGCTTACGGCTTAAAACTCTTATTGTAGACGGCCTTTAATTAGAATAAATCAACAAAAAAAAAAAATGAAATTAAAAGCAAACAAATAAGTTAAGTTCTTTACATATAATAATTATCCGAAAAAAGAAAGAAATTATTTAGTTTCAGTTGCACGCGAAATAATAATTGTGGCGATTTAAAGTGCGATTACATACAGCGCGGTACACGTACGCGGAACATGAAACGCGATAAAGTAACTAGGTAACTAGGATCCGCGCGCGTCGAGCCGCGCTGTTTCTTTTCTCTACCAGAGAGATCTCTACTATTACATGGAGCGCGGAAAAGCGGCGCGGGCTAGTGACAAATTAACATTTGTATAAATTTTTAAAATGTATTAACTTATTTTTATGCATATTTTATCAATACTCTTATTTTTTCAACAGATCTACTCAATAATTACATTTAAATCAATTAATTCCATTAAAAAGTGCATAGAAATGAGAATTTGTCACTAGCCCGCGCCGCTTTTCCGCGCAGTTTCTGCTCCATGTAATAGTAGAGAAAAGAAACAGCGCGGCTTGACGCGCGCGGATCCTAGTTACTTAGTTACTTTACCCCGTTCCGCGTTCCGCGTACGCGTATTGCGCTGCATGTAATCGCACCCTTATTGATCTTACGCGCACGCGTTCGACCGCCACGTATATGGTACACTTCGAATTGCTAATCAGCTGTGACAACATGGCGGATGTGCTGTTTATTGCTTAGTTGATTTAAATTAAAACTGCAAAACCAAAAACAGAGCTGCGGCAGTCATTTGCATGCTGGCAACGTAAACAATGATAGAACCTGATATTAGCTTGGATTTTTAAGAGACATTGCCTTCGCCCGTGTAAGTATCTTAACCGTCGTCAAAAAAAAAGGTTATACATGCAACTAGTGTTTGTAGTAATTAATTCATTCTATTAACATTCGTGTCACAAATCACAAATTTATCATTTCTTTTTCAAAGAAATTAGATTTTTATTTCTGATCCTGTAAAAATCACTTTACGATATGAATTATTGTACACTGCTTATGAAGTATTATAAATTAATTACTTGACTATGATCTTCTACTAGTGAAAGGAGGGAATATTAAATTTTTTAATGAAAATTATTGAAGAGATTTTGTATGATAAAATAAGGATATTTTTCTAATTTTCTATTGAACGATGAGAATAGAAAAGGAAAATAACCTGACAATCTCTTCCGGGAAACAACAGTTAATAATTGTTATATATTCCGAGAGAGTGGTACCCGGTTCAGCTTGAATTTCTTGTACTTTTTTCAAGCTGCCAGATGTTACGAACAATCTTCTTGCTCTTGCATCGTTCGGCAAAATCTGTACATATAGAAACAACATTAACGAACTGAATAAGCGAAAATGAAACTAAATTATTTTATTAGAGAATTACATTGTCCATTTTTTACAATGAAAAAGTTAAGTTCAATGACATAATTAATTAATACCTGCAATCTTAGATAATTAATAATAAATCTGTGAAGGACAAATCTGTTAGAAATTTATTAGATTATGAGTGTATTCTAGAAATTTTATCGACAGAATGTCAGCAGAAATATAACAATCTAACAGAATATAATAGCAAATTGACATGCAGAACTGCAGAAACTGAGCAGAATTTACTGTTTCATAACCATTTAAATTGTTAAATTCCATTTATGAAATGTCAGATTCAAGTTCGGTTTTTGTTACTATCAGATTATATCGACAGGCTTTGCCAGTGAAACACAAATTTAATGCAGATGCAAACGATAGCGGATCTATTACAATATCTGAGCAAATTTGTTGTCAATCTATTATCATACAGCAGGCAATTAGTTGTTGTACTAAAGACGTTATGGCAAAGGCTATGCTATACAGAAATATGCTATCAATCATATAGAATCAGAAATATGACATAAGAAACATTATTAGAGATCATATTGCAATGCATCTAAAAATAAGATTGAAACCTGCATCACTATCCGAGAGTGCATTTTAGGCTCTTCTTTTGCATTGATCTATAACATGTGCTTCCAATAAATCAATGCAAGCAAAGAAAGATAAATATACTTAAGTTAATCTGGAATATATTCCGAATAGCCAAAGTACATGTGCATGTCGTGTGTGTACATGCACGTGTTTTATGTATAAGCGTACATACTGCAAATTGGATTGTGCAGTCTCCATATAGTTTAGGGATAGATAATACAATAACATCAATATTGATCTTTTAAAAAATGCATGCTATAAAACATTTATTATATCATACTATATTTTCCATTCAAAAAGTATATGAAATATTTATATAATAGATATATATTTTTTTTAATGCACCGTTTCCTTCATAATTCATTTATTTAAAATGCTGTACGAGAAATTTAATTTTTATTTGTCTGTATTCTACAATTCCCAATGTAGCAATTTTCAAAGGAAAAAACATGTAATTATATCATTTAAAAAAATTTCTATTTGATTATAAAAATATATAAGAAAAATTAAGAAAAATTCTTATTTGAAAAATTCAAAATAATTTTGATATGACTTAGATATCCAAAATAAAAAAGATAAATGGATGTTAGTGAAATGATGGATATTTTTCAAAAATAGAACATGGTATATTCTTAATTAGATACCGTATTTACATAAGAAACTTTCTTAAGCTATGAAAAATTTTTAAGTAAGGAAACTATAATTGTATTCATCTAAAAAATACAAAAGTTTATATATGAATTTAAATGTATGTTTTAATTTCTCCGTCGAGTCTCAGTTTTTCCAACTATTTGATCGTTATTGTATATTCTTTTTATAGATGTAATCAAACGTCGCATTATTCATTGTGTTTGTGATTCTAACTCTGACTTATCAGATGACATTGTTTTGTATCAAAAACATTCGAATGTTCGAAAATTAAATCTATCTTTGACATCGACATATAAAGGAAAAGTTGCAAATTGTAACGAGATACTTGCGGTACTTTGCTTGTATATAGAACGGTCTATTAAGAGAATCAACCAGTAATAATGAGTCTTCCATTTCTATCGAATCTTTCTTACAAGTTTGAATCAAGTTTTCAGAAAATCGTTTAATAAGAAAAAGAGAGAGAGAGAGAGAGAGAGAAAAAAAAGGAAAAAAGATTTAATATACATTTGTGTGTATGTGTGTATTTTAAACTAAATAAACTACATAAATTTCACTATATAAATTAAATTAAAAATTGAAAGTACATAAAATTGATTTTTTTGGTTAATTTAAAGTCATGCTGTAATAGAAATTTAAAATACAATTAGTAAGATATCGAAAAGGACGATATCATATTAACCCTTTGAGGGACGGTGGTAAATATATTTACCACCTATTTTACTTTCGTTTTCTTTTCATTTCTTCGATGTTTCACTCCTTTAACCTATACTAAGTCGTTTTTTAGACTCTTAGGTAACTAAGTTATATAAAAATTAGGCCTACTGACTTGTTTTTTTTATTGTTATAAACAATCAATTGGAAAAAAATCGATTTTTTCCGGAAAAAATCGGCTATCGGTAAACGGATAAAACTAGAGCTCTGAAAATTTTTATACATATGTTTTATATTTATACATAATAAAACAAATAATATTTATACATATTGTTTATACTTAGTATTATTATATACATTTTTTGCAAATTTTTTGACATGCTGGTTTTTTCAAAAAAAATTTTTGAATTTTGAATAACCCAATAACAGAATAACCTTTTAATAATTAAAAAAAAATAATAATAATTGAAAATAATAATTGTTAATAATTGAAAATAATAGTTGCCATCTTGGATCCGCCATTTTGAATTTTGAAATTCTGACTGCAGAATTGTAATCAGCGATCCTAAAAACCTTAAGAACCACTTTGACCTTGATGAACCTTGGTTCTTTTAAAAAATGTGTCCCTCAAAGGGTGAGAGGGCTTCGTTAGCCTACAATCCCGTTTACCAACAGCTTCGTTTGCCTACATTTTGCCTACAGCTTCGTTCGCCCTCATTCCCCATTGCCAACAGAGCGATTGCCTACAAGCAATTATTGCGCACATTTAAAAATTAAAATATAAATATATACATTGCATTACATTATACACACACATGACATTATTGCGCACAAACACATTGCACACATATCATTATTGCGCACATACACATTGCACACATGATTTTATTGTACACATAAAAATAATATATTCTACCTTGGGCCCTAACTGTCTAGAAGTTGCAGCCTAGACAGTGTATAATTACTATTAAAATACATAATCTGTCACAAAAACCCATGTGGACAGTGGGGTGTATAGACAGTAGTAGTTATTAAAAAAATAACATATCCTGCTTGGGACCTAACTGCCTAGAAGTTGCAGCCTAGACAGTGTATAATTACTATTAAAATACATAATCTGTCACAAAAACGCATGTGGACAGTGGGGTGTATAGACAGTAGTAGTTATTAAAAAAATAACATATCCTACCTGCTTGGGACCTAACTGCCTAGAAGTTGCAACCTAGACAGTGTTTAATTACTATTAAAATACATAATCTGTCACAAAAACGCATGTGGACAGTGGGGTGTATAGACAGTAGTAGTTATTAAAAAAATAACATATCCTGCTTGGGACCTAGCTGCCTAGAAGTTACAGCCTAGACAGTGTCTGTTTAAAATATTTCTAATCCATGAAGACAGTGGAGTGTGAAAATAGTGTTTAGTGATATTAAAAATCCATTTGGAAGTTAGGATATAATTTTTTAATTCCATTTTTTTATATTATATGTGCAATTATATCATGCACAATATTGATACAATTTTCTTATTTTATGTGTACAATATTGTCATGTATATAATTCGGTCATGTGTGCAATGCGTATGTGCGCAATAATGTCATGTGTGCAATGTGTCTGTGCGCAATAATGTCATGTGTGCAATGTGTATGTTTATGTTTTAATTTTTAAATTAAATTAAGCGCAATAATTGCTTGTAGGCAATCGCTCTGTTGGCAATCGGGAATGTAGGCAAACGAAGCTGTTGGCAAAATGTTGTAGGCAAACGAAGCTGTTGGTAATTGGGATTGTAGGCTAACGGGACCTCCCCAAGGAAAAATGAAAAAAATAATTTTCTCAATAATAACTTGACTGATTTTGATGAAAAAGAAATATGTTATGGGATAATGTTTAGAAAAAATTAAGGAACAATTTTGTCAAATAGAATTTGTTTTTAAAAATTGTTAAATTTTTTTGCGAATTTTTTTTTTATGGAATGCGATCGAGATACTATTTCTGTTTTTTGATACAAAAGCTTTGAATACTTTAGTATAACATAAAAAATTTTCAAAATGATTGAAAGAGTAGTACGTAGTTAAACAAATTAAAATTCTCGATGGTGCGCAGCACGTAACGCTGATTGCGTTATGAATCTAAATGATCGGAAGCTTGTGCGAAACATTACTACATCGCGCTTGCCGGTAGGAAGTTTATTAACTCGTCCTTTTTTTCTCAATAACTTGATTGTTTTTAATGAGCATAGCAGAATAAACATGAGTGTTCTGCCATCAGCCGGATCCGGTCAAGATTTTAACTACACACTTAATTGAGAGATAATATTTGGGGAAATTTTATCAATGTCAACTTATTATAAAAATCTCAACCAGATCGGAGCTGGGACAGCACACATATGCTTATCCTGCTAAGACCAATTTAATAAATTTTTAAAACAAATTCTATTTGACAAAATTGTTCCTTAATTTTTTCTAAACATTATCCCATAACATATTTCTTTTTTATCAAAATCGGTCAAGTCGAGAAAATTATTTTTTAAATTTTTCCTTTATACCCTCATAACTCCCATAAAAACTATATTTAGGAAATATGATTTTAGGGAAATAACATTCATATCACTGGTGACTTATAATTAAAATCTCGACCGGATCTGGCTGGGGACAGAACTTATCCTGCTATGCCCTTTAAGAATGGCTACTTTGAAAAAATATATAATATTATCCTGCTATGCCCTTTAAGAATGGCTACTTTGAAAAAATATATAATATTCTTTAGTGTTTTTCTTGTAAAAAATTTTGTAAAAAATATTTCCTATAGAATTTCCAAATATTTTATATTATTTTTCATTTCATTATAAAAAACAATGAGCGAAATAATAAAAATATGTTAAATAATTTATTATAATGCTCAAATTTTCATGTAGTAGATATTTTCGATTAATGATCTCAAACTTTTGGTCGGCAGTCTATATTGAGTTATTCCTAATAAGCATTATATTCTAAAGTATTTTCAAGTACTTTTTTATAATATCTTATACATGCTGTGTCTTATACATGCATGTATGTAAACATAAATTATTCTTATATTGTTTAAAGCTGGGCAGAATATGCATGTTCATTGATTACAATAAATGTATAGATTTTTCTTTATAAATAATATATATCTTATATATCTTATTTTTGCTAATTTTGATAAAAACAAACTAAATTTAATCCATAAAAACTATTTTATTATCTTTTTTTTTCGAATAAAAAACTTAATTTTCTTTTTCAAAAAAATCTTCATTTACTGAAAAATATTATACACATATCATGATTCATGAAATACTCGAAATTGAAGAAATTTCTTGAGAAAGACGACGAAATCAGAAAAAAACAAAAGATATTCGTTTTGTCATTCGACAAATAGGATACTATGTACATACTATTATGTCTTATGAAATAAAACAATATGCGAGGAACATCGGACTTATTATAAAAGCTATGCCATGTAATATTTGTATTTTTGTATCTTTGTATCTCATTTGTATTTTTGTATCTTTGTATCTCACTTTGTTTAAAAGAATTAGAATATAATAATTAATCCGCTGTAAAAGTTTTTTTAAAAAAAAAACTTGATTTTTTATTTATGAAAATCATCATTCTTGAATGCTCAAATAATTCAACTTTTTTAAGCTAACATTATTATACTATTTTTTTCCAAAATATATACCTTCGAGTATTATAAAGAGATTTTTTCTTTTAACTCATAAAAGTTTATATAAAGTTATGAATTTTTAATTGATATCTGTTTTTTCAAACTCTTATTCCGATTTAATGTGTAAAACGAAAACTAAAATATAATATAATTTTTATAATGATAATAACTCGTTGTTAAAGCTTTAACAAGTATATCAAAATTTTCATATTTTTACATAATCCGGAGCAACAAAAAAATTTGTTCTGACCCTCAAAGCCTCTAATTGTAGACAAAAGATACTGAATTCCATATTGTTAACGAAAGTTAATTATTCTTTTATATATTATGTCAACAATACGATATATAGAGCGTATATCTCTTATAATATTCATCCTCTCTCATCTTATAATATTAATTTTTATGGTTAGAATATAAAACATTTACGCAAAAATATCATGTATTTTTTATTGTGTAGAGGACATTTGTAAATTATTATTAGTTATAATTCTGACGAGAAGGAAAAAGGAAGAAAAATTTGGAGGAAAGACAAATTTGACATATTATATTATTGTGTTGGTTACAAATAAAATTAATTCATTCATTAAAAATTAAATATGAAATGGCGTACATTATGTACACTTCGCACGCACATACGCACATACGCACGCGAGCGAGCAAGTAAGCAAGCAACTTGTTTAAAGTATCATTAAGAGGGTAGTATACATTTATTTTTTCAAAAAATCGATTTTTTTTTTTAATAGTTTTACTTAGTATTAATTTATAGAAACAAGATAGAAACCGTCCTTTCCCTCAAACTATTCGAGAAGAGGTAGAAAAACGCAAAACAGTACGAGGCTCTGAAGCGTGAGCCAAGCGCAACGCTCGTAATGCAATGCTGTAGTATAGTGTAGAAAAAATATACTGTAGTGCTGTGCTGTAGTATAGAAAAAATACGTGAGAACGAGTGGGGGCGTCTCGTTAGCCTACAATCCCGATTGCCAACAGCTTCGTTTGCCTACAATATTTTGCTTACAGCTTTGTTTGCCTACATTCCCGATTGCCAACAGAGCGATTGCCTACAAGCAATTATTGCGCACATTTAAAAATTAAAATATAAACATACACATTGCACACATGACATTATTGCGCACAGACACATTGCACACATGACATTATTGCGCACATACACATTGCACACATGATATTATTACGCACATGAAGAAAAAATCGCATTTTTACTTTGCACACAAAATATTATTGTCCACATACAGATTGCACATATGACTTTATTGCGCACAAACACATTCCACACATGACTTTATTGCGCACATACGCATTGCACACATGAAAAAAAAAATCGTATGTTTACTGTGTACACAGAATATTATTGTGTACATATAGATTGCACAAACAACTTTATTGCGCACAAACACATTGCACACATGACTTTATTGCGCACATACGCATTGCACACATGACTTTATTGCGCACATACACATTG
>JANQDE010000204.1:16898-28485 GCA_037157785.1 Cephalotes varians
CAATGTGTATGTGCGCAATAAAGTCATGTGTGCAATGCGTATGTGCGCAATAAAGTCATGTGTGCAATGTGTTTGTGCGCAATAAAGTTGTTTGTGCAATCTATATGTACACAATAATATTCTGTGTACACAGTAAACATACGATTTTTTTTTTCATGTGTGCAATGCGTATGTGCACAATAATGCCATGTGTGCAATGTGTATGTGCGCAATGTGTATGTTTATATTTTAATTTTTAAATGTGCGCAATAATTGCTTGTAGACAATCGCTCTGTTGGTAATTAGGAATGTACGCAAACGAAGCTATAGGCGAAATATTGTAGGCAAATGAAGCTGTTGGCAATCTGGATTGTAGGCTGACGAAGCCCTCTCTTTTCCTTTACCCCCATAATTCCCATAAAAACTACATTTAGAAAATATGCTTTTAAAGAAATAACACTCATATCAGTAGTGACTTATACTTAAAATCTCGACCGGATCCGGCCGGGGGCAAAACACTCATGCTTATTCTGTTCTTTAATCACTTTTTTTTTACTAATCCAGATAATCTCTCTGGCTACAAATTCATTAATTTTTTTCTAATGAAAACTTCCACCCTTTATTTAAAATAATACATATTTTAATTTTTGAAAAAAATCTTTATGATCGTAATTTTTTCTTGAAACTAAATAATGTTATATTAACTACAACTATATATGTTAAATATAATATCTTACTTATAAATTAAAAAAATATATTAAATACCCATGTAGCATAATATTACAGAAATATCGCAGTAATATTGCATTATATTGGAAATATAATTATATTTCTAGTATATTGCAATATTATTGCGATATTATTACAATATTTCTGTGATATGTGCTATATGGGTAAATTATGAATAAAATTTTTGAATAATATTTCAATAGAATATTCTTAAATTTTATGTGTGATCGAACTTTTGGTCGACATTGTAAGTCGAAAAACTTGATCTTCAGATTTTAGAGACATTTTTCTGTTTCTATAATACTTGTTTGAATTTTTTAATAAATCATATGAACTTCTTACGTAAATCGATTTTTGTATACATCTTGCATATAAAGATATTAAGATAAGATCAAAAAGCGAATGAGATATCTCATAACAGAAATATTTTACTTCAATACATTTTGAAATATCTTATTAAGAATATTCACTTTTCAACAAGTTTATTATATTTAAATTTTTTTTATAAAAAATAACGAGTATATAGAAGAGATATATAGAATATGAGGATTTGATTTATATATTGGGTTAAGTAAAAAGTAATTTCGTATTTTGTGGGTAGATATCATTGACAGAAAGTGTTTGCTGCAATCTTCACTTCACTTTCATATGCGAAACTATATTCTTTTCTTAAAGATTATGTTTTCCTGCGCCATTTAAGCTGTCGCTTATCAAAATCGGCTCAGTAATTTTTATTTAATGGCTTTTGAAAGATGGAGCAAAACAAACAATATTTTCGGTGTTTGATGCTTTTTTATTTTCGCAAGGGGAAAAATGTAACGTAAACCAGAAAAATATATATGCAGTGTATGGAGATGCCGTAAGCGAACGTCTGTGCCGAAATTGGTTTGCGAAATTTCGTGCCGGTGATACGACTTGTGAAGATTGTGAGCGCTCAGGTAGGCCTTTGGTAGTTGATGACCAAATCAAAAGTTTAATCAAAAATAATCCACATTATACAACACGAGAGATCGCAGAGATAATCGACGTATCACAAAAGACCATTGTAAACCATTTACGCACACTTGGTTACGTATCTCGGTACGATATTTGGATACCCCACAATTTAAGCGATAAAAATTTAATGGACCGCATCTTTATCTGCGATTTATTGCTTAAACGTAATGAAAACTGTCCATTTTTTAAATGGATGATAACCGGCGACGAAAAGTGGATAGTTTATAATAATGTACAGCGCAAAAGATCGTGAGAAAACAAAGATAAACTGCCACAAACCACACTGAAGCAAAATATCCACGCGAAGAAAATCATGCTGTGTATTTGGTGGGACTGCAAAGGAATTGTGTATTATGAGCTGCTTCCGCAAAACCAGACGATTAATTCTAAAAAATATTGTTCCCAACTAGACCGTTTGAAGGTAGCAATCGACGAAAAGCGTCCAGAATTGACAAATCGTCATGATGTCGTGTTTCATCAAGACAACGCTAGACCTCACGTCTCTTTGACAACACAGCAAAAATTACTGCAGTTTGGCTGGGATGTCTTGCCTCATCCTTATTCACCTGATATTGCAGATTTCATTTATCTGTCAGATTTTCATTTATTTAAATCTTTGCAAAATTCTCTTATTGGAAAAAATTTCACTTCTTTGGAAGATTGCAAAAAGCACCTTGAAGAATTTTTCGTCTATAAATCTAGGAAGTTCTGAGAGGATGGAATTTTCAAATTGCCTGAAAGATGGCGCAAAATTGTTGAAAAAAACGGTGAATACATTATTGAATAAAATTATTTTTTAACATGAAAATTTTGTCTTTTAATTTTACCTAAAAATACGAAATTACTTTTTACTCAACCCAATAAAAAGAAAATATTGAAAATGGTTTCCATCTTTGATGATTAATATTTCAATCTATGTTAATTATACGTTTTTATTTATATTTTGTGAGTATTATGTTGTAATGCCTTGAATTTTTTTTTAATATTCTGTAGACACGTACCGCATTCCGATTAAAAAAAAATATTTTATGGCATGTTCACTCGCTTGTGTCTTTGCACGTTATTTGTTTAAATTTACATTGCTCGCTCTCGTTTGTTTACAGTTTGTCGCTTGGATCGTCAGTGAAGCTGCGCCATTGATGTATAATAGAAGATATTGCGAGACGTGCGTTTTCAGCCACATTGCATCACATCCGATGACAAAAGTATCAAAAACTATTGTTGATTTTATCCTCATTACAGTTTGAAAGGGATTACTGGATCAACCCGGAAATTTCATGAAAACAGCTGACGAACAATTATTTATATTTAATTTGTGCCATATTTAAAGTTAAATTTAGATTAAGATGTTTTCTTAGATGCGAATGCGTTTGGAGTGCAGAAATGTACGTTCGAAGAAATTAAAAATTGCGTTTTTGCATGCGAACATTTTCTTGTGAAGAAAATTAGAAAGCTACATATAAGAGATTCTGATACAATTTGAGTTTAATTGATGATTCAACGATTGAAGATTAAAGAACAATTAGTTCAAGCTTTAGGAAAAATGTTAATTGATTTGTTGTAATAATGTCGTTTTGATATCATGTAATCGCGAGCGCTTGATACATAAAGCAATGATGAGATGAGATAGCTGCCTTAAATTTTCAAGATAAGTGACAGTTTGAATGATGTAAAAACAGAGAAACGTTTTATCACTATACTCTCCTACTCTCTTGTATTACGTATTTGCACTAGCAATATCTATAAAATCTTTTCTGCAAAGTTTCCTAATCAGTCTTTCCGAGATCATGGCAAAGACTATCTGTACAAAAAACAAATTTGTTAAAAACTGCAGTTAAAAAAAATTTTTTTAAATATCTGAGAAATTAGATTTTTACATTTTAGACAAATTGTAAAGTTGATTATACATTTGTGCGAATGGCACATTAAAAAGAGGAACGAATCAGGCGTGTGTAATAAAAAATAATAAGAAAAGGAATCGAGAAGTTGACAACCAAAATGATAAATAATCAGCATTGCGTGATTCTTAATACCAATGAGACCAACAATTATCATCAACCAGTTTCGGCCAAGCCCTCGGTTGTTTCGGTATCGAGTATTGACTCCGACGTTAGCGACAGAAGGGATGTACGCGAAGAATTGTACGCTGGAATTTTTAGAAGGCACAGAAAGACTATATTGGTATTAGGCAGTTTTCTCAAGATGTTAAGGGTGAATAGAAATATGAACAATTACGCTAGCATTAAACCCAATGACGAAACAGATGAATAAATTAAATCGTTGCTGAATCAGTTAAGTAACGGAAAATTTATGTTTTAAAGTGTAATTTGAGTATAAAGATAGGTTTTTATCAATATATTTTTCTTTCCTTTTTTTTAATATAAAATACGGCTAGATATTTTTTTTAACGTAACTTGT
Organism: Cephalotes varians; assembly: GCA_037157785.1. Taxonomy (NCBI): domain Eukaryota; kingdom Metazoa; phylum Arthropoda; class Insecta; order Hymenoptera; family Formicidae; genus Cephalotes; species Cephalotes varians. The sequence goes on from JANQDE010000204.1 coordinate 21,021, forward strand.
AGAGCACGCAATAAAAAACTTCTGTAAATAAGTAAACTTATATAAATTTTTTTAAATATCAGTTATATCTCTGATAATTTCTAAATTGTGAAGATATTAATTCTGTATGACTGCTGTAAATATTTATTTTCGATTATTTTAGACAATTATCCAAAAGTTAATAAGAATTAGGTAAAATATTAAAATTCAATTTAAATATTTAGATTTAAAATTTTTATTTTTATTTTTGTGTAATTGATTCTTTTAATTTGTCTTTCTGATATGTTTTTTTATTTTTAGGAATTATTTCTAAGAAAAATTTTTTTTATATCCTTGATTAAATGACAAGATCAATGAAAGAAAACTGCCAATCGAAAGATTTACATAAATAAGGAAGAAATTCTTTTGTATATGTATGTGTGTGTGTAAAAACTTTTTAACTATTACAAAAGAATGCAGAAAAAAGTTGAAAAAAGTAATTCATTCTGTAATCGTAGATCAATTTGTCAATCGAAAAATTCATATATATATATATGATATTGATATATAAAATTTTATATTTTTTTATTGGCATCTTTTTTTAAATTCTCGTCATTGGTTTTAATATTATTCTAATATTTACGGCTAAATATATAAATTTTCAATATATTTTAAAATTTATGTGAATTTTCAGTATTCATTGATCATAAGAAAAAAATCTGATATCAAATAATTTTTTGTTTTTCAGAAATATTTGGACAGATTACATGCTATGAGCCGGATATATGCCTTAATTATTCTAAGATTCGAAACGCACCAAAAGTTTTGGTAAATTCATTATATTTTTCTGCATTTCTCCAGGCATTTTGAAATTTTCTCGTTTTAAATATACGTTATCTCATGCCAAAATGTTATGGCGTTTAAAAAGGATACTCTTCATGTTTTCATAATGCATTGAAAGAGAATTCTTTTGTAGAATTTAAGAAAAATATCTGTTAAAAATAAAAACTGCTAATATTGTCGATACAATTACTCATCCGAAATTACTCATCAAATCGGCCAATACCTTAATGTATACTAAAATTATTGTCTGTGTTATTGTTGACGAGCTTAATATTTATTAGAGATATATAGTTGAGAGCATATGTAACAATATAAGATTTATACAATACATCTGAAACTAATACGAATATCAAATCAATGCCTTATTACTTGAAACTTTAACGTTTTTTTCTCTTTTTATTTGTTGATTGTCAGTTGATCATTTGTTAACTTAATTATTCTTCATTGTCTTATATCTGAACATTTTTGTATGATTTGTGTATCAGATACTGCCATTAGAAAATAAAACGATAAATGAGAATTAATGAATTAATTAAGCAACTTGAAAAACGTGCATTTAACAATTTCTTAAGACATATTTAAACAATTTTTAAATGAGTTTCTATTTAATAAAGCAAACATGTCTCTGTATTTACTGTTAGCGAACCACTCGCTGTCATAAGACTGAAACATGTGCTCTTTTGGAACATTAAACGTGCCATATTATCTTAGAAAAAACGTTCGAGAGAAAGAGAGAGAGAGAGAGAGAAAGAGAGAGAGAGAGAGAGAGAGAGAGTAGAAGAGAGAAAAGAAGAATAAAAGGGAGAAAGAGGGAAAGAGCGTATGTATTTATGAATCTAAATTGTTATAATTCAGAGCATATATGATGTGGAGTATATCTATGCGTAATGGCAACGCAATCACAATTATAATCTATATCTAAATTAGGTATAATCTAATCGAAAAGATTATTTTGCTTTCAAAATAAACGAACGAAAAATCAGAAAATAAGTTGTCTGCGAATACTGATCAGAGAATCTGTTGGATATAAAATTATTTGAGTAATTAAATATACGTATGCGCGCGCGCGCGCTCGCATGTGTGTATGTGTGTGTGTGTACGCGTGCACTGAAAATTCTTATATATACATGCGATAATAGCATTAGAAATATTTTCTTCGGAACTACCAAGATATATTATATCTTTATAGATTATATTTGGAATCTATATCTTATAATATATTAATTTCCACAAATCGAAAAGAAAAAAAAATATTTGCGTCCCTACGGGCAGCTGCTTGTGACCAATTTTTAAATAGAGCAAAACTTTGTATTAGTAGCTTCGTCATATATTTAAATTATATATTTGCAAATATTTAAATATTGTGCAACGTAAACATTCACGAAACACGATCTTCGTTGAGCGACAATAGGAAGAGCAAGTTATATTTCGCATTTGATTGTCAAAATCCTAAATTTTTGTAACGAGCTATATTTTGCATTGCGTAAGGAAAAATTTGTATTATCACTTTGTAACGTATCATTAGAACATGATGTGAAACACATTCAATAAAATATTCATATTATGTTTAGTAAATTCTCGCCATTCTTTTTATTGTGTTATTACAATTGTGAAACATTCACTATTAAGGGAGATGCTATTAACGCTATTGCTATCTATTTTTATCGTTTATTAGATGTAAAACAATGATAGAAACAATAGTACTAATAACGTCTTCCTGAACATACTCTTAATCTTTTCTGATGAAAAAAATTCTCATTTCATATTTTTAAGAATTTTTCATGTTTTAAACTTATAAAGATTTCTGAAAAATACCTTAAATTTTTTCAGATTTTGTTTTCTTTGAAAATTATAAAATGATAAATCTTAGAAATGTAAAATATTTCAGAATTTACATATATAATAAATTTTAGAAAAGATGAAAACTTTCTCATTATTTCTAAAATGTATTTCAATTTGTATAAAAATTTGAGATTTTTTTTATGAGTTAAAATTATATAGAAATTCTAAAATTTATATGGAAATTTTGAAAAATTCTAGAAGAAAAACTTTTTCACTAGAGTTCTCAATTGAATTATAAACTCTTACCTTGCTGAACTGTCCTAATACATATTTCAAGATGTTAGGAGGTACCTCATGCAACATAGATTCAAGAGCTTCGATATACATACATTTTTGTAGAATTTGCTTTAATGCTGTGTAACATTTTGTCTTGAGATCCTCGGAACTTTTTGGATTGTTGTGCAGCTAATGAAATTGTAATTGTGAAATCAGGAACGTTAATTAWTTAATGATAGAATAATTGAATACCTCCAATAACTTGGATAATAGGTTCGTGACTGCAACTGCTTTTGCATGCTCGGGTGTATGTTTACCAATTTGTCCAATAGTCCAAACAGTTACTGCAAGAATGTGATCTTCTGTTTCCTCTTGCAATACAATCGCTAATTGCACGATACCCTGAATAACATCAGCATGTTATTTAAAGTGCGCAAAGTCACCTTTTATTTGTATTTGATTTGTACTTTGGATCCTATTACAACCACGGCCAGCTGATCGGAATGACCGGCGATATAACCAAGTGCCATAATCGCCGGTAATCTGATTGCCGATTTTGAAATGCTAATTAATTTGATAAGTGCAGCGATGCCTCCAGTGTTCACTACAAGTTGTGCCAACTGAAAATTGCATTATAAGTTTAATGAGAAAGACAACTTTTCTACCTTCCATTTACCTCAAACGTGTGTTTGCAAATCTCCCTAGTTAAAATCGCTGCGACTCTACCAACATTTTCATCCGGATGTGCCATGTGCATCAAAATGTCTGGGAAAATCTCTGTCTCAACCACAGCTTCTGCCAAATCTGCAGAGTGTTTAGCTATGCTGCTCAATGCTAATAATGCTTGACGCTGCAGATATTACAATAATATTCAAGTATCGATATTTCGAGATTTGATTTAGTTTGTATCAAATCACCTTCGCCTTGGCATCGAGATTAGCCAGAGTTTTTGCAAGGAAGAAGATTGCACCAGCATCCACTACTACCTGTGCGAGTTCGACACTATGTTTACTTATGTCGCTAATAGCCGACGCACCAATTTGTTTAACATACAATTCAGGTTCTTGCAGACATAATACAAGAAGAGGTACCGCATCTGACGAGAATGATTAAATTGCAACATATTTTATCAATAAACAAGTTTTCTTCATTACAGAAGAAACATTAATCAAGATAGTTTTACTAGCGTCCACCGCTGCTTGAGCCAAATTCTTGTTATGCCTTGCGATATATCCTAATGCCCAAGCAGCTGCTTCCTTCACGCCAGGATCGAAATCTTCCAGGCATCTGACTATAATCTGCAAACCATTGTTGTGTACTACTATTAACGCTAACTCAGGTGAATGTTTGGCTATCCCTCGCAAGACAAACAGTGCTGCTTTCTTGTAAAATTTCTGTGATAATGAATTTCTTTTAATAACTCAAAATACTTTTATAATACATATACATAAAACATTTCAAATATGAATGAATCTTGAAAAATATAGAAGATATGGAAAAACGTTTTGGACAAAAGTTGTATATATGGTTTGAGGATGAGCAAATAATAAAATTAATTTTTGAAAAAAATTGATTTTTCAAAATCATATAAAGATCATCATCACTTTTTAAGAAATTGTATTTTTTGCATAATATAATTCCTCTTGTACTCTATATAAAAAAGTATTAAGATAAAATTTTCGAAAAATCAATACCTTACGAGATATTTTATACTTTATTCTGAAACATTTTAACATAAAATATTAAAGTAAATCTTGATGATAATTTTTCTCAAAATATTTTGTAAAATTTTCCAGAATTTTTGTATAATTTTATAACTTTTTTATATTTTCTCATAATTTTTATACGAATTAGAACTTTTTTTAGAACTACCTATAAGTATTTATAATTTCAAAATAAAATCTGATAAAATTTGAAAAAATCTAAGGTTTCTTCAAAAATTAGAAAATGAGAAATCTTAGAATATTTCAAAATTCACATAGGTATATGAAAAATTCTAAGATGTAGACTTTTTTTAGTATTTTGGAAAAATGTTCCAATTCGTATAAAAATTCTGAAAAAAATTTTCACAAAGGAAATTATCAAAAAATGAATAATTTAGGAAATTTTATATTAACGCATGAAATATAAAATATCTCGTAAACTGTTCATTTTTTAGTAACTGTACCTTTTGTGCATAAAATAATGAGATAAAGCAATTGATGTAAAGAAAACATATAGTTGCTTTTCAAAGGATGCAATTTGATAATTGCATCTTTTTTGGCAAAAGCAATTGATGTTTTCTTTGCATCAATTGATTCATCTCATTATTCTGTGCATAAAAGTATTAAAGTATATTTAATGAAAAATATATATGTGTGTATATATATATATATATATATATATATTTAGGAGATATTTTATACTTTATGTTAGTATAAAGTATAAAATGTTCTAAATTATTAATTTTTAATAGTTTTACCTTAAAACTTTTATATACAGAATAATAAAAGATATCATATTATATTAAAAAAATCATATAATTTCACTTAAAAAAAATGATTTAAAAAATCATATAATTTTACTTAAAAAATGGCAACTTTTACATATATGATCTTGAAAAATTAATTTTTTTGAAAATTAATTTTACTATTATTTTCGTCAAGCTATAATTTTTGTCTAAAATGTATCTTCCAAATTTTTTGAAATATTTGGCCTATCACATTCAAAATTTTTCATCCTAAATAAAAAATTAATGGGATGGTTGCAAACTACATATCAAAGTTTTCCGAACGAGAGAATACAATGCTTCAGATTAATTTTATTCTCTAACACGATCAAAATGCTTACATTTAAGGAGCTCGTACATTTTGTTTGTTTATATGCTTCAGTAAGTGTGACAATACATCTTTTCTAATGATAGCATGCGCTAGTCTGGAATTATGATTCGCTAGCTTGCCTAAAGCGATTGCTGCCATATGTTGAATGGATGGTACAGTGTCTGCTAATAAAGGACATAAGAGATTTATCACACCTGCTGCTTCTAGACAGTCGATGTTGATTGACTTTGAGGATAAATCTGCAATGGATTGCACGAAGAGCAATCGTGCCTTCTGATATTGATCGAAAACTACAATGAAAAAATTAAAAAATGTGTTATTAGTAGTAGGATCTGGATGTTGGTGCAATTGTCCATGTCAAAACACTGTTGCGTCCGAATGTTGCTCGTTAAAGTGAAATAGCATTTCTCGAAGAGCCTTGGTGCTCGCTGAGATCAATTGGAATAAATCAGGTGTGATTAGTAGGCGTTGAATCTCTTCGAGAAATGTTGCTATTTCACTTCAATGAGTACCCGACATATTCGCACGCAGCGGTGCTCCACGTGCTACAAAAGACATTGCATGAACATCCAAGTCCTATCATAAAATAAATAGTATAAAATAACAATATAGATGTGTATATATATATATATGTATATATTTTACATATACATTATATAAATATAAATATATATTAATATGTATTATATGTATTTACTATAATTTTTTATATAAAAAAAGAACAAAATATCTATCTAAATACTTTTGTTAAGATATTTAATTAAATAAAGAAATATAAAAAATAACAATAAGTATATACTTATTAGTATGTATATAAGTATATATAAGTATGTATGTATACCTTGTAAGATTGAACGTGCCGTCATATTAATTTATTAAGAAATAAATTAGTCAATCATCATCCAATCTTTGATTCTGTCCATCCAACTTTTGATTCTACCGCGGAATGATTGCTTTTGATTAAATCCTCATCTGTTAAAAAAAAAACTGCCGCCTTCAAGGGCTGTCTGCGATAGGATAAGGATGTTTCGATTCATATCGATATTTTAAAATGATTTGATATTCGATATTTTACATCGAAACTTCAATAGGTGCGTTCCGTTTCACGCATTTGAGCACATTTATCTATAATATATGTAACATATACTATAGATAAATGCGCGCGTATGCGTGAAACGAAACGCACCTAATATCATAGCATATCAATTATAAAACCTAGATATCAATTGATTCGATACAAACCAATGGACGCTCAATCAAAGATGATATTTCTTGCTGACGCTCGACGCTCATTTTTAGCATCAAAATTAATGCATATTTGTCAATTTTGACAATCTGTCAAATTTGACGTAACCTATTTTGATACTGAAAATAGTTTTTGCAATACCATCTTTCAGCGGGAGAGTCCCGTTAGCATCATCGACACAGTTGGGAGGGGCTCGTTTGGACACGGATCAATTGGACACCACCAATCACAGCGACCGGTGCCTAGAGGCATTTTCACTGTTCAAGTGCTGTGAGTGGCTCGTGTTCAATCGATTCGTGTCCAAACAGAGGCCACCCGACACAGTTTATACAGTTGCGTCACTCCCAACTAAAAAGCGTCCAGCAACATGGCGACAAGCGTCATGTTCCTGGTAGTGTTAGCCTGGATCCTCATGCCACTGAAATATAATAATACTGGAACGAGCGCGACCCTATGAATAAGTGTGATCCGAGAGAGAGCGTCCAAGGTGGTATCTTTAGCCACTGAAATATAATAATACTGGAACGAGCGCGACCCTATG
>JANQDE010000204.1:46409-66539 GCA_037157785.1 Cephalotes varians
ACATATTTTAATTTCTATTAGCCAATCAACCATACTGACATGTTTTGGACAATGGGGAGACACGGATAGACTCTACCTATGGCGTTAATTTGTTTAGAATATACTGGTTTTTGTATTTTATAATGTAACGACTGAAGAAGGCTAAAAAGTTAGCCGAAACGTCTCGAGATTGTATTAAAGTTGATATGATTTTTTAAGAAAAATTATTGTGATCTTATTGTGCGCATTGTTTACCGCGCGGATTCCCAGCAGCCTTTGAAATTGTTTTTTGTTTTAATTATCGGGAATCATTTCCTTTGTTTGCTTTTAATAAAGTTGCAAAAGAATGATGAGTACCCACCATTAACACCATCCATTCCAATTCCAGTTAAATTATTAATACATAAATTATCAATTATTAACTGGTCTTTAACAGCATTAAATAACCTTTCAGTATTACACTGTGATATTAAAATTAATCTATAAGAAAGTAGTTACAATATTTCTACGCTGATTAGAGAAGTACTTTATCATTGTACACAATATTTTATCACCAGCTACATCAGTGCTCTCATCAATAATTATAGAAAATAATGAGTCACCTACATCTTGAACTAAATTATCTAGCAAGCAGGGAGCTACAACATCATAGAACACTTTGTTCTATGTATCTTAAAATTTGATATTTGTGATTTGGGGTCGATTTGTGGTAGCAATTCAGAGAGATGATCTATTGTCTTCAGATGAATGCACAGATGAATGCTCAGCAATAAATACACTCAGCTTCAATTCAGCTTCTTTCTGTTCCATACTTTTGTTTACATTAAAATTTATCTTTTTATATAATTTTGCTTCTACATTGAACTTCTTATGTTCAATGTGTATTTTTGTTTTTCCATAATTATATTTTTTTGTGTGCTATTAAAGTACACTTACAGTATTTGCAATACGCTTTTGTGATAAACCCAGCAGGATCAGGTTCAATCCAATCTAAAATATTTATAGTAAGAACAACCAGTAATTTAAAAAATAGCTTTATTAATTTGTTATTCATTAAATCATCAGGATCATTTTCCCTCGTCCTTGCGTAAACTTGAATGTATGCTTTCGTTTTTTTAATTTTACTCATAATTAAAAGCTTGTAATTAAAATTTAATTAGAAAGTCTGTCTTTAGTCACAAAATTATATGGCCATGTCACTTTAACAAATGAACAACAAATCAATCATTTGATATTCATTTGTTCGTAACCTAATTTTGAATTTAGGGTGTGAAAGGCTGCGTTCAGAAAACACAACGGTTGAATGAGCGCTCGCTGCTATTGGTATATTCTTCTAGATCTAAAGGCCTACTCTAATCATAGGCAACAATTATTGAGCGCTCACTCAACCGTTGCGTTTTCTAAACGCAGTCAAAGACTCATTACAAATGCTTTCCCTGCGTTTTCAACGCGTTGTAAGCTTCATTCTATCTTTCTTCCTTTCTTTCGCAAGTAATGAGCGATAAAGATAAAATGAAGCTTACAGCGCGTAAGCGTCCATACAGAACGCAGCTATCATAGCATTTGATTGACCAATTAAACAAAAGAATTTTACAAATTGACCAATCAAAGAATGTTTCAAAGTATATATTTGTAGCATCCATAGAGATATAAAACTAGAGGGCAGAAAGTATACGGTAGGCAGTAAGCGGGAGCGATATCGTGTGCGATAGAGAAGTTGCATTAGAGGCCCCGRTTRTCTCTCTCGCACGTTAGCGTTGATTGGCTGTCGAAATGATATGCGTGAGCCACAGCGAATCAGCGCTAACGTGCGAGAGAGACAAGTAGGGCCCTTATTGCTATTTTTCTCTTTCTAGCATGATATCGCAGATTCCGCCCCCTTCTGTGCTCTATTCTTATATCTCTATGGTAGCATCACGTTGATCATATCTTTAATCGCATTGGCGCGCGCCGCGCGTTAATAAACATAGGATGGTATTCATAGGCTGCGTTCAGTAGAGAAAGCAGCTTAATAAGCGTCATACGTTTATATCTATCATAGTCTTAAGCCAGCGGCACACGGAGCGTGTTTTCCTGCTGGATTGCTAGCTAGATTGCATGCTTGCTGCCGCGCGAGCAGCTGTGCTAGCAGTGCTCGAGTAGCACAAAAACATTGGTCTTATATTGGGTCTATGTCAATTACCCAATGGTCTTATATCGGCCCGACGTTTTGAAATGACATTGGACCGATATTGACGTCACGCTTAAGCCCGTATCAGACTAGAGATTAGGATTGAGATTGGATTGGATTTTGACCAATCAAAGCAGAGTTTACTAAACTTAAGATTGATTTTCTTTCTTCTGATTGGTTAAATTCCAATCCAATCTCAATCTCTAGTCTGATACGGGCTTTACCGATGGCCAATGGTTGGTGAAATGTTGGATTTTACATTTAGTCAACATTATACCAACAACTGAAAAATGATCCAATCGCATAAAAACATTGATTCAATATCGGGTATATGTGGACCGTCTAAATTCTAAATATTGGCCTAATGTTGCCAAGTGATAATGAACTAACATTGATTGCAAGGCCTTGCGCACAATGGAAGAAATATTAAGAACAGAAATAAATATTAAATATTATATTCGTCCATAATACGATTACAAACTTATTTAGAATCGTAAAAGCGGTTGTCGCGACAGTAAATCAGAAGCGTCAATTATTGGTTCCTGTGACTCTAAGTGAGTTTGTAATTATAGATAAGATATAAATATTTATTTACATTCCTAATATTTTTTCCATTGTGCGTAGAACTTTACAATACATGTATAAATTTTTAACTAATATTAATTTGGGAGTACCCCGATTGACCATGTCTCGATTGGACACCACCAATAATGAACATAATAATTTTATATCAAATAAAAATTAACTATAAAAACAAAATTAAAAAATTATCTCACGGAACAAGTTTCGACTTTATTTATTGTTTATTAGCTACAAATATAAATTAAAATAAACAAGGCATTGTGAGTTAAATGAACTTATTTAATTAATCCTTACAGGAACACATTTTTTCTGAACCGATTTTTATTAACATTTTTTATTAACAATTTTGTATTTATTGCGTTGCTGATTATGAATCTAAAGTGAACTTTAGAAACTCAAAAATAAATTTAATATGGCGAACAAATTTTTTATATCAGTGATTATTTTCATTAGACTTATATTTTTGAAGCTTTTCTTAGTCACTGAGATCGAGTTTGGAAATTTATGATGGATCTAACATATTAATATTTAAAAAAAGATGTATCTACCATAATAGATATGTCATTTTTAATTTTTAATTTGATGTAAGATTCATAGAATTGGATCTAATCGGCGATCTAAAAAACATAAAAATATAAAATTTTGGAGTGGCACCCGTTTGCCCACGTTGCAATTGACCACTAGCCACTTACAGCGCTTGAACAGCGGAAAGCTTCTAGGCACCGGCTGCTGTGAGTGGCTGTGGTCAATCACAACATGGACAAACGGGACGCTCCCAAATTTTGCATACTATTGCAAAAAAATTAAAAAATGCTTGATGAATTTGTTTGCCATATTGAACTGTGCTTTTCTTATTCATTTCATTCTTTTTTCTTTTTATAAGAATTATTATAAAAAACTATTTTTTTATAAAATGTTTTATTATTTATATACAATAAACTGCTTTTTTTCTAAGAAAAAACATTCAATATTTTTACATATTCAAGATTTTTTAATAAAAAAATTTTTATAAAATTCTTTATAAATTATGTAATATACCACAAAAGCTTGATATTTATGCTCAATAATTGTTTCAATTTACAGTCTTCTTTTCTACTTTATTAGTTTATGTACAGCCCAATTAATTCGAAAAAATCATGTTTTTTTATTTTAACTTATTTTTAAAACATATTTAATTAATTAAAATATCATAAATACAAAAAAATGATAGTTTAGGTTTTCAAAAGTATATCAGTATATGTACATTAGTAGTTAAAGAAACATTTTAAAAATTGAAGAAAAAAGATGCGATGCATACATTTTTTTTACTGCTCTTGTAAGAGTTAAACAAAACTATAAAATAGTAATAAGTAATAAGATTAGAGAAAAAGAGGGGAGAGGCGAGGAAGGAGAGGTGGAGATACAAAGAGAGAGAGAGAGAGGAGCCAGTAAATGTATAATTATTGAATTAATATAGTTATTATTGAATTAATATAGTCAAAAGTCGTAGAAATTAAAATGTAATTATCAGTGTTAGTCATTTTTCAAAATTAAAATAAGGTTGTGAACAAGTAACAATTAAAGTTGCATTCGAACTTTATCCAAGTACGCTAATATGTCATTCTATCTTGTTCTAATAAACAATAAAGATAGAATATATTAACGCACGAGTGAAGTTTCTGAATGCATCCTAAAACATTCTTTTTTGAAAAATTTTATCAGCCAAAATGCAAAAATCAAATAGTAGATATAAAAAAGATAATTATGTAAAATTGTAAGAATAAACTCAACTATGAAAAATAGCAAAAAAATGAATTAAATGATTACTGAAGAAACATTTAAAAACTTATAGTAATATAAATTATATAGTTTACTACTATATATTGTAATAGTAAAGAAGTTTTTAATTTATATGATTCCATTATTGAACTGTATCTGAATAAAAAATATTGAAATTTAACAAAATGATGTTTTTAGAAAGCAATTTAAGTATTTTATTAATTATTTTTTCCTTTAAGAAAAAAATAAAAACAACTTTAATTTATCATAACTTGATGATAAATTGATTAAAATGATGATAAATAACTTATGAATCTCAGCAAGCAGTGCATACACTGCGAATTTTGATGTAGAATTTTCATAACAGTATATTATCTATATGTTTTATTTTTTATTTTAAACTTAAACAACCTTACCTAATAATACTAGCAAAAAAAATTTAATTATTTTGAGCCATTGAGCCTTCTAGATTTTTGAATGTTGAAAACGATGCTGCAAGTCAAATTTTATTAGCACGTCATTTTAAAAATAATTAAAGTTGAATAAATGATGAAAAAATTAGGAGATCTTAGATCCTTTTTTCGATATTTAAAAATTTTTTGTAAAAAGATTAATGTCTGAAATTCAGATCAGAAATCATAAATATATTGTTCATCCCTTATAAAATGCATTTTTTTTATTTTAATATCTTACTTTTTAGCCATGTTATGAAATATTTAAAGAATTTTGGTGAGATAAATTTTCTGCCTGTGTAACGATAAAGTTATAAAATATACTTATAATTTGTAGTTTATAACTATCGATATACACATACACAGTATATCATGAATTTATCATGACAGCTTCTGTTAAGGGAAAATAATTTTTTACTTTAGTTATTTATTTCTAGTATAAATAACAATATCGTTTAGTTCTGTGCTCTAACTATAAACTTACGATCCAATTACGCGCGAGTCTATGTATACAGGGTGTCCTATTTTAAATAACGAAATGAGATTCTCGAAAATTTTTATTGAAAAATGTTTTTCAAAAAGGCTTCTGACTAGTCGCCGCGATTATACTGGATCGTGACGATGATAATATTGGATCATAAGCGAGATGACACATTAAAATTTCTTGCGTGTCATTTGTAAATAAAAAGAATTTGAATAAAAGAAGCTGACGAGATCGCTTTAAAATATTTGTAAAAATGGGCCGACTACAACTATTTACTGACTGTAAAAGGGGGAAAGGATAGTTTCAATCCATTTTTACAAGTGTTTTAAAGTTATCTCGTTAGCTTCTTTTATCCAAATTCTCTTTATTTACAAATAGCACGCAAGAAATGTGTCATTTCTCGCTTATAACGTCACGATCCAATATGGTGACTAGTCAGGAATTTTAAATGAAAGTTGTATAATTTGAAAGCGGACAAATAATGGTAAATTCAATTCTCGAAAAAATCGACTTTTGAAGATCACATGGAGATCATTGCTATTTTTTTAAAGGAATTAAATGATTTTTTTCAAAAATATGACTCTTCTAATTATTCTGTATATAAAAGTATTAAGGTAGAATTGTTGAAAAGTCAATAGTTTACGAGATATACTTTTATACTTTATTCTAACACTTTTTAATATAAAATATCTCGCAAACTGTATCTTACTTCTCGCAAACTGTATACTTCATATTTTGATATGAATTGTACCTTAATATTTTTATGTACAAAATAATGAGATGAATCAATTTGTGTAAAGAAAAGAAATAGTTGTTAAAAAAAATTATGCAATTCGCAATTATTAATATATATATATTTTTAAAACAACTTTTACATCAATTGATTCATCTCACTGTAAAAGAGATGTACTCTCTATATAAACTCCCTGTGCATAAAATTAAGGTATAATTATCAATAATGTGCTCTATCAATAATATGCTCAGAATTTGTAGACAAAATTTGCTGACATTACGCTATCAGATTGGCGGCAGAAATCGAGTAGGATCTATGTGCGCGAACAATCTGCAGTGGAAATCTGATCAATTTGCTAGTAAACTATACTATCATTTTGCTGATCAATTCTGAATATTTAATGAAATATATTTATCTATCATGAATATCTATCATAAATTACACTATATATATGTGTACAAATTATAAATACACATGACTTTATCATTATAGGTAAAAAATTTGATATTTTGATAAAATTCTGTATTTAAATTCTTCATAACATGATTAAAAAGTAAGATATTGAAAAAGCATTTTATAGAGGAAGAACAATATATTTATAACTTCTCAGAATTTTCAAGATAACGTTAATCTTTTTTATAAAAAAAAATTAAAATTAAAAATTATTTTGGAACTGACTAGAATTTGGCTACCAGCATCTAAAAATCAGTAAAAAATGTTGGTTCAAAATAATTTTTAACTGTAAATTAGTAGTGTAATCAAATTATAATAATGAAAGCTCCAATTTTTTATAGCTAAAGAGTTTGTCCCTCCTTAATACTGAAAATCTAGTAGTAATCAAGTAGTAACTATTATCATTGTTATTTGGTAATCCTTTTCCGATTGTTAGTCAAAACTGCAATTAATTCGAAAAAATTCTATTTTATTCCTTGATAATCACATTTTTAGTTATTAAGTTTGGAATACATTAAGAAGCGAAAATGAAGACATTCAAACGAATGTTTATAGTTATTTATGCAGCCTAGAAAATTGAATTTTATAAAAGAGGAGGCTAATTTCACGCGTATTTTTTTTCCATATTATTAATTACTTAGTTTTGATTACCAATCTTCGGGAATGGACTACCAAACATCATTAAATTTATTACTAAATTTTCATTATTACTGGAGGGGCCAACTTCTCTTTTTAACAATCAATTTTCTAATCTCTTTTCCTCCAATCCTCTTATTTTTTTTCTTGACGTTAGTCCTTACTTGCTCTTTTATATTGTTAACATATTACAGTTAATGTTTAATTTAAAGATAAAATTCCACAAATTATTCTGAAATTACTTGGAAAAACTAGAAATTTTCAGGGAATTTCTTTTTCCTTGAAGACTAGTGGAATTTTATCAATGTTCAGAGAAATTTGGGGAATTTTACTTTTAAATTTAAATTATATCTTTTTTTTTAAAAACATTGTTTTTTATTTTTTCTTTTTTTGGATCCTTTCTAAAAAAGAAGATGTTAAATCGATACTCGCATATATCGAAGTATTGTTGCCGCTTTTCCGCAATGTTGATTGGTYCTCTCTCTGCGCTAACTTCGTRAGCAGCTGTCATCGTGGAGTTAGCAAATGACAATTTATAGACATGTGCATTAATAGAAGGTTATTATTGTAATTTATTAAAAAATAATAATAAAAAGAGTAAAAAATAAAAAACTAAATAGCGCGCGCGAAGCGCGCGTCTGTGGTGTCTAGTAATATAAAACGTCGACAATCGATTATCAATAAGTATGGCATACGCATCCATATACATTCACGTATATTCTCGCATTTCGTGAATTTTTATAAAAAAATCAGAGTGAAAGTATGTAGAAGATAATACACAGCAGAAGAAAGTATTTGATTGATATTATATTGTAGTAAATCTTTTCTATACTGTCTTTTGTGGCTCCAATTATAGAAAAAGATAATCTCGTGAAATCCTTGTTTTTTACTAATTTATAATATATAATTTGTGTTATTTGCACTCTAATTTATTTTGTTACAAAAAGTTACAAAAAATTCTCTAATTTTACTTGGAATTTTGAATAAAAATATCTAAAAAATCTGGGAATTCTCAGAGAATTTTTTTTACAAGATTTCAATAAACATCCTGTATTTTTTAAGAGAGAAAATACACTGCTGGTCATTAAAATTGCAAAAAACATCATATACCTCTAATAAAAATATCAAGGTATCTTCTAAATTTTCATATATAATCCATGTATGATAAATAATTTGTCATTTAAAATTACCTCGATATCTCTATTTCTTTGAATTCTGTCGTCTCATTATTTTATGTTCTGTCGATGTAATATTCTAAAAATATATTTTCAAAATTTTAAATCTAACCCTTCGTCTGTACACGTAAATTTTGATGGACCGTCTGTACACAGGGTCTAAAAAGTCCTGTCGGCTATTTTTTTAAGAAAAATACGTTCAAAAAATCTGAAAAAATTCTCAAAGATGTGTCTTCTACCCCTTATGATGATTCAATAGTTTTTCAGACGATTTTTAGGGAAGGGAGCCAAGCTCCACCCTTTTTGATTTCGAAGGTTATTTGATTTGAAAATTTCGTTTGTTCCCAAAAAGACCCTGTGTACAGACGAAGAGTTAATCTTGCGTTTAAAAAAAAAGTATAATCTCGATTTTTTGACTTCTTAGATAAGAATCTATTTTTAAATTAAATTAAATTATTAAAAAAAAAATGTTCGTCATCGATTACTATTAATACAAATTGTTTCTATTTTAAATGATTGACCATACGAATGATAAATTGCATAGCATGCAATTTAAAAAATATCCAATTAACAAAGCAATATTCGTGAAGAAAGGAACAGAAATTTTGCTTGGTTCGCAATATTATCTGTATTGTCATACTTATGATTTGATGAACGACAAGACGTATAAATTACCTCTTCCACATAGGATTACAAACATAAAACTTCGTAGAATTACAACTGTCGAATCAGAAATAACTTTATAAATTGAAGCTGCAGTATACATTTTTTTAAAATATTTTCAGCGTTATGAAATATTCCCTGATGGCAAATTAATAGCATTGTGCGGAAGATTGGGCAAGATATATTTGTTACATAGTTTCACTAAAGAATTTATCGGTATACTCAAAATGAATTCGAAATGTAGAGTATTAGCATTTACCTGATAGTAAGACACTATTACACATGGCAGTAAATAAGCTTGTGCAACTTTTATTTTGATATATGTCTTTCGAGATTTACAAAGATTGATACATCAAATTCTTTTCTCATTCAAATCACAGACGGCAGCGAGCTGTACGTGGGAATACTCGTACATATATTAATCGTGCCATAGATGATGGAAGCTTATCTTGCGCGTCGCTCGCTCCCCGAGCGGCCAACTCGTGATTATAGGCAGCGCACAAGGCGTAATTAATCTATATGATATAAAAACTGTGTTGAAGGATGAAAAAGTCCTATATCTCTGAAGATAATAATGAATCTTGTAACTAATATTACGAGCCTGAAATATTTAATCCGACCTCCGAGCTATTGAGTACAGCATCGATTGACAAACATAATGCGTTTAGAATGTTGTATCTGCCATCGTTTATCGTGTTCTCAAATTTTCCAGGATTACTAAAGAAAAAAAGGCAAATTAATATAGGCATGCCACAAACAATCAATTTTTTTTCTCGGCAGTGGTTCCTCAGCATTTTGAATAGAACAGGTTCCGCTTTGCTGTACAGATTGAGATATTATGGAAATTACTAATTTGATAAATGCGCATTTGTATGACTATAATGGAAATTATTAAAAAAATTAAAAAGTGTTAAGTTAAAAAAAGTATCTTAAGTAATCAAAATTAAAATACACATTTTTATTATGATACGTTTATGTTAAATTTTATTATTATACATTTGTAGCAAATTTGCGTGTAGTGTTTCGTATAATAATCTTTCTTCTAAGTGAATGAATATGTCATTTATCTCCTTATGTGGAGCATATGACGTTTTTTTTCAGGGTTTGAATCTGAAATCTGCCTTGCTGGGGCGTCTTTTCCAATTCGACCACCGAGGCATTAATTTGGCTCGAACCCTGGCTGAGGTAATATTTGTCGCAATAAGTTCCTTGCAGTTTTTAAGATGCTTATTAGCATCAGTATTAATTTGATGATCAATTTATTTGATTTTAATTCTATTCCACATATCTTGAATGTGTACTGGAATATCGTGTTTAAATTTAAAATAGAAATATTATTGAGCATCAACTAGCATTATCTAGTTTTAATCGTAGTTCGGCGATGATTTAATTTATTGATATGTTCATATAGCGGTCGGACATTTATTATTAATTTTTTTATTCTGTCTTTATTAAAAGTATAAAGTACGTAAGTTTTTTATATTAATTTCTCTTTATGAAGAAACAATTGTAATAGATATTAATAATAATAATTGTAATAGATACATTTAAATCTTCACTTTATTTCACTTTTGCATATTATATATATAATTTATTTTGTATATTATATAATATACAGATTTTGTACGCATTGTAGTTGTACTATTTACTGTATATCTAATTGTATAAATATTTTTTGATCTTTATTAATATCTACATATTTGTACTCTCTAAATATAAATAAAGAATAATATTATGTAGTTTATAAATAAAATAGGATATTTTGGACAATATTTTATATGAATGTGTTTAACAAGAATGTGCAATAAATGACATTTCAGAATGTAATTGAGAAAAAAATATAACTTCTAAGTTATAAATTTATCTTACAGAATTTTGGAGATTGTCAATATTTTGGTCATTTGTCGTTTGCATAATTGCATTGAAAGAGAGATTGCGTATACATTTCACAAAAAGTATAATTTAGAATCGAATATTTATAAAGTAACATATACACATACGTACATATGTACACACACAATGTATCTTTATGCCACGGTATAAAAGTTATTATTATATTACATATTGATATATTTTTTTTTCGAAAAATATCGAGATTTTATTTAACAAGCTACAAATTATTTGCAGTTAATTTAATATGTTATGTATACACGCACCCGCACACATCCACATTTACATATACAGTTCTCTGAATTGACAATCGAAAAAATTCATGAAAAAACAAGTAAATATATAAATGTTTTCACAGAAAGCTTTATTTCTGAATAAATAAATAAATAATTTTCATAATTGGAAAGTTAATATATTTATGGTTTTTTTGCTTGAATGACTTTGTATCATCAAAATCTCAACAGAGAAAAAGACAATGATCAAAATAAATATAAAGGATACATTTTATCATTATTTAAAAATAATTATAAAAAAATAATAAAAATGATTTTAATGTCTTATGTATAATCTTTTTAGTCATTTAAATTAATTTGAATAATTTTATTAGGTAGAAAATGTTACATATTTTTTACTCATATATTAATAATCATAGTGTCGTTACGATGGCGTCAAAGATCTTCATTTATCGCATTTTCTCAATTAGCATTATACATCCTTATAACTATTTAAATTAGAATTTTGTTAAAGTATTTAAGAATATAATTTTATGTATATATAGTTATATGTATATATAGTTTATCTGATTTATAATTCACGAAAAGATATTCTTTTTTCATCCCTTTTATCTTTAATCGAAAAGAATAAAAAACAGAATCTTATTAATTGCACAAAAATATTTTCAAGCAAGAACTCAATATAATACAGTGAATCATTTCATCCTTGTTTACTAATGATGGATAAGGATGAAAAGATTCATTGCGTGTTACTGTATTCTTACTGGAAAACGCTTAAAGTCAAGCAGAATAAAATATGTGTATTAAGACTCAATATACAGAGTGAAGCACTTAAATTGAAATACTTAAATATTTTGAAGAAAGTATGTGAAAAAAAACATGAAAGGAAAAATCTCTCGAATAAAAGTTATATGTATAATCTGAAGGAGGACAAATAATGATACAATAAAATCAATTTTCGAAAATAATTAATTTTTTAAGGTCACATAAAGGTCATCACCATTTTTAGAAATAAAAGTATGATTTTTTACATAATATTTCTCTAGTTATTCCGCATATAAAAATATTAAAATAAAATTATCAAAAAATCAATATAGTTTAAGAGATATTTTACACTTTACTCTGGCATTACTCTTATATTTTGATGAAATATAAAATATCTCAAACTATTCATTTTTTGGTAATTGTACTTAATAACTGATAACTGATCTTAATACTTAATAATGAAATGAGCACAGAATAATGAGATGAATCAATTGATATAACAAAAACACATAGTTTTCCAAAAAAATTATGCAATTTGTAATATGCAACTATCTTTTTTTTTTAAAAAGCAACTAATGTTGTGCCCCTTCTATATTATATTATAATAGGCGATTCTGCTAGGTGATACACATATATGCATGTGTGTATACGTACATAATTTGATAGCTTAAGTATATAGTGATTGACAGCTTGCTGTGATGAGCGTATTCCATAATTTTGGCATTTCATTTTTATCGGGTGCCTCATAGAATAAACATTAGAGAGACTATTGTATCATATCATGATGAATATAGCATTTTGATAGTCTAATTTACAACTATAAAACTATTTTTTATTTTTATTCTGGAGACAAGAAATCTGTATAATCAGTTTTAGATTTATTCACACTGTTCGTTGTATCTTAACTTTGCATACACATGATATTTTATTTTACTTGATATTAAACAAATGATTAATAAGATCTTGTTTTTTTATTCTTAATAAATTGTGTATTAATATAAATTTATTATATATTTGAACGTTTATGCATAGACATCTGCAAATAATTATTTTGCCTTTTTTTATCTTTCTTTGTTAATTATATCTCAGAGTCTGATAATTACACACACACGCACGCGCGCACGCACGCACCCACGCACGCACACGCGCACGCGATACACACGCGCGCACGCGCATATACAAACGTACGTATGTGCGCATATACTTATATAACTGCATACGCATGCAGAGATGGAACATACTTGTAACATTATTTTTTTTATCGTTTTATAATAACAATTTGAAAATAACTATAGTTTTTCATAATAATAAAAATAACGCTATTAGAACAATTACTTTCAAAAAAATAATTCATTATTATTACGCGTTATTCATTGAAAAAAGTAACTTGTTATCTAACGAGTAAAAATAATAGCGTTACAAGTAACGTTACTTTTTTTAGAATAACAATTTAAAAATGATTTTACAATTTTTCATAATAATAAAAATAACACCAGAGTTAGAACAGTTATTTTTGAAAAGTAATTCGTTATTATTGCGCGTTATTGAAAAAAATAATGATTATGTAACAAGTAAAAACAACAGCGTTACAAGTAACTTCCTATCCCTGTACGCATATGTGCATGGTATAACATATACACATAAAATATTGGGTTTGTTTTTTTATTGCTACATTAGAACTTTTCTTCTCACGTTTACCAAATATCAAACATATACCTAGTCACTTTAAATACAAAGAATGTACACTAATTTAGCTATAAAACCCAGACTATTACCTATAATATCATATATGTATATATATATGTATGTGTGTGTGTGTATATATATACATATGTGTACACACACACACACACACACACACACACACACACACACACACACACACACACACACACACACACACACACACACACACACAAGCGCGCGCGCACATATATACATTTTGTTATTCTCGTAACGGGAACGCTTCAAGTCTATGTCTCTTCCTTAAATTTCAATATTTTCACATCTTCAGATTCTTCGTTTTCTGTATTCCTTTGGTGAATCGGTGTGAGAAACACTAGCTATTGGTCCGTCGTGGTTGTCGGAAGAGCGCTCGTTTCCCCGTTGCCACTTTCTACTATGAGCATCACAGTCTCGGCTGCACCCCTCACACATTCTATCTGGTGGCTACCCCAGTCTTTACGTTGACAAAATGTGGAACAATACGGCGTGCGTCTACATAGAGAGCATTCTGCAAACGCTTCTCGATTACAGTTGGCACACTGAAATTTATTACACACATACATACACACACTCACACTCACACACACACATATATATATATATATATATGTGTGTATGTATGTATATAACTTTATATCTACATTTTATTATATATAATTCACTTTACATATATATATATATATATATATATATATATATATATAACTTTATATTTATTATATTTTTTATGTAATTATTGTAATTATTGTACTTATATACAGTAAAAACATTTGTATTAAAAACGTCCTTGTTAACATTTTTATGTATTGAATTTTTAACATCCAAATATTAATAATAATATAATGTGATTATATTATTTGGATATTTTGTATTAAATTGATATTTAATTAGTGAAAAAAATAACATAATTTATGAGTAAGTGTACAATAAACATAATATAATTTGAAAATATAAATTTTAAAATGAATCAAAGATGAATGTATGTATTAATTTAACATATTACAATTGTTAATTTTACTGAAGAAATATGTTTCCACAAATTATGCCAAAATGTTATATGTTTTGTATTAATTTTACATGTTCGTGTTTCTAACATGTTATCACTTTCTAACATATTTATCTTGTGTCAAATTAATTAACATAATAATTTGAGTTAGACTATTTGGGATGAAGTTAACCCAATTTAACACAATTTTCTAACAGTGTGTTTATAGTTATCTATGTTGTAGAATAAATTTTTTCTAAGTAATAAATGTACAATTTAAACTTAATAATGTCAAGTTCTTGTTTGAAATGGTATTAGTTGAAGATAAGTGAACAAATATTTTGAACAATCAATGTAATGTATTTTCCTGTAATATCATTATTATTTTCAAAACAATAATTATGAATTTCTTATTTGTTTAAAACAACATCAATTATAAAAAAAATGAAACTTAACTAGTATATACTGTAAGTTATATAATACACTTAACAGCAAAATTAAAGGAGCACTAAATTTTTGCCGATCTTTAATCACCAAAAATTGTCGATCTTTAAACTGTTATAACCTCGTGAAAAAATCATATAATTTTCCTGTGAAAATTTTAAAGGAAGCCTTTACTTTCATCTCCCTGAGTTGATTTCCCTTATAATTTGAAGCAATTTTTTACTCAAAAAACAAACCAATCATTATATTGAATATCCCTGCATATCCTTGGGAATGTCATACCTTGTATGGTATACTTTGAATGGTACTAATGTCAACGGCACACTCGATATTTTTGTGAAAAATTTTTCAAAATGCAATAAAATAACGAAAAAATCGATTAATTTTTCAAAAGCCGTTTTAAAGGGCAGACTTTAATCTTTAAATTTATGCTAATTTGAGTCGCAAAAAAATTTTTTGCAACTTCGTAACTGTTTAACTTTGTAAAAGTTTTGAGGTAATTAAATTCTTCTGAAATTTTCCACTTCGTTTCTTAATATAAAAGCATCATCGAGAAAAAATCAACTCAAATGAAAGTAGAGATTTCACTCTTTAAAATGATCTCAGAAAGATTGTTGTACGATTTTTTTCACAAAATTATAACCATTCAAAGATCGATAATTTTTTAGTTAAATTTTAATGAATCTTTAATTTTGCTGTTAAATATATAATAATACAGATAAAATTTATAAATTACAATTATGATTTCTGATTGTGAAAAATACATTTGAAATGTTAAATGTATTAAAAAATGCATTTAAATTAGAAGAAACGGATTTGATGTAGCTGCAGATTAAAAATAATACATTTAAACTTATAGAATATGAAAAACATATTGTATAAAAAATATAATTCAACTAATTATATTGAAGTATGAAGACATTTCTCATAATTTCTTAATGTTTTTGTACCAATTTGTAAGAGAAATTCTGAGAAACAAATCTATGCAAATTTATGTACCAATTTATAGGAAGTATAAGGAATACATAGGATGTATTCTTTTGAAATGCAAGATAACGAAAATTAAAAGAATAATTATATTTATGGCAATTAAAATAGATGATAATCAAAAATTTAATTTAAAATTAAAATTTAAAAATTTAAATTGTTTAAATAAAGAATTCATTTAAGAATATATCAATTACAGATTTGTATATAGACTTAAATCACTTTCCAGTATATTCGAATATGATGCATAAATATAATTACTTTATTACTTTATTTCAAAAAGATAAAAAAAAATTTTTAAAAAAAGTTCGAGACTTTTAAAAATTTAAAAAAATAAAAAATAGACTTTTAAAATCTTAAATACTTTTCTTTTAACATATTCGAATAACGTACGTAGAACTATATTACCGGTCTTGAATGTGTTGATATATCTTTTCATTTTATTATGTATTAAAGCGCAATTTTAATCAAATACTTATATATAAATAAAGACTATAAGATTTGTCAAATCTACTTTAGTATCGAAATTTGTTAGATATTTAATTAAGAAGCTTGTACTAATATTTATCAATACATATTTGCCGTTATTTTTTACAAATATGACAATACTAAATAAACAATAAATTATTTTGATGATTTATTGTCTATCAGTAATAATCATCTCAAATCTAAATGATGAATTTGATACATTAGCGTTTTAAAATATAGCTGTTAGCTCACTATTATTTGGCACCAATTTTTCAAATAAACTTCAAGTAAATCTAGATAATCTATACAGAAATCTGTCATTAACATTAATAATTTGATTTGCTTAACTTTACAGAATACCTATTTACAAAGTTTAAAATTTTTAGAAGTATATTTATGAAAAAAAAAACATTATAAGATCAAAAATAAATAAAATTGAAGATAGAATACAAATAAAAAATATTTTGTCTGTAAATGTATATTCTTTACCTTTTTATTATGCGAATCAGATGCTGGTTGCAATCCAACAGTTTCGATGACATCCGCCCGGCCTCCAAGTTGTGCAACTAATGCCTGTTCTCTTCTTTGCTGTCTGTTTAATTCTTTTGTTTCTTCCAAAATACGTCTAAATTCATAAGCCAACTTCATCATTTTGTTTGACATTTCATCGAGTTTTTTAAATACATCATCGCCTTGACCATTTTCCGTTTGGTGTGCATTCTGCACAACTGTGTCCTGTTCTTGAGGTTGCTGCACAACTAATCCATCAGCAGAAACAAACTGTGGCCAGACCTCTTTGTCAGGCACAACAACCTCATCGCCACTCTCATCGTTATTGCTGCCATCCCGCGAATTCTCGATCTTGTGCTTGCGCGGGGGAACCTCTCCATCAGATGAATCCTTGGGTCTTTTTCGACGCTTATATGGAGTAAAGAGGCGAACTGGCCCTGTCTGAATAAATTAATTTGAACTGAACTTTATCATTTATATATCAAGCATGTATCAATTTCATTATATTAGAAACTATGCCATACAAATATAAAAATCGCGAGTAATCTGCTTACCGCACTGTCGTCATCACAACACGCAGCACAAGTGCAAGAAGTAGCATGAGGCTTTAAAATCTGTTCATCAATAAGAGTCTGCAAACTTCTTCCGCCAAATCGAATACTTCGTTTCCAATCTTTACTGGATGCTCTACCACAGAGAGCCTCAAACTCGCTAGGTGTATACCAATCAGAGCCGAGTTTGATACATCGTCCTCTACCACCAGATCCAAATCTACTTTTATGCAATTCTGCATTTGTGTTTTTACATCTGATAGGTAGCACCGCTAAATTCGCCGAATCTGACCAGCTGTATATCGGCTGAGAACTGGGTGTAGATACATGTATCTGCTCCGTTTCCGTTTCATCAGTACTGTTCTGAATCACTATGTGAGTTGCTTTCAGCTCACCATTCCAACGTAGAGGATCCGCGTCTTTGTCATGACGTGGTTCGCAAATAAACCCATTATCGACACATAGCATTTGCTTGAACTGCCCTGAACCTGGCAGCTACAAATGTAAAATATACTTTAAGTATATTAAATTTGTAATATTAATTTCACTCTAATATTAATTTCTGATATTAATTGTAATTTGTAATATTAATCTCAATAATCAGCTTCAAATCCATTACGAACAAAAAAATGACTTCTTTCAGAGCAACTTTGATTTAACTCTATAAAAGTCAAAAAATACATTTTTATGGAATTTTTTTGAATTATTAGAAAATAATTTTTTTCCGAATTCATAACGATCATCTGGGGAGTTGCGAATTAATCAATATTTGTTTTTTTTTTTCATTATTGGATCAATATATTCAAATATTTATCTGAGGTATTTTGCAACAATGTATATTATACAACAGAGATTTTACAGCTAAATAAAGATTAAGAAATTAACATTGCTCAAATTGCTTACAACAAAGTACAAGTCAAAAGACAAGTATCATAAGTTTTTAGGTTGTAACTTTAATTGCTATTTACACTATATAAAATTACATAGAAGAATTGCACCGAAATACTTTTGTATAGACCATTTTTTCTGTTTAATTTTAAATAATATAAATAACAAAAATTAACATTATCCAAACGTATGATCTTATTTCGGCACATGAAATTTACGCTATAGAATAAAAATTTACATATTGAAACTGTAAACTTATCTAAAAGGTTAAAATTCTTGTACAAAACTCGCCGATAAATTAAATGGAAACGTTGTCGGTGGAACGATACACCGAACGAGTACGCTTCTATTGTCTCTCTCTTTGCACCCTTTGTCATGACGCACGGCATAGCATAGCAGGCAGGAAAAAAAACGCGTTTGTCGATTAGTCTCGCGTCTCGCGCGAGCGTTCTCGAAGTGTACATAGCGCTGAGCCCTACGGACGTACCTGCAGCTGATCCGAGGTGATGACGTTGAAGGTCGTGCCATTGGTTGAGTTCGCAACACCGATGATGGAACCTACGGGAAGAGAAACCGGCACGCCGACCCCAGGAACGCCTGGCACACCCGGTACCGTAGTAACGCTCGCCGTGACCGCGACAGGATGTGCCTCGTGTTCGCTCGTCAGCGTGGCCGCCTCCTCGGTCTCGCTCGTCAACGGTTCGGACATGTCCGGTAGCACGGCGACACTTTCCGATGTTTGGCTCTCCTCCATTTCGGCTGTTCTCGCCTCGTCTCGCCTCGCCTCGTCGCGCCGCGCACTCGTCTCTTCGCTTCTTCGTCTATTCCCGCTGCCATACCAATCCACGATTTGTTGCCGAGAATTGTCCGAGCGTGATTCGTTCACGTTCATTCGCGCAATAGCGCATGCTTAGCGCGACGCCGCATAATGGCTGCGTTCGGGCAGACGCTATTAGCGCTGAAAGTCTATAGTGCACGTAACGTGTACTATAGATTTTCAACGCTAATAGCGTCTGCCCGAACGCATCCAATGACATACGTTATCTGATTTCTATCTCCGTTTTAAGAGCGACAAAAATCTTGAAAGACACGATTTTTTCTTGTATCCGCTTGCATTTATATTATTTTATATATTATGCTGCGTTGTTTAAAAGTTAGTAGATAAATTTTCAACTGTTTTCATATTTTAGACAAAAGCATGTATCTATATACATAGGCGTCTGCAAGGAAGGGCAAGAGAGGGCTGCTTCCAGCCTGGAAACCCGAGCAGCACATATTAGTTGACCAACGGTTGGTTTTAAATCGGAAGCATCGGCAGTTGGGAAAACAATGTTGGATCGACATTATTAGAACGCTACGATTCGATGAATCGTTAAACAGACTATTTATTTATTTATTCTATAAGAATTAAAGGGATTGCTGTGCTTCCTAGTATATTTTAAACTATTTTAAAATAACCAGCAGTATTTTTAACTATTTAAGTGTATACATTATTAATCGATTAACGACATAATACCAACCATTTATAGAACGATATTAGCCAAAGTTGGACCAATCATAATATTTTTCAAAATAATATTAAATAAGATCTCATTATCG
>JANQDE010000204.1:84867-120647 GCA_037157785.1 Cephalotes varians
ACAACTCCGCACGCGCTTAGCGACGCGGGGCGGGCGTATCTCGCCAAGCGCTTGCATTTGCCGATGGGCCGGCCGAACATGCCTCTTTTCGGCAATCTTCAAAAATTAATATCTCGATAATTATTGCGAATATCGCAAAACGGTATGGGACTTTTATGTTCATCTCGATCCCATCTACCTTCCTATGAGCAGTGGCAAGAGTCTCGCGGTGCACCCTGTATATGTATATATATGTCCCGTTCTAAATAATGCGTTAAGATTTCTTGAAAACTACGATAAATACGGAAAAATCTCTCAAACAAAAGTTGTATGGTTCGGAGGAGGACATTAGAAGATATCATTGATTTAACCTTGGGTGGCATTGTTAACTCTAATTGGTCACCGGGAGTGAAATTCATCCCAACCATTTTTCAAACTCCTCGTAGAGTCCCTTAATCGTGGAAATGGACCTCATGGCGCCATTCTTCTTGCAAAATAAAGGCCTTCCATTTTTTGACATTTTTGACGCTTTCAATCTTCAAAATAAATACATTTTTTTAAACGAACAGTATTGCAATAATTTTTTAATTGAAATATAATGTTTCAGGAATAGATTCTCTTAGGTTTTTTGCTCGAAATCAATTCTGTAAAAAAAAAAAAACAATTTTTTCCATAAAAAACACGATTTTTTCGTTGTCTTAACTTTATCGATTTTTTACAATATTTTTTACAATATTTAAACAATTAATTGAACAAATACTTAGAATAATACTTAGAATAATACTTGAACAATATTTAGATATTTTTTTCAGATTTTTAGGATTCATTGTTAAAGCAGGATATCACTTTCTCGGAGCTGGAGTGAATTTCACCCACTGGACCGTTATGCAATTCTACTGAAGTGTGACCAATTAGGGTTAAGGTCAGGTCAAGGTCACATCGATTTTTTTAAATAGAACACCATATTTTTTATTTCAATCTAATAGCTGATAGCAAGAGCTTTTCAAAACACTGTAATAAAGTTTCATTAAGTACTTTCTGAGTTATGAGACTCGAAAGTTACAGTCCTCAGCATTTGCATCGGAATCCTAAATTTATTAATGTTAGTCTCCTTGCTTCTCACGTCTCTGTGCTTTATTAACGTGAGTTCTCTTTGTCTCTCACGTCGGGGTGCTTTATCGTGCTATTAGTGTTATAGTACACACTATGTACATAAAAAATGAATTAAAAATAAACGCATAAAGAATTTAATAAATGCTCAAAAACGTTTCCCTGAATCAATACAACGTTGTACCAAAAACCGTAATGCTGAATTAAACTTATAACAAATTTCTAGTAACTTTTTATATGCTTGTGATATTTCTTTTTTCATGTGATTTTTCGTTGTCGACGCTCGTGCAAAAACAATGTCTTTTAATAAATCTCAGAAAAAAAAATCGAGATAGGTCAGAAGAACGTGGTAACCATGCTATAGGTCCATCACGTTCAATCCATTTCTGAGAGAATCTTCAATGCAAGAAACGACACATTCTTCGGTGGTGCATCATCATGCTGAAACCAAGCAGTGAATCTTGTGTGAAGATCGACATTCTCAACGTAATGCGGGAAATCACTGTAGTATATTTCGCAAAAACTGGAAATAGCCCATTTACAATACAAAAATTAAAAAAAAGGATATACAAGATATCCGTTAAGAATCTCACAAACATTTAAGCTCTATCGATGTTGATGTGCAACCTGTCGAAATCATCGTGGATTTTCTTCCGACCAATAGTGACAATTATATCTGTTTAGCTACTCAGTATTGTGAAATGTTGCTTTATTACTAAATAAGACATTTCAAAAGAAATTTGGATTGTTTCGCAACATTCTTGCAAATTTCTTGCGATTACCTACAAAATTCGACTCTACATATCATGTCACTAGACAGTTCTCGTGGAATTCATTGACAGGAAGTAATCAGCATGAATAATTTTAAGAAGGCCTAAAGAGGCCGGAATTAACAATTTGGAAATAGCACGTTAATAAATTTAGGGTTCCGAACGTTCCGATGCTAATGCTGAAGACTGTAACTTTCGAGTCTCATAACTCGGAAAGTACTTAATGAAAATAAACTTCATTATAATGTTTTGAAAAGCTCTTGCTATCAGTTATTAAATTCTGGTATCAAAAATGTTAGGTTAAAATTAGGTTAAAAATGTAGTGTTCTATTTTAAAAAATCGATGTGACCTTGACCTGACCTCAACGACGCCATTCAAATCAATGATACCTTCTTATGTCCCCCTCCGAATCATACAACTTTTGTTTGAAACATTTTTTCGTATCTACTATAATTTTCGAGAAAATCTTAAGGGGGAACACCAGGATAATGTCCAAAAAACGGTTATTTTCGTGAATTTTTTTGGTGAAAACTAA
This sequence comes from Cephalotes varians, assembly GCA_037157785.1. Taxonomy (NCBI): domain Eukaryota; kingdom Metazoa; phylum Arthropoda; class Insecta; order Hymenoptera; family Formicidae; genus Cephalotes; species Cephalotes varians. The sequence goes on from JANQDE010000204.1 coordinate 87,263, forward strand.
TAGCTTGTATGAATTATTGTCTTTATATATTCGAAATACATACATTTACGAAATTATTAAAAAAAAAATTCGTTGAATAATATTAATATTTGTAGCCTCAGTGCTCATTGATGTACACCTCGTCTGAAGAAACGCGGGCGTTCGTGCTGCGTCTGAACGGGAACTCTGAAATACATTTTTTTAAAATTATTTTAAAGTATATATAGTTTTAGTTGCACGTACGGATTTTTTGATAAAATAATTTTAGACAAAATGGCGCTGTTTTAAAAAAAGAGGTTGCGATTTTGCAACAAAAAATCGTTACTTTTTTAATTGTTTTTCAAAAACTAATAATCCGATTGAAAAATTCGTACGTACAACTGAAGACAATGATGTTGTAAATATTCTATCCAAAATTCAAGTCATTCAGATAAAAATTAGCCAAAATATGTGAGCGCCAAGTTACGAAATCATTGTTTCAAGAAAAACGTGTTTAAAGTTTTACAACCAAAAAAATAGTTTATGTAAAACGGTAAAATTTCGTAATGAACCAAAGTGCGTTCAATCCGGATGCATATAAAGTGTCTTCTGTAACAATAACAACTTCTTCGACCTCGTTTCTGCTTTGCTTTCTTCGCAATCTTTCTTTATGCGTCGCTTGCGCTCTGACATATGCAAGTGAAAACCGTTGCTTGTCCTTGTTGTCGCGAAATTGTGATGTTGACAGTCCAATTCTAACTCCCAGCAGCTCCATTATTTTTAATACATTGATGTATCCATTATTAAAAATACAAACAGCGATGTATGCAGCGATTTCTACAACTGTAATTTCACTTGATGTTATTTTTGGATCGATGGTCCAAATCATATTCTTAAAACTCTCATTATTATTTTGAGTAAAACCACCCAAGCATTTTTTAAGTAACCTTTTGTTACTCAAATCTTCATAAATGGAAGTGATTGCATCGATGATAGTATCTAGAAGCGGTACTTGGTGTGTATAATCCTGTGTATAATCCTGATCACGTTTTACTCTATTACATATTATTTACTATAGTTCCGTTACAAATTTCAACATAATATTTTAGGGATATACTTTTAAGATTCCAAGCATTACAATATGTAAAAAAAGAAATCGATTTTTTGAACCCGTCACCGTGGTGTTCCCTTTTAATGAATTATTTAAAATGTACCCTATATATTAGATTGGGAAAAAAGGTTCTTCATATTTTAATGCAAAAGTGAAACAAGTTTTTTTCATGTTTTAAATGAAGTTTATTAAATCAAATATGTGCCATTTTATTCGATCACCTTCTACCATTTTTGAAGTAAAAGCATAATCCCGTCATTGTAGAACTTGTGATTTTTGGGCGAAAAACTGCGACAAGTAATTTTCACAGGCCTCTTTACTTAGTTGACAGTATACATCGCTGTTTGCCATTTTTAATAATGGATACAATGTATTAAAAATAATGGAGCTGCTGGGAGTTAGAATTGGACTGTCAGCATCACAAGTAAGAAGTAAACTTTAGAAGTCAACTTTACACTATTAAGAGAGTTTTGTAGAGATCGAAACAAATGTAGTCTATTGGTGCAAGGTCAGGACTATAAGATGGATGCATCAAAACTTCCCAACCAAGTTTTCTCAATTTTTGACGGTTCGCTAAAGATGTGTGGAATCTAATGTTGTCATGATGGAAGGCGACGCTTTTCCTATTGATCAATTTTGGTCGCTTTCTCTCGAGTATGACGTAATCTTTCCAATTGTTGATAGTAGAGGTTAGAATCATCGTTTGACCGGACGGCAATAGCTTGTAATGAACGATTCCTTTCCAACTTACTGTTACATCCTGTGGACTCCACGATTCTTTTCTTCCGAGGAGATCTGGTCGTCATGATTCTTGAATGTACGCGAGAGAATCGAATGGAAACTGCTGACAATTGTAAGACTTATTTTGGATGGAGGACACATTCGTTCTCTCTTGAAAACTCATAAAAATCATCTAAGAAAAATACAGATTGAGAGGTGCGTTGTTTTGGAAGCGATAAAATCTAAAACTCAGAACTAGTAGTCTGTAGGAAATAAAACAAATATCATAGGATATTCTCTCTCTAAGAAGTAAATAGAAATACGAATGCAATTAATAATAACAAGTGACTAAAAGTGACACTTGATTTGGAAAGCATATCAAGTAGAATCTGTTGCAGGCGTCTAAAAGATCGAAAACTAGGCTTTTGTTTGTCGCTATCCGACATCGCACTTACGATCAACGAAATCCTCTTACGTTCAATAAATCTATGGAGTCATAAAAATAAGAAGGACCCACACATGACACAGAGATAATAATTCTAACTGACTCCCACTTATTAATTATCCTCATTCCTTGACAACGCCATTCGAATTTCGACCAACCCTAAAACAGAAAACGGATATTGTAGACAATTCTCAACCTACCTTGCCAATAGGCAATAGTAAAACCAAAACTTGGATTGTGGGTGGAGCCGACTCCATGACAAACTTTCCAATTTAAGTTTGAGAAATTAAAAAATGTATCCCCAGAAAGGATCCCACCAAAATCTTAACCTACATAGTACATTACAGGCACAGGAAAGAAAGGATTCCTATATAAACCGCGATACTATAAGATTCGCTGTCGTTCTCTCGTTTTTCTGTGACTTCCTCGTTTTGACTCGTGTAACTTGTTAGTGAAACTAAGACTACAAGACTACAACGCAACTTCCGAACTGTTTACTGATCACCAACCTGATCAACAATCGTTGTTCCACGGGTCTGTCGTCCCCAGAAGATTACCATCCTACGTGATCAAAGAACTTCGTAACCAAGCCACACTCTATCTTTGAAGGATTACCATCAACAGTGAGTTGCATCCCATTTTTTTTATTTTCTTTTTTTATTTTATTTATATCTCGGTTTACTTTTTTTTCTATTTATTATTATTATTTTTACCGGTCTCTTTCTTTTTCCCTCAATCAGTCTTTAAACAAATACTTCTCCCTACCATTATTCACTAGCTTTGCTGCTGAATTCAATCTTATACCTTTATTCCTCCAAGTTCATTGATATCATTCAATGGACTTGATCTAATTCATCATCATATAACTTGAGATTAGCTAATCCGGTGGACTCATCTTTTCTCTCAAGTTCACTAGCTCTGCTGCAGAACTTGACCTTATATCCTCATTTCCGCCGAATTCCTCGATAATATTCGACAAACTTGCTCTATCCTAATCCTAATCCTAATCCTCAAACCAGAGGTTCACCAATTTGGCGAACCTCAATCTTCTCCTCCGAATTCACTAGCTATGCTGCTGAACTCGATCTGTATCCCCAAGTTTCTCCCAAATTCATGGATAATATTCAATGAACGTGACCTTATCTTCAACTCGATCCTAGAAGTTAGCTAATATGGCGGACCTTCTCTTTTTCCTATTCACTGCTTACTTTCTTTCTTTCTGTTAGTATTAATCCATTAGAATCACATTTGTAATCCATCTCTTCTTTTCTTTTATTCTCTGCTACAGAGGCTAGTGCGTATAAAATCTCGCGATTATGTTAGTAAGCGACCCATCGTTTCCAAATTCAAATTTTAGCCGACAGGCGGCGAAACGTTTTCGACATCGAAGAAACAGACTCGCGCGTCGCCTTCTGAACGAAGCGTTTCATACCTCCGCGACTTCGGGCAATAATGGTTGTTCAAATGCAAATTATCTCGCTTCATCCGAATTAAACGTGCCAAGTCGTCAACCTGCTTACTTACCTTCTCTCCCTCCAAATCAATTTCCTTCAGCTCCACGTTCCTTTACTCCTCCGCCAAGAGAACCCGACTCCCTTCACTCTGTATTGACACTAAGAATGCCCTGAACATCCCCTCCGACCATTCTCTCGATCTCTTTCTCGTCTTATTTCCCTGTCCACTCTCCCGAGAAGCTACCTCGCCCAACTTCCCCCCCGAATTCCATGACTTTGATCGTGGATTATCGACGAAGTCCCTATTCCTCCCCCTCGACCCAGATATTATTATTATTATGATCCCCATTAATCCCTAGATACGCAAATTACTCAATTTCCTCAACGGCAAAGCCAGGATTGACGCCAAAAAAAGTGGTGTTGTGTGCATGCGTGCGTGCGTGCGTGCGTTCGTGTGTGTGGGGTGATGTTACGTCCAGACCTCAGGATAATTTTCTTTATTTCGAAAGGAGAGGATTTGGGATAAACAGGAAAGAACATTTCAGATTTCTCTCTCGCAAGTCAACACGCTACGGCGTGAGCCACGAGTTGAACACATTTACCTTCCAGATGCGGATCAGCGTATCATATGGATGATCATATGACGCCGTCTGGAACTGTGCGTTCGTCAGTTCCTTAATATTACATCAAGGACTAAATCCATATGATCAGGGAACGGACCACGTGCGATCTTATGATGATAACAAGATGATACGAGGGTATTTAAATTAATGGCAACTGTTCAAAGTAAAAGAAAACGTTTAATCTTAGAGTTAACTTCTTAACTTACAAATACATAATAAGTTGAATATTAAGTACAAAAAAAGATATTTATATAATTTTTTATATAATTTGCTACGCTGAGAGGAGTACGTATGATTTTTTTTTTGTTTACAGTTGGTTTGTGTTGGTTTCAGTGGTGAATATATTGTTATACGGAGAGGAACGGAGAAGGAGTGAGATATTAGTCGTTTATTTCGCGGATAGAGAGTGGCCGTCGAGAGAGGAAAAAGATTATGGAAAAGGAGGACAGACACTTACTACGTAAGGAAAGGAGAAGTGCGGGAGAAAGACATGGATGATTACGCTCGGATCCCAGACGATAGTCTTAATGTCTTGGTCAAAATCATCCAAACCGGGAGGAAGAGAGACAGTGCGCTGTGGAAATTGGGCGATCAGAGTATCTAGAGGTAGATGAAGATCGTAATTAAAATAATTCTTGAACACAAAATTCCGGAAAAAATTTTAATCGACTAAGGCACACATTTTTTAAGCGAAGTATTCAAAAATATGTGTAAGCTGTTAAAAATAAATAAGGTACAGACTATCGCCTATCCCCCAAAAATAACGGCGCGTTAGAAAAATCGCATCGAACATTAGAAAAATATTTAAGGCATTACGTGGACGAAGATCTGAACTGGAACCGTTCTGAATGGATACTGTTCACGTATAACACGACACATACAGCAACAGGATGCTCTTCGAATTGATATACGGACACTAACCGATCTACCTACTGCATTAATGAAACCACCTAAGCCTGTGCACAATTATGACGACTACGCGCAAGAGTTAAAAGAGAAATTAAGAGCAACCAATCAACCATTTTCACAATCAAAACAGAACAATAATTTTATCTTTCAAAAAAGCTGTCGTATATATACTTTCTATAAAAAAATATGATATTAGGAAATGGCACCAAGTAGAATTTAAGAAAAGACTATGAATATAATATATTGAAAAAAATAAATGCATAAAAATATAAATTATTAAAAAAATTAAAATATTTAATCAAAAAATTACAAATTTAATCAAAATTAAAAAAATATATTAAAAAATATAAAAAAACTTGGCGCTGCTACATCTTAAAATACTAGCAGCGCCAAGTTTTAGATAACAAGATGCAACTTTTTTCCTTCAGACTTTTTTTCGTAAGTCGCAAGTTCTTAAGATTCTTAAGAGTTATTATAAAAATACCGTACTTTTGCGCAAAAAATTGAATAACTATGCGAAAAAAAATAGTAGACTAAGTTTTAATAAACGAAATTAAAACTGAAATTATAAGCTTTCAAATATTTTTTACAATTTTCACATGTGATCAATTTTACAAAAACGATAGTTGTTTTAAATGATAAAGAAAAAACACAAAAACATTACGTTAGTTAATTTAACGCAGTTCAATGACACACTGACATATCTATATGATCTTAACGCAACTAGAAAGCTGAGAGTCTCCTTTTTAATTTGCAATTTTGTTCGTTTCTATATGATAATTAGATGCTGAGCTATTGATATTTGAAATTAGCGAATGTTTTCGACAGGTGATCTGATACTTTTGAGCGATAGTGTAAGTGTTTATAATTATTTACGTTAGTATAAAAATACCATTGAAAATTTTATAAAGATTTCTTTTGTTTAATTCTTTGAGAATATTATTTCGTATATAATAATTACGTTAATATAAAAATACCATTGAAAATTTTATAAAGATTTCTTTTGTTTAATTCTTTGAGAATATTATATCGTATACATATAGTAATCTATCAAAAATTACTGTTTTTAAAAAAAAGATTAAAAAAAGACGCCAAGTACACGCTCTTTTCAAAATCAAAACAGGACAATAATTTTATCTTTCAAAAAAGCAATCATATATATACTTTCTACAAAAAAAATGATATTAGGAAATGGCGCCAAGTGGAATTTAAGAAAGAACTATATAAATACAATATATTAAAAAATTAATAAAAATATAAACTATTAAAAAAATTAAAATATTTAATAAAAAAATAACAAATTTAATCAAAATAAAAAAATATATAAAAACATACAAAAAAACTTGGCGCTGCTACATCTTGAAATACTAGCAACGCCAAGTTTTTTTGTATTTTTTGATATATTTTTTTTATTTTGATTAAATTTGTTATTTTTTGATTAAATATTTTAATTTTTTTAATAGTTTATATTTTTATGTATTAATTTTGTTAGTATATTATATTTATAGTCCTTTCTTCAATTTCACTTGGCGCCATTTCCTAATATCATTTTTTTTGTAGAAAGTATATATACGACAGCTTTTTTGAAAGATAAAATTATTGTTTTGATTTTGAAAAGAGCGTGTACTTGGCCTCTTTTTTTTACCTTTTTTTTAAAAAAGGTAATTTTTGATAAATTACTATATACGATATAATATTCTTAAAGAATTAAACAAAAGAAATCTTTATGAAATTTTCAATGGTATTTTTATATTAACGTAAATAATTGTAAACACTTACACTATTGCTCAAACGTATCAGATCACCTGTCGAAAACATTCGCTAATTTCAAATATTAATAGCTCAGCATCCAATTATCGTATAGAAACAAACAAAATTGCAAATTAAGAAGGAGACTCTCAGCTTTCTAGTTGCGTTAAGGTCATGTAGATATGTCAGTTTGTCATTGTTCTCAGGACCCTAAACTGTCGATTTAAGCAAAAAAAAATTTTTCGAATTTTTGAAAGTTTCAAGATGGACTAATCCCTTAATATAAAAAATATTAGCAAATAAATTATAATACACATAATTTATAATTTAGATATAAATATGCTTGATGCAGATTTATACGAGGATTGTAAAAGAAGAAGATTATCTTGTGTATAGGAAGGCTGTAAATTAGAATGTAATTCAGCCGATTAGCCATCTTTATGTTACCTATAGAAAAATCATAGAAATAAAAAAGCTATTCTAAATATTTTTGGCAAATTTTATATAAAAAAAATATTATATTACATAATTTTATTAGATATTATTATGTAAAACAATAATGTTATTATATTATCTCATATTAATTTTTAAATTGTTAAACATTAAAAATAAAAATAAATTTATAAAACAAAATTGTCTCTTTGACTTATTTTTTGTATTTATCTTAATATACCTAATTTTACAGTATCTAATTAGTATCTCAAGAATTTTGTGCGACATATGAGTACATTTCTTGAATTTTTCTCGTATACTTCACCTTGACAGCTATCATAACTACTCACTACATACATCCAGAAATAATGATTCGTACCATTAAAATTTTTACGCGTTTCGAAAACCATCAAAAAAGAAAGTGTTGTAACCTTTTAGTAACCGACTGTACACATAATAGTTATTTTTCGAGGTAATATATATTCTTCTTTTAATATGCGCAATTTAAAGATTTCATACTTTTTTTAAATATATATCACTTGGGTTGAGTTAGGTAACGCAATTTGAAATCATTATTTTTTTAAGGAAAATTAAAATTACTATTACTTAGAATAGGAAAATAGTTTGATTTATATTATACGGAAGCGATAACTAGAGAAATTAACGCGCAGCAATATCAGACAGACTAGTACTCTAAAAAACAAAATCATTTCATAGCCTGAATTTGAATCAAATTCTGATTAAGTTAATCACCGATTAATTCAATCGACAGAATATTATCTTATTAAATATTATCTTATTAAAGTAAAATTCTAATTTCTAATTGTAACTGTATAATTCGTTATCCCTATTTCAATTTTTTCCATATATCAAATAATAAAAAATAATTCTATCTATATTAATAAAATAGTGTGGGTATTGCTTTATAAATTAATTACCAATTAAGTTAATCGAACTTCAGTTAAAATCACCATGAGAAAGTAAAAAAATGTCCTGCTATAATTTTTGCATTCTTTTATCGCAGGTGCTGGCTATGCTACATATCGTACTGCATGAATTCTTGCAACAATATAGACCACTACTGTCCTATCTGTCGCGTGTATCTCGGAACTTATATGGTGTGATAACGAATGTCACGCGTGGAACAATTTAGAGAATGATAGCGGCTTTCTCATTTGAAAATATACAACTCACGCTTTTCGTATTTCTTTTTTTTCTTATTATTCTTTATCTTGTGATCAAAATGCATACATGATGACGAAATAATATATCTACGCAAACGAAATTTGTTCACAATTGCGTCTCGTGCAAAGTAGTCGCTTTTATCCAACGGTGACAATTATAATTAATTTAAACGACGAGAAAGTAAAATACTTATCGCGATTCAGGAGACAAAGACAATGCCCGTTATTCAGCGTCAATTAAATCTTACTTTCTCTGAAATTCTATATGTAGGTGAACATTCAGTCTGATATTATAATTTGCTGTATAATATATAGACCGTGTAAACAGTATTTCTGAGTATATATTAAAAACTTGGACACCTTGGATCCCCATAGAAGTTAGTTGACGTCTCGTCAAGTGAAATGCGTAGCCTATCTTTGAGAATCATTGTGACATCTTGACTTTCTAAAGAAATCTATATAATAAAAATTTTAATAAAGGAGCAATATTTTATCCACAAGTATTATTGAAATTTTTGTAACACTATCTCTTCGAAATACAGAAACGCGTTGGGAATCCTAAGATGATCAAAGATTGGTCATTAATTGTACTTTTGGTGTGTTACATTGTATTTTACACTTACGTCGATGCTTGGAACAATCACGGCAGGCACAGAATCGCAGATAGAAGACGATTGTGGCAAATGAATGATAATGGATCTGCTTTTTCCGCTATAAGGAAACGTAAATGGGAATCGCCAAAATTTCCGAACAATAATACACGCACTCAGATTGCTAGGGAGAAAAGACGTAAGTAGGACTGTAGTGTAAATATCACTCTTACACAAGAAAAAAAATTAAAAAAGAGAAATTATATAGTATTAATACTCTATATAGTCTTTACATATAGTATTAATATTTAATACAATTTTGTGTTGTATCAAAATTTTGGAAAATGTAATGTTAGTTATAAAAAAAAGTTATTTAATGTAATTTACTATGCTAAATACAAAAAATACTCTGCTAAAAAATTAAGTAGAACTTTCAATTTTCAAAAAATACATAATGATTGTAAATATTAATTTTATGATAAAAAATCTGTTACATTATAATAAAATTGTAAACATTAACGATAAAAAAAATTTACCAAATAATTCATCATTTTGTATTTGTCAATTTTAACAATGGATTTATATTCAATAATTTTGAAACGTTTGTATTATAAATTTTTATAAAAGTAAAAGTTTTCTAATACTTATTTTGCTATTGAATTTATTACTTTTAAGTATGATTTACCTGCATAGAAAAAAGTTACGTTGTATAATAGTATTAACTAACAACTTATTAATAGCATTAAATAACAACATACAACAAGGTATCCGTTAAATGGAGATAGGAACAAGGTTGGACGCATGGAAAAAGTCAAGGAGAACAAAAAAGTCTTCTATCGTTTTGCAGTTTTTGCAATAGTTAATGATTTATTAATTATTAAAAATCATCGTATAAATACGACCTACTGCCTAATGCAAGCGCGCAACGAGATGCGATCGCCCAATGAGCGAGGTTGCTAGGACTGCGTGTGGCGTACATAAAGAACTAAACTTAAGATTTGCAGATATGTGAACTTATGAAATATTTATTTAATTCAAGTAATTTTCAGTATGTAATGTGTGTGTATATATACAGAGAAAAATATTAAGTAAATATTTGTTTTATGTAAAGTAATAAGTATTTTAAGACTATTATCAAAAAAATTTCTTTCTTAAAGTTCTTTCTTAAAGAAGGAAAGTTCTTCAATTTCAAAGAAAATTCTTTGTTAAACATAACTGTTACTTACTAAAAGAAAAAAAGTAAATTAAATAATCGTTTTTGTAAGCAGTAGAATTGATATTTTTCTGCGACATGCATGTACACCTACACACAAAACATTTTTCTATGCCATTAGAAAATTTTATTTTGTGATAAAAAGAAGGCGAGAAACTATTACAGCTTAGAATGCAGATGCAGCATTACGCGCCGCTCGTACGTAGCCATTGCTTGTAATAAACAACGCTCCGCGCGCCTAGCAACCTCGATTACAGAACATCCGCATCTCATCGTGCTTGCATTAATTAGTAGGCCGGGTTTATATGGTGATTTTTAATAATTAATAACTCGTTAACTATTGCGAAAACTGCAAAATGATATAAGATTTTTTTATTCTGCTTGACTTCTTCCATGCTTCCAACCTTAACTCCTACCTCATTTAACGGACACTCTAGAATTTAAACTAATTAATTGAAAATAATTTAGTTAATTTAATTTAAAATAATCTTACCCATTTGAACATCGAACGTTGACAAGAACACGTACATTTTAATTAACGAATACTTAATACACGAAAAGCGTTGCTTAATGCACAATTGACCGCATGTGACACTCCGGACTGCGTTGGTTGATATTACAACTGACAAGATAAAAAGATCACATGCACTGTGGATCTGTTGTTTAGTGTCCGGGAGTAATTAATTTATTCATGAGATAATACAAGAAGAAACATTGTACTTTCATACACTGAGGATGGCTTAAAGGAAAACCAAAACGTCTGTAAATATAGATAATAAATTACATTAATTGATTACGCTCTGTTAACTGCAGCATTGCTCTTATTAGCCTTTCTAAGATTAATTGATTATTGTTAATATTTCAAGAGCTCATTACATTAATAAATAGTTTATACTTATTAATATTGTTAAAATAATCTTGTTAATTCAATAACAGTATAAAACAAATAACAAAAATCAGAAAAAAAGCTAATAGAAATCAAACGCGGATGTAGGTTCGTGGAACAATTTATATAATTAAAACCAAACTTAAGTTGATTGAGATGGTATATTCCATGATTTTTTGTACGTTTCGGCTCTACTTTGAACCATCTTTAGCAATACAAATTATGGTAAGCAGGAAATTCTTTCAAACAATAGCGAGTCTAAAACTTAGAGTATCGTTAATAAATTCAAATTGCACAATAGTTAGTCGGCTAAGTAAAGTTTCAAAAATTTTCTAAAAGAACGAAATATGTTTTTTAATTTTTTAATTTTTAACATTCTTTAAATATGGATGCAAATTCATATTTAAGGAATTAAGAACTCATCCTTGTCGAAGGAGAAACAATGCATATATAAAATTATATGTTGTATCAGCAATCACGCAAAGTAACAACGAGCATGTTCATTAATTCGATTAATTCGTTAATTTTAGATGTCAATTGTTTGTATTGGATAAAAATTAACTGATGAAACATGAGCGAAGGTGAAAGTTGATATAAATAAATAAAGAATAAATAATTACATAGATAAGAAAGTCGATATGTAAACAGGATATATTAAAATTTGTTGAAAATAATGCCACTATCTAAATATTCTGTATCGGATTGTAAATTGAGGTTGCTCTTTTGGTGCTTAATATAGAACATCTCCGAAATTAACTGTTTAGACAAACATCTTTGTTTAACCAAGATTCTAACATTCTCTCATTCAAACTCATGAATATTTTAGTCTATGTTCAGTAATATGAATGTGTGGATGTATTTCTTTGTATATGGTTAAATATATGTGTCCAATGGAATCAGGTGTTGAAAAAAATCAAAATTAAGATTGAACCCTCAGAATTCATCAATAGAGTTCCAGAATCTTCCTTACACTCTATCAGGAACAATTGGATTGTCAATCTCTCTTCAATCACAAAAGGATATCCAATGTTTATTACAACATGGGGAAAATTTTTCATTCCCTTCCTACAATAAAGAAAAAATTATCACGGAACTCATAAAAAACATTGAGAATAATAAAAAAATTTGATGAAGACACACATGATTCTTCGTAACAGCACCATTCATATTATTAATAATTTTCCTACCCTTTTACCCCCTAACGGGTGGTTCACACTGCTGACAATTGCTGGTTTACTTTACTGTTTGTCCAATCGGTTTCAAATAAGTTAAACATGTTGTCAAGAACCTCAATACTAAATTATCCTTTTTCAGTATCAATAAACTGGACTACATTATTAGGGCTTAAAATGATATTTTCCCAATTCAATCTCAAAATAATGTGATTTAAAAATTGACATGCAAGGATTGCGATGCCTTTTATATAGGACAAACTTATGGACAACTAAAACTCGTATTTCCGAGCATTTTAATCACATACAAACGAATACGTCCATACATTCAGTTATTACTGAACATAGACTAAAATATTCACATGAGTTTGATTGAGAAACTGTTAGAATCTTGGATTAAAAAAGATATTTATCTATGCAGTTAATTTCGGAGATGCTCTCCACATAGCACACTTTATCCCATGGATATCTAATGGATGTCATTTTGGGATATCGCAATAACCATAAGATATCCTGAATAATCTCAGTTATCCAATGGATATCCAAGGGACAAGTGTCCACATGTGTGAGATTCTACGAAATGGAAATATTTTAAAATATCATATGAAAATGAGAAATATGTTATTGTTCCATTATTCCACAATAAAAATGAATTATTTTAAATGATATGCCAAATACATTGCATTCTATTTTTTCGAATGTAGTTTATCTTAGACGTTATTTAAGTTAATTAAATTTAATTGTAAGCCCAGCAAACGAAAATAGATTGAAATGAATTGAAAATTTTAATCCATTTTAATTCATTTGAACAAAATATGGATTGAAAAAATAGCATTTACATCATTTCAATACTACGTCATGGATTAAATTGTATGATCCGAGTTTTTTTTAATTTAAAAGGTAGAAATCATTTTGTTTTGATCCCGCGTGATAAATTAAAATGAATTAATAATCTGCATATATTTTTTTTAATTGAAAAAAATAAGAATCGCTTTGTTTTTATCCCTTTATATGGATTAAAATGGATTTTTACAAAATTCGGAAACTTTAATTGAATAGAAATGGATTCAAAAGATCAGAATCTGGATTTGGAACATGAATAAAACGAATCCATTTCTGTCTATTTCAATCAATTTTCATTTGTTGGGAGATACATCTCAATTGGCACACAATCGTTTGTATGCTAATAATAATTATGACATAATTTACTTCTAATCTTAATTTTGGCATTCTTCATTTGCAAATCTTTGCTGAATACTATACCAGTTTTGCAAATCTTTGCTGTATATTGTATCAGTTTTTGGAGACTATTTTTTGCAGTGTATAACAGGATGCGTCACCAAAATCCGGACAAATTGAACAATTTCTCTAAATTTTATTAACGAAAAAATTGAATATTACAAAAAATTCTTTTATATATCACGTAGTGGATCCCTACAGAGTATATTATTCAATATAGCCCCCATAAGCTTCAATCACGGCCTCTATTCTCGATCTGAAGCGTTCGCATGCATGTTGCAGTGTAGCGCTGTCTATATCAGCGAATGCTGCTTCAATAGCGGTCCTACTAAATTATCTTGCTCACGTGATATAATCCGTAATATTGAATAGGCACTATGTCTATGTCTATCGTCCTGGATGTCGTTCATTTAATATTCTTGCCGTTTCAGCTGCACATCTTCCACATTCACTGAAAGTTATCAAAATATTGACAACTTGTAAATTATTGTAATTAACTATAATGCTCAATGCAATTAATCTCATACTAACATTATTATATCAAACATCGATATATTTGACGCACTGAATTCATCTATATCATCGAATCTAAGGTCAAAATATTGAACATTTATTGTAAGGAACGGAAATATAAGACACATTTGAATTTTACTTTACTATGAATTTGTGACTAGATTGATCTTGAATGTCTTTATGTAACATATCAATGAATTTGTCGTATCAAATAAATGTTGATATAAACCAATTTTTCCGTATGTTTTCAAATTTCGCTAATAATTAAATCGGTCACTTTATATGAATTATCCTGTATATTACCCTACATAGTCTTCTCGCTGTTTACGTTGGTGAAGTTCGACAACGGCATCTGTGGCGGATTGAACGGGGAGAATGGCACATGCGTTGCAGCGGCGGAATGCACGCAACGCGGAGGCATTTCCAGCGGTGTTTGCGCAAATGGTTACGGAGTCTGTTGTATAGGTAATAAACATTCGATGAAATGTTTCGACGTTTTTACAATGAAATGTCTTAATCTACATTTTTACTATATTTTTATTATATTCTTTAATAGTCACGGTATCTTGCGGCGGAATGACCGCCGACAACAATACGCACTTTGTCAACCCAAATTATCCATCTACCTTTGATGGTATGAAATCGTGTCAAGTGACACTGGTGAAATCAGATCCAGATGTATGCCAATATCGGTACATACACATAGATATATATATTATTATCTAAGAATATTTAAAAGTTTGATAACAATTGTTAAACAATTTTGTAAGAGTTTATAATTATTCATAATTTAAAAAATAATAATTGTAAAAATTTTATAAAGATTATAAATTTTATAAATTTTATTGCTTATTCACAATCTCGTTTTTTCATTGTATAGGTTAGATTTTATACAATTCAATATCAGAGGTCCAGAAACAACAAATAACGTCTGTGTGTATGACCAATTTATTGTTTCCGGTGGCAATCCGGTACCGACGATATGCGGTAACAATGATGGAAATCACAGTAAGTACCAAAAGGAAAGAAGAAAAGAACATTATTTGTTTTATTTCTTTTTTATCGTATCATAATTTGAAAAAAAATTGTGGTTAAGTTGCAAAATGATTATTTTAGTGTATTTTGGCATTTATTATAATTACAATATGTAATGTGTTGGAAAAATTGTATTGCAATCAAAATTACAAGGATCGTTTGATAAAAGGAGTTAGATATGGGGTGCGTTCCGAAATGTGCTGACAGTACTGACAATACTGTTTTCTCGTTCCGAAATTGTTTTCAGTTCTACTGTAAGTTAATAATATTACTACCTTTTTCACGAAAGTAGGTCCTAGGAAATTACTAACTTCCGGTTGAATTTACACAATTTCAGAAGGTAGTGCAAGTTCAGTAATGCATATGGCAACTTATAACGATCGATAAAATTAGATTGATTGAAAAAAAAGGAAAAGATATTTATTAAAGATATTTTAAAAAATGTCTCAATTAATATATAATGATTAATTAATTTCTTAATGTTATTTTTTTAATAAATTCAAGATATCTTTTAAATCTTTTTTTCATAAATTTTTAAAATTTAATTATATAAATTCTCTACTTAATTATTAAGTATTACCTAAAGTGTTCTTTAAATCCTAGCTTCATCTGAAAGGTTTACATTTTCAATATAATATTTTTCATATGTGCTCTTGGCATCAATGGTCCTCGTTTCGAAATTTGTTTTAAAATATTCAAAATATCTTCATCATCATCATCTGACGAACTTTCAGAATAATAGCTGTATTCGTTTTACCCTATGGCTTAGCTCTTTTTGAGTTAGCTCAGTGGATTAGATACAGATAAACGATACGATTACCTTTATCTAATCCACTGAACTGACTCAAAAAGAGTTAAGCCATAGAGTAAAACGAATGCAGCTTATATTGCATAAATGATATGACACTTTGAATGCCAATTAAAATCAGTGTTAGGTTCGCCATTAGGATCTATCAAGACCTGCATAATCATATACATACAAAAATTATCCAATCGCATTTCTATCATAATGAAGCATATAAAATGTGACTGGATAATCTTCTTTCTTTATATATACGGTTATACAACTATGCAAATTTGTCTGCAATCCTTAGTTGCACCAGTACGTCAGGATTTAGATTATGCACTGTGTACTGCAAATGCGTTTCGATTTTCACTGCTGCCAGATTTACTGATAATTTTGGAACGGCTAAAAAATAGTAGTTTCAGTGGTGGTACTGTCAGTACTGTCAGTACATTTCGGAACGCACCCATGGTGCAATTATCCACAATCACTCACAGCGACTGGTACTTACGAGTTTTTCCCTTGGCTCAACCAATCAGATATTTTTATTTTAAATTGACCAATTAGCGACATGTCCAATTGCAACCCTCTCTTTGATAAATCTTTAGAAAATATAAATATGAAAATACAATAGGAGAGACCGGTTGTCACGGATTTTGTTTAGTGATTTTTAGAAAAAAGTGAATGTAAGATTTTAAAACACTATATACATATAATATACCTACATTCCTTAGATATTAAAAAAACATTATTTTGAATATATCATCATACAAGTAAGTTATTTAATTGAAACTGTGAAAATGTGACAATTAATTCCATATTCAGGGTTGATTGTCACACATTCTAAAGTTAGTCATATTCAAGGATTTTTTTGCAATAACGACTTAATGTATGATAATTTATAAAAAATTCTGCGGTTTATCAAATAAATTATGTATTTTCACTGCTGTAATAGCTTTCAGAATAATATCAGGCGGAGTTTTACCTCTATCTTTCCTTCTTGTTTATGTCCTATAATTTAATTTACACAAGTACAATTTAACTTCCGAATGATTGTTCAAGCCAATGTTGCCAAATGAAAAATGCGTTTATCTTAGAGAGGGCCATTTAGGAAAATCTACCCCACATGGTCGTTTTTTAATAAAAAAAGTTATACTCATAAATTTTGTTATAATAATGATTAACAATCAGTAAAATTTATTTAACAATTTTAAGGAAACTGTCAAAACTGTCCTTCACCGATTTCATAAGCTTTGGATATATTGTAAAACATTAAAAATATTAGACCCATATTTTTTTATCGGCATTTTTTTATCTCAGGATTTAAAGATCGAAACACTCCCACGAAAATAATGGATTTTATCGTTATCAGTAAATATCTTCGAAACCATGAAGTATATGAAAAAATGTTTTACAAAAGTTTTATACAAAAATTTTATGGTATTTTATATACAGGGTGCGTCACCAAAATCCAGACAAATCGAATAATTTCTCTAAACGAAATTTTATTAACAAAAAAATTGAATATTACAAAAAATTCTTTTATATATCACGTAGTGGGTCCCTACAAAGTATAATTATACAATATAGTCCCCATTAGTTTTTATCACGACCTCTATTCTCGATCTGAAGCGTTCGCATGCATGTTGTAGCGCTGTCTATATCGGCGAATGCTGCTTCAATAGCGGTCCTTAATGACGTCACGTTGGGATGCCTGGACTTGTTGGTGACTCTTTCAACAACGCTCCACACGTAGTAGTCCAAGGGATTTAAATTTGGGCTATTAGGAGGCCAGAATTCTTTGGACAAAACATATCGATACTGTCTGAGAGTCAGTTTTGAACCAAATGGCTCGTGTGAGCCAGTGCACCGTCCTGCCGAAAAACATATGGCCTTCCAGACGCAACAATTTCCATCTACGGCTTCGCTAGAACTCACTTGGCACTCGCCATAACGTACACTTCTTTAGTGACCGTTTCTTTATTTTTAAAGAAATGCGGTGACATGATATCACCCTCACTGGACACAACACCCTGCACGAACATTGGCCGGACATTTTGTTCTGGCAATAATGGGGACATCCTCGAGGTAGTGGGCAAGCCAGCGATCATTCCTCCGCTTGGCATCCATAGTAATCCGTGGGAGATCGTTCAGGGCGAAGGCCTTCGATAATTGCAGCTCTTCGATTATATTCTCTGCCTGGTGTTGACGCCGCGGCCATTTTGAGTTTATGACTGTTTACTAGAAGCATCAGGCTTACTCAATCACCAAGAGTGACGTTTGGCGGAGGCACAATATAGAGGGAAATTTAAATTGAAGTTTGTCTGGATTTTGATGACGCACCCTGTATAATAGTGAATCCACTTTTTAAAATATTAAATTTTTTAACTTACTTCTACCCCCACTCATTAATTTTGCAAAATTAAAAAATTTTTATGAACAATTAAAGAGCATCCGGCAATGCCGGATTCAGTCATATATAATGTTATGTTTTCACGATTTTGGGAAAATGAGATGATAACATTGTGTTATAGGCGTCGCACTAGGTAGATGTTGTGTTATTTCTTTTCCTACGCAAATTAGAATTCTCTGTCTTTTCTTTTTATTAATTATTCTGTTTCTCTAACTCTCTTTCTCTCTCTCTCTCTCTGTCTCTGTTTCTTTTTGTGATGCTTAGATATATGTATGAGGCAACGGGCATGAAAATTGCCCTACACTATGCATCGCTCATCATTGCATTCCTCGCTAGCTGAAAAAGAGAGAGAAAGAGAGAAAGAGAGAGAGAAAGAGAGAAAGAGAGAGAGAGAGAGAGAGAGAGAGAGAGAGAGAGAGAGAGAGAGAGAGAGAGAGAGAGAGAGAGATTCATGTTATACGTATTTCTGCAGACGTGAGCATCCGTATGAATACAGTATGCTTAGGAAAATGTAATAAGATCAATTTTGTTGTAATTATCTAAAGAATCATAGTATAGAGTAATGTAATAATATGTAAAGAAATAATTCAGTGACAATATAAGGTGTATAAAAACAGTACAAATTTTACACATGAACAAATAATATACAATTATAGTGCATATTCATTGCAAATGTCATAAAAAAATATGTTATACAAAGCGATTTTTTACATCAAGAACAAATAATTATAGCAGTTCCGCCACAAATATTGCATTTTTACTTTTGAATCACTTTGGAAATAAAATTCAACTGATGTTTGAAACTTTGAGTCTATTCTGTAATTCCACTTTTAAACACACACAAATTTAAATAAATTTTGAAACCTAAAGGCGACGAGAATTGATGGTTAATGATTGCAATTTCAAGATTTTATTTCTAGCTCTATTTCTATGAAGATCTAACAATATAAAATTACAAGATCTAACAATACACATCAGAAAAATGTTTACAATTTTTTCACAATCGGAAGTTATATACATCTAATGGCTTTATTTTTTCTGCCATACCGGCCGGAAGTGAACTGTTAGAAAAATATTGTCTATTGCAGAATCTGATCTACTTTCTGAAATTATGTTGGGACAATGTCTATTCCATGAATCTAATAGTAATACTGATTTTGGTCCGACATTCGAGAAAAATATTCTTTCCAAGTTTTTACATGATTTGATGTTAATTTATYTGATGTGGAAGCTGTAACAAAAATATTAGGTGTCTTGAATATATTTTCCTGCATTCTCGGACCAAATGTTCTTGTAACTTCTCTTAATATTATAAAAAGAAGCGACAGTAATCCATCAGTGGAAATAATCAGCTGTGTATAGTGTAAGTGTGCGTCATTGCTGATAGAATGCTGTATTACAGCTTCCATCTTTTTTTACATCTTTATGTGATAAAGTATCGGAGTGAAATTCTAATTGGAATCCACTCTGATCTGAATTATAAATATTTTCCTGTATTATAAATATAATTATATAAATATTTTCCATATTGATCAATATAAAATTTTATGTTTTCAATAAATATATCGCACTTATTTTTCAAATGTTCTTTTGATAACAAAGATTTTTTTGTTACAAATTTTGTTATTTTTCGAAACATTATATTATGTGCATTCTTAAATTTTCTTATCCACGTTTCTGAGGCTTTGAATCTTGATATATTTTCTTCTTATGCTCAAAAAGTCATCGAGCAATGTCTATATGTCATGTATAAATATTTCTCTTTCAAGTGCTTCATTGAAACAGTTTAATGTGTCAGAGATTCGTTTTAATTTTTCAGATCTACTACTACTTTGATTGATTTGATCCTCCCATTATCGTAGATGTCGAATCGAAGTAACTTTCTTAAATTTTTGTCTAACCCCTTTTTTCCTGTTACAGCTTGCTTTTATTATATTTACTTGATATTGCTCTTTCAATAGAAGTACATATAACTTCTTCCGGAAGATATACCTTCATCTTCCTTAAATAAATCCACTTTTTCTATTTCTGGGATCTCATGTGCATTGTAAAATTCTAATGTTTCTTAACAATATTAATAAGTATAAGCTATTTATTAATGTGATGAACTCTTAAAATATTAAAAATAATCAATTAGTCTTAGAAGGGCTAATAAGAGCAATGCCGCAGTTAACAGAGCGTAATCAATTAATGTAATTTATTGTAATTTATTATCTATATTTATAGACATTTCGACTTTCCTTTAAGTCATTCTCAGTGTGTGAAAGTACAATGCTTCTTCTTGTATTACCTCATGAATAAATTAATCACTCCCGGACAGCACTAAATAACAGATCCACAGTGCATGTGATCTTTTTATCTTGTCAGTTGTAATATCAACTGATAGGAGAATGTATTTGAATTAATTACTGTGCTGAATGGTTTACACTGTATTATGCTTAATACACAATTGACCGCATGTGACATTCCGGACTGCGCTGGGTAAGTGGGTCTACATATAGATTAAATACACAGTGTAAACCATTCAGCACAGTAATTAATTCAAATTCATTCTCCTATCAGTTGATATTACACCTGACAAGATAAAAAGATCACATGCACTGTGGATCTGCTATTTAGTGCTGTCCGGGAGTGATTAATTTATTCATGAGGTAATACAAGAAGAAGCATTGTACTTTCATACACTGAGGATGGCTTAAAGGAAAACCGAAACGTCTGTAAATATAAATAATAAATTACATTAATTGATTACGCTCTGTTAACTGCGGCATTGCTCTTATTAGCCCTTCTAAGATTAATTGATTATTGCTAATGTTTCTTTCTCTTTTAATTTTTTTATTTCTTAGAGCTTTCGATCTCCTCTTTCACTTCTACTTTTTCCGAAGTTACCAGACCCCTTTGTAGAAGATTGAAAGCAGTGAAAGTTAGTATAACATTGTTATGTTGTATGGATTAAATATATAGTGAATATAAAAACAATTCATTAAAGTAGAATAATAAAGTAGAATAATTTTACGTTTTGTGCGCATCATGACAATAGGAAGAGAGACAACTATATAAAATAGTTAAATAGATATTCTGAAATGTGAAGTAAATAGAAAAAAATTAAATTTATACCTGAAAATAATTTATAAGGGTTTACAAAATGTTCGTCGAGTCATTAATAATGTTATTTATTTTATTGACTGCAAAAAATTGTTTTTTTTTAAATTTTATATGAACAATATAGAAACACGGAATCAAAGAATGGTGTGAAAAGTGACAG
The DNA here is from genome assembly GCA_037157785.1 of Cephalotes varians. Lineage (NCBI taxonomy): Eukaryota > Metazoa > Arthropoda > Insecta > Hymenoptera > Formicidae > Cephalotes > Cephalotes varians. The sequence continues at coordinate 108,958 of JANQDE010000204.1, forward strand.
AGAGCAATAAATCGAAAGTAATAAACGATGACAGGTAATTTAACATGGCACAATTTAACATTTAATTAAACATGGCACAATTTCAATAATATCCAAGCAAAATAAAAAACGTAAAAAAATTAACAATAAATCCAAAATAATAATATGCGACTTACAGTTCTTTACATTATCAACTTATGATATGAAGTATCATTATTATTAGCTTTTAATATTATAGACGCTTATATACTAATAATATTTTGCGCAACACGATCGAATGATTATATTCTTTTGTTCAAAATGATAATGTTGTGCCTCTGGTTGAGAGAGACACGGGATAGTCGGGATCGTGCCGGATTAAAAGTTGGAAGACCACGAGGAATTACTCTTTATTGGCTTTTATTGAATAAATTTACAATAGCATAATAAGGCTTGTGTGTTTATTTGCGTATTTCTAATTCTTAATTTCCTCTAATTCCGACCGTTTCGTGAGATTCAGTCGCTTGTATCAGAGATAACACTCGCACTTCACTGACACTTCGTGGCACTGACCTACGCGTAACGATGTCGAGCGTCTCGGGTTTCGGAGATAGCGTATAGTTATTCGCGTACTTGCGGGAATCTCGGCGACGGCCTTACGTGATGCGTGTATTTCTGATTGCCCGCCTCGCTTTGGCGGTTTATCCTTTTAAATTGTAATTTGGGTTATTGATCGGCCTGGTTTCATTGTCCCAGTGCTGATCAAGAAAATCAAAGACCTATTGCGAAGGTATCAATCCGAAAGTACTTTTACAATTGAAAGTCTTAGCTTGCGCTTTCGCGATGTTTCTCGCTTTTCACAATGACCTCGGCTTTTGCCCTCGACTTTTTTCGACTTCGTAAGTTTTTCGATTTTATCTTTTGTTTTCGCAATAGTCTTCGCGCGATTACTGTTTTTTGCTACATCGGCATTTTGCGCGGTTGCTATGCGATTTTCTTAATTTAATATTTCTAATTATCGTATATAACCTTTTAGGCTATAACACCCCTCTCCCGTTACAGAAGAAAAACGGAGTTTACAAAGTTTTTCTTATTTCTGTGATAGATTTTCCCTTTTTATTACCTATTTTATTTACAATATTTTCCGTTTACAATATTATATTACAATCGTTTTATATATCCTAATTACGAAATATCTTATTAACCTTCAATGTGCCTTGACGACGTGTTTTTCGGCACCTTAATTATCCGATCATGATCATTTTTAAATGTTAAATATGTCTAAAAAAATTTGAAAAAATTCGTGTATACACTTTAAACATTCTTTTTTAAGAAACCATCGTTAAATTAGCAAAAAATAGTTTTAGTAAAAAATAATTTTTAAATTATTTTTTACTAAAACTATTTTTTGCTAATTTAAATTATTTTTTTAGTAAAAAATAATTTTTAATTATTATTTTTTACCAAATAAGACAAGAAATTTAAAAAAACAAGAAATTTTCAAAAAATAGATAATTCTAAAATATATAAAAAATTCTTAAGAATAAAAAAGAACCATGGTTTCTTAAAGGAAAAAAGATGTACTTTAAGAAAAAAATAACGTCAGATTAAAATAGAATACCTATTTTGTAATTTGAAAATAATAAGCTAATTTTAAATGTAATAAATCGGAAAAAGATATATAAAGTAAAAAAAAATACTTTATTTTCTAAGTTTTTTAATTTTCATAAAAAATTAATTAATACACCTTTGAATTAAAAATAATGCATCTTTGAATTAAAATATTAAAAATAATTCTTTTAAAATATAAATTAATCCAATTATAACTGAAATTACATGCAGTTTTGAGCAGTTTATGCGATGTTCTTCACATACTGGCTTGAAAATATACAAATACGTTTAAAATCACTTAAAATTCAAAAATTTAACAAAAAAACGCGTTTTGAAAGAATTTCATTTTTATGAAATATCCGATCATGGATCGAAAATGTCCGTAACAAATTTTGATCCTTCGACATTCGGAACAGTATTGACACAGCACATTGTCTCTGTGTCTATAGGTTAGCTCTACCATAAACTTTTTTACATACCCAATAGAAGTCGCTACGTGCTCAGGCCTTCTAGAAATTTCAGAAAGTAATTTTGGCTTAGATGAAAACAATCCATGATCATACATTGAGGGTTAATATTTTACATTCTGGCTGCATTTTAATATTGGTTTTGGGAATCCATACGATTTGTAGGGGTTATCTTTTATCATAATAATTGGTCGTCTTACATTTTTGTTTCTATTCCTGCGCTGTATAATTATATATATTATAATAATTAATACAATTAACATAATTATGCCACTCGACATTTGTGTTCATCGTACCAAATAACGATTTTACTAGTGAGCTATTCCGTTTCAGTCCTCTACGTCTGCTAGTCGGAGGTCTGTAAATGATCTGTATTTGCGCTATTATACTTTTTAAGTATTTAGCTTCGCGATGGGTTTCGCATCAATCCTGTGGAGATAATGATGATGATCCAGAGTCTATAGGATCCTGATTACTCCCGTAATTGAATGCGATATCATTTTTTTATTTCGGGCTTATGCTTCTATGAACTGTTTCAACCTGTTTACGTGGATACGAGTAGTTTCCCTTTTTTTACGGTATAATTTACTTCCGAATTTTTCTCTTATAGTGTATGGTCCAATAAAAATTCTAATTTCTTAGACTGTGTTTTCTTCCTTATAATTTTTTCTTCCTTAATGTGTTCCTTTGCAAGTCGCTCTTATTAGTTGCTCTTAGGCTCTCTTTTAACTCTTGCGCGTAATCGTAATTATAGGTAGGCTTGGGTAGTTTCGTCAATGCAATAGTTAGGTCGGCTTGATGTTTGTACATCAACTCAAAAAGCGTATATCCTGTCACTGTACGTAGCGTCGTGTTATATGTGAACATCGCGGATTGGTATCCATTCGTCCTAGTCTGTCTGATCTTCATCCACGTAATGCCATAAATATTCTGTTAATGTTCGATGCAATCTTTCTAACGCGCCGTTACTTTCAAGGTGATAGGCGGTCATCTGTATCTTATTTATTTTTAACAACTTATACATTTTTTAACACTTCACTTTAAAAGTTTGTGCCTTGGTCGGTTAAAATTTTTTCTGGAATTCCGTGTTCAAATATGATCTTCGTAACGAATTCCTTACTAATTGTGTTTGCTTCCTGATTCGGTATTGGTATCGCTTTACTGAATTTAGTTAAACTGTCTTGAAAAGTTAACAGATATTTATTCCCCTGTGTGGTTATGGTTAAGACCTACTATATCTAGTGCGCATTTTTCAAAAGGTTTGAAGGGCGTATCCGTTATTATTAGAGAAGCCTTTATTTTACATGATAATTTATTTTTTTGACACAATTCGCATTTTGTTACATAATTTTCGACGTTCTTGGTAATCCCTGGTCAATTGTGATTCAGGCGAATTCTTTTTAAAGTTCATTCAATTCCTTGGTGCCATCCTATGCGTGCGTCATGGTATTTATATATTTGTTTCTTTTCTTCTTCCATGTAGATATTCATGTAATCTGTGTCCTCTTTTATCGCGTGGACGTCCCGTTCTTCTTCTAACGCTCCAGAAGCGTCTCTTCTTACATTGCGATTCAGTGCGTCGGCGTTCGCGTTTGCTCGTTTGGCTTTATGTATGATTTCATAATTATATTCTTCCAGCTTTAACCTCCATCAGATTAATCTAGATCCGGGGTCGTTCACATTAAATAATCATATTAGTGTTTTATGATCTGTTACGATTTTAAATCTCGTACCGTATACATACGGCCTAAAATGTTTTACGGTCCATATAATCGCTAATAATTCTTTTTCGGTCGTGTTGTAATTTTGCTTCACCCGTGATAAGGCTCTGCTGGCGTAAGCAATTGGTCGGTCGTTGCCYACCTTTCCTTGTGACAGTACTGCTCCGATTGCAAAAGCGGAGGCATTAGTGGTCACTATAAATTCTTCATTGAAGTCCGGATATTTAAGCACTGGCGTCATCATTAATTTTTCTTTTAATATTTCGAATGCGTTTTGTTGTTCTGCAGTCCATTCGAATTTTTCCGATTTTTTTGTTAATTTCGTTAACGGTTTGGATGTTCGAAAAGTCTTCGATGAATTTCCTATAATATCCTGCTAAGCCTGAAGGATTGTATGTCCTTGACTTTCTTTGGTGTAGGAAATTCTTTTATTGCTATTAACTTCGAAGGATCTAGAGATATCCCGTTTTCTAAAATAATATGACTCAAGTAAATTGTTTCTTTGCGCAGAAATTCGCACTTGTCCGGCTGCAATTTTAAACTATTTTCTCGAAATCTTTGTAGCACTTCTTCGAGTCGTTTGTCGCGGATCTCTAGACTCGCTCCGTAGATGACAAATGTCATCCAAATATACTAGACATTAAGTTCTTGCATTCCTGTTAAGATCGAATTCATCGGTCGCTGGAATATTGCTGGCGCATTCTTTAGTTCAAACGGCATTCGATTAAATTCGTAATATCTGTAGGACGGATTGAAAATGTTGTTTTTTGTTTATCCTATTCAGCCATCGGTATCTGATGATATCCTGATGCCAAGTCCAGCGTTATGAAATATTTGATGTTTCCTAACTGATCCAAGATTTCCGTGATATTTGGCAGGAAATGAGTTGCCTATTGTTAAATCGTTTAGCTTCCGGAAGTCTACTCGGAGTTTCGGTTTTCCGGATGCGTCGGCCTTCTTTGGTACCACTAATAAAAGTGCGTTCCATTGACTTACACTAGTTCGAATTATTTCGCCCTTTAACATTTATTTGCCTTTATTCCCAGTTTATTTCCGTTTTATGTTTTTCTGGAAGACAATACAGTCTCACATTTGATGAAATGTCAATATGTATGTTGATTTAATGAATCACGGTTATAGCACAGGTTAGTAGGTTTCTTTCTAGATGAAATATGTCCTTCGCATATTCAATAGCCTGTTTCTCTTCCGAATTCAAATGTTGTATTCTTAATAATTGTCAAATACGTTCGGCTCAGAGGGCTTGCGGTTTTTAATCGCTTGAACGGCGTGCATCTCTGCTACGGTGTTGCGTTCCACTTTATCGAAAATTACGAGTGGCGTCTATATTTCGACTTCCCTGTCGTATTAATAACACTTACAGGAGACGTGTATTTTTCGGACTTCATTAGAAAATTTCCTATATATATATCCAGGTATCGGTTCTTTGGCATGGACTATGCCTTCTCGATTTTGACGTTGCAGTTCTTATTATCGTTTCGCTGCGCGGTTTTAGTAGGTTTCACTTTGCTAAACGGATGAAGCTTCATTATGGTGTTTCTAATTTTTAATTCGGCTCGGTGGAAATCACACTTCACGGGGTCCTTTTAGAAGAAATCGATTCTTAGAATGTTGTCCTGTTCTATAGGATTATCGTCTTTCATCGCGTAAAATGTATGTTTTCGTATGCCAATCTACGTTAATTGTAGCATAAGTTTTATCCTAGTGTATGTATTTTATGTCCGGTCATTCCAGTAAGCGCAATTTTATTTTCATGTATCAACGTGTCATTCTTTAAATACTTTAACTTCATCAATGATTCTGAAAATTGTCATTCCTGAATCTTATAATAAATTTATCTTCTCGCTCTTTGCTTCACGTACGGGTAATCTCACTAATAGTAGATCTGCCTTCGTGTGTGTGCGGCGTATCTTTCATGCGGCATATCTCTCAGTGCGCTACACGATACTCTAGTGTCAACCGCGGCTGTTTCCTTTCCGTTTTCTCTTATCTGTTTTCGCTGCTGCTGCTTGCGGATTCGGAGTCTCGTTTCCATTGTTGCTGCTTTGCTTGAGTGCGTATTTTTTCCTCGCGTGATTTCTTTTTAATTTCCGGAAGTCTGTTTTCGCTAGTTCCTGGTCGTTCGTTCCACTCGTCGCAGTTGTGCCCGGATTTTTTGCTTGTAGAATTTATACAGGATGTTTCTTAAAAAGCGCCCACTAATCATAAAGTGTTACTCCTCATCTACAACTGAGTCGAAAAGTCTTGAACCATTTTTTTCTATAATGCTCAACAAAGCGGTAATTACTGAGTAAAGTTGATCCAATCGGCGCCGTCCTTTAGATAGGCGCACGTCAGTAGTAGGTAGTATGCGCTCACGCATCTACCACGCGATTCACTGACGCCCGTCTAAAGGACGGCGCCGATTGGATCAATTTTACTCAATAATTACCGCTTCGTTGAGCATTATAGAAAAAAATAGTTCAGGACTTTTCGACTCAGTTTTAGATGAGGAGTAACACTATATGATTAGTGGGCGCTTTTTAAGAAACACCCTGTATATCGCATTTACTCGCGAAGATTTTTTCGACTTGGGCATTTGCTGCTTCGGCATTCGCGTCCATAATGTTCACCTTTTCCGTATTTAAAACATTTTAGAGACGGATCCCAGTCTTGTCGCGAGCAATTGGATTTGGATCGATACTTATTCGTGAATACTTATTCCGGCTCTTGTTGTTGTCGACCCAAGAAATCTTTCCTCGGCGCTCGTGTCTGTTATCGCTCTTGGAACGTTGTATATCGTTGCGATCGAGTAGGTATTTTAAGTTCGTCGCGTAATCCGATTTGAAAATTAATTAACGCTTGTTTTTTTATCATTTGTTGTATCGCGCCTTTATAACCGGTGGAGTGTTCTTCTCCTTTAACCATTGACCATTGTATTAGCTTCATGGTTAGTAGATCCACGCGTTGTCCGAAAGCGTGCGCAGTTTCATTCGGTCTTTGCTTAAGGCCTAGTCTACAATCAGTTGGAAGACGGTGTCGTATGTCATGCGCATGCGCACAACCGTGAGTTTTACATGTCGAAAGTCGAATGTCGGTTGTCGCTCGAAAGGTGGTCAAATCTCATCTTTTACAACAACGACATTAGTGTACAGACAAGATGACGGAAGAAAATATAACCTTAGATGAAATTATCATCAATATTGTTCGAGACAATAAATGCTTAACAGACATCCTTGTAAAAAACTCTTCATGATCGCTCGTTTTAAAATATTTAAATAATTTCTGATGAGCTCCAAAATTGTGTCTCATTTGTACGGAAAGATGGGGTTTTACCTACTATCTTCGAGAGATTTTATATTTTTTCTTTAAAATTGTCCGTATTGTTTGTATTTGTGCCCAAACAATAAATCAATTATTATAAACTGCAACTAATTCTGTAATATCCATTATTAATATTTATATTCACAACTTTAACCAATAACTTCTAAATTACTTTCACAGATTAATATAACGACACACAACTCGATTGTAGATTGATATTGAGAGCAAATGACTATGACATACAACTAGTGACATCCAACAAGCGTCTTCCGACTTGATTGTAGACTAGCCTTAAGCGAGTTGAATTCAATTTGCAAATGCGTCGTGCTTTGCTTTGTCTGGTAGCAGGTTTCGAGTTGCTACTTTAATTTGTTGTATGTTTGGATTTCTCGCGTTTCAAAATCCTGCATCGCTTTTCCCTTTGTGTATAGAATCGCTTGAATCAACGATTCATCTGTGGGATTTATATTTTGTACCACGTACGTACAGGCGTTTAAAAATTCCTGTAATTTATGTCGCGATGTTCCGTCGAACTCGCGAATCATGATCCTTGCTTCCTTTAGCGATACTAAGTTCGGTACTACTTGGGTGCGGTACTACTTGGGTGCCTTATGTTGCGTTCGGTTCTGTCGTAAACTATGTTGAACATGTCGTTATTTGTTTCTTGCCGATTAATTTCGTGATGGCTATTCTCTAGTCGCGCTACACGATCATTCAACGAAATTTACGTCCCGGCATATTTCACATAATAAATTTAATATAGCGGTATTATTATCCGCATTTTCACGTGTCGGGTCGCGTCGTGTTCGTTTCGTGTTTATGTTTTGCTGTTTCAACCAACGTGCGGAGAGGGATGGACATCTCGTCGTCCATATTCACAGGTACGCTTATAGCTTATGTTATGTTCTGGGTGCGGCGCAGAGTGCGTGCTATTGCCATTTCGCCCTTGAGATGTCGGCAAATTTCTTTCGAATCAAATATATCGAAATCAATGAGAACTTTTGGCGTAAAGTTATGTTGCTCGACGTTCGGCTTATCAATGGCCTTGATCGTTTAGTCTCGCGTCGAATTCTGTCAGTGGGGTCAGTCGGATTGGTTACGAATAGGCTCTCGTCGAAAGTTGTAAACGAAAATTCGCGCTCGATGACGACGTTCTCGCGCGACTTGACTTCGCGTTCAATTGAGTATCGCGCGTCTAAGTTTTCGCGTACGCTATTCTAGCTTGCGGAGTCGCGCTTAATCTAGCGACTCGCCGCGCTGGTTCACTAAGTAATCACGATCAGTTCGCAATCGGTGGTCAGAGGTGATTAGATCCTTCGGACATTCACGTAATTATTTCGCACAATAAATTTTTCGAACTTACATTAGTACGGCTCGTATTTTTGCTCGTAATACGGCTGGCGGTTTGATGCTTGTAGCCCGGTGTCACCTGGCTGCTGATGCTGCAGTTTCCCTCGGCGGATAGATACAGCTGGCGGTTCGATGCTCGTGCTTCGATGCTCGTTGCTCGCGTTGTCGTAGATCGCGTTGCTTATGTCACCACTTGGCGGTGTACGTGTTACTTACGTCTCTGTACGCTGTACGCTGTTGCGTCTTGCATTTGGGCTCGTATTGCTTCCTGGTTTTAGTTTGTTTAGTTTGTCGGTATCCGTCAGCTTAATTTTTTTGTCTAGCTGACGTGCCTGCCCTTTACACGTTTGTATTTTTGCTGGTCTTCAACGGCGCTCCCGGTGCGGTCTTCCGGCTATCCCGCTGCCACCAAATAATGTCGTGCCTCCGGGTAAGAGAGGCACGGGATAGTCGGGATCGTGCCGGATTAAGAATTGGTACTCGAAGATCACGAGGGATTACTGTCTTTATTGGCTTTTATTCGATTTATTGAATAAATTTAGCTTAACCCTTCGTCTGTACATGTAAATTTTGGTGCACCGTCTGTACACAGGGTCTAAAAAGTCCTGTCGATTATTTTTTGAAGAAATATACGTTTAAAAAATCTGAAAAAATTCTGAAAGATGTGTCTTTTATCCTTTATGATGATTCAATAGTCTTTCAGTCGATTTATAAAAAGGTTTTTTATTTATAACAATTAAAAAAAGAGAAAATCATTAAAAGATACATGTTAATTCAAAAATTCATATCTCAGTCAAAATATAACTTAAAAAAAAAATTCTTGCGGGGTTTTATARTTGAATACATACTTTTTAAGAAAAAAAATACTTCAAATGTGGTGGCTTGAAAAACCATAATTATTTTGRAGATTGAAAATGTGGTTCTTTTAATATGAGTACAATAATAAAGAAACAGTACTTTACGCTTTATTTTCATTTTTTATTCAAATAAAGTAGTAAAAAATCATAATAAGATAGGACTACATCTAATATAAACTATAAAGAAGAAAAAAAATTATTTTCATGAATTAAAATTTTTTTCGGTGCATCGCAAACAAAAATTAGTGCGATGCTTGTCGCATACAGCCGAACCGCATAGTGCGCAGCAAAACCAAGTTTTCGTATTGTCACTGTAAGGACAAACTGAACACCTTTTTCGTTTCATCATTTTTGTTTGAGGATTCAAAGATATTTCTTCCTCTTGACCTAAAATTTCTTGGATAGACAACCTTATACTTTTTCGAAGATTTAAAACTTCAAGTCTTTTTTTCAAACATGGTTGCACAAGATCAAAGATTAGTTCTTTAATAAATTCTCGCCGATGAATTTTAGTATTATTTTTTCGAAGATAATATAAAATAAAGGCATTTATTYCTGCCTGGTCTAACATGCCATAGAAAAAACGCATAGGCCAGSGGTTTGTGATACGCGACGTTGTGTACTCTTTACACAATTGATCGAACGTGTCGGTACCACCTTTTTGCAATAAAACTGATAGGGATGAGTATTTAATGCCGATTACATGCGAATAAAAYCATAATAATATTTTCACTTACCTACACGAAATACCACCGCCGTCTGTACAAAGGGTCTTTTTGGGTACGCTCGTCACTTTCGTTAGTTGGTGCTTTGGCACAAACTGCTGGATCGAAGCGTTATGGCGGTTACGAGTTCCCCCCTATACCTAGTTTTTTTAGGGAAAGGAGCCAAGCTCCGCTCTTTTTGATTTCGAAAGTTATTTGACTTGAAAATTTCGGTTGTTCCCAAAAAGACCCTTTGTACAGACGAAGGGTTAATAACCTTGCATTTATTTGCGTATTTCTAATTTGTTTCTTTAATTCCAACCGTTTCGTAAAATTCGTCCGTAGCCGCTTGTAGCGTCAGAGCGATAACATTCGCACTTCATTGGCGCTTCGTGGCACTGACCTACGCGTAATGACGTCGAGCGTCTCGGGTTTCAGAGATAGCGTATAGTCACTCGCATACTTGCGGGAATCTCGGCGACGGCCTTACGTGTATTTCTGATTTAGGACTGCCCGCCTCGCTTTGGCAGTTTCATCCTTTTAAACTGTAATTTGGGTTATTGATCAACTGTAATTTGGGTTATTGGTTTCATTGTCCAGTTGATCAAGGAAATCGCCTGTTGCAAAGGTATCAATCCGAAAGTAGAGTGCAAGCGAAGACTTTTACAATTGAAAGTCTTGTGCTTTCGCGATGTTTCTCGCTTTTCGCAATAACCTCGGCTTTTGCTCTATTTTCCGACTTCGTAAGTTTTTTGACTTTACGAAATCTTTTCACTTTTGCAAGTCTTCGCGCGGTCGCTATTTCTTGCTGCATCGACATTTCACGCGGTTGCTATGCGATCCACTTATTTTAATATTCCTAATTATCGTATATAGCCTTTTGGGCTATAACAATAAGAAAATGTTCTATAAGCGTGAACTTTGGACATTTCAACGCACTATGTGTAATACTGATTAATTTTACTTTGTGCGCACAACACTTCGAATAGTATATGATATCATTTCCTTACATTATCTTATCGATTTGTGATGGATCTTACGATGGATCTCAATCAGAACACATAAAGAAAAGATATCATATATCATCCAATGTTAAACATAGTATGTGAACAACCAAAGTTTATGAAAGTTCATGAAAGTTTACGAATAGATTTTCTTACCGTCTTGAACGAAAAATATAATCATTTCGTCTTGCGCGAAATGTCTTTCAGCAGAGTAATTATTCTGCAAAATGTTAACCTTAATATTTTGCACGAAAAATATATTTCATATATATTTAATTTTGAAAATATACTAACATATATAATATAATATATAATTTGAAAACTTTTGCATACAAATTACGTACATGTATATTATTATTGTTATATAAGCACGTTCTATGCTTACATCTTAATTTTATGTAGTAAGTTTGTAACGGTCCGGCTCTTGCGTCGCGGGCGGAGCAGGTGAATTCGGTTCGCCGAATACCGGGTTCGAAAAAATAGAGATGCAGACAGTCTAATTTCGATTATATCAATAGATTATACCAATCTGTTTATTAAAATCTAGATATATACAATGTGTAGTAAAATATCGCGTAGGATATAGATATATACAATGTGTAGTATGGTGTAGAATATCGCGGTGTGTGTGTGAGTGAGTGAGTGAGTGAGTGAGTGAGTGAGTGAGTGTGTGTGTGTGTGTGTGTGTGTGTGTGTG
>JANQDE010000204.1:120942-131572 GCA_037157785.1 Cephalotes varians
TGTGTGTGTGTGTGTGGTGCGTAATATGTACAATGTTACCGAAGATTTCTTTATTTACAGGCGAACAGTTTTATATACAACGTATGAATCGGTGCAGATGCGTGCGGCATGATATCGGCGCGGTCGACGTGATTGGCCCTGACGGGCAGTGTGATGTGATCCCAGCAGTGTGATCCCAGCGGACCGCGGGCTGGTCGCGAGATGGGCGGTGTCTGAGCACGGGCTCGCTCGGCGGCGCGCAGTTGGTGCGTCTCGGGGGCTCGTCGGTGTGAGCTTCACTTGGCGTGGGTCATGTTGTACGACGCGTGGGCCTGATGATAGCCGTTTGAATAGGTATCGGCTTTCGGAGGGTGTTTGCGAGTACGCTCGGCAGGAAACGCGTACTCGCAATCCTGGATTTGTAGCTTGAGGAAGTCGAGTACTCTCGATAGAGAACGAGAACGCTCAATCTTAGTATTCGGAAGTGTCAGGAAGTCGAGTATTCTCGACAAAGAATGGTTGATCTCGGTATTTGGAAATGCTAGAAAGTCGAGTACTCTCGACAGCGATCGAGAACGCTCAATCGTGGCGGTCTGGATTGCGGACGGAACATTATGAGTCAGTTTCTAGGACGAGTCGGCGGTGCTAGTCTTGTAGATCGATTTTTATACCCGGGCGATCGCCAACTGTCGCGAATCAACAGCCGTAAGCCGTTAATCGTATAGGGCTCCCTCTCTGAGCGCTCGGGGTTAGTGGAAGGAGCGACGGCGGTGTCACAGCGCAACTTCGGCGCGCTTCGGGCCCGGTGGCGTTTGGGCCCGAATCGGACTTGGCGCAAATACATGTATTATCGGATGTGGCTGGGACTAATAACGATGCCTTCAGGGAGCATTGTTACAAGTTGATATTATATCATTAGGATTAATTTATTTGCTTGTTATATTATAAGAAAATATGTACAAGAGGCAATTATTAAATGCGCAACTGAAAAGAAATAACATAACATTACCTCTAGCGTGGCGCTTATAGCATGATGTTATCATCTTGTTTTCTGAAAAATTGAATCGTGGAAACATAACATTATTATATAATATATATATATATATAGAATAAATTCGGCATTCGATGCTCTTTAATTTTTGTAATTAAGGTATAGTGGGAATGAGGTAAGTTAAAAAATTTGATATTTTAGAAAAATTGAATATATCATTACACAGAATATAAAATACCATAAAATTTTTGCATAAAACATTTTTCCATATACCTTATAGTTTCAAAAATATTTGCTGAAAATGATAAAATTCATTATTTTCGAGAGGGTGTTTCAAACCCTAAACCTTGAGATAAAACGCTGATAAAAAATATCTAATATTTTCTATATATTATTATTATAGATATTACCCAGATAGCAAAATGTTAGCAAATTGCTAGCAGGTTGGCAACAAAATTGATTAGATTCCCACTGCAAAATCATAGCCATCTGTGTCCGCATTTGGCTAAGGATTTGTCGACATGTTATGCCAGCAGATTGGCAGCAGAAATCGAGCAGACTTTGTCATTTTGTACGTATTTAAATTGTGACGTCATTGCTACTGAAAAATCTTTGAAAATGATGTTTCTGTTCCTTTATATTTTTATTTTAAGAGTAATTTTAAACATGATAATAAGTAAAAAATAAATAATATAAAGTTTTATTATACAGTAATTAATATATTTTACATTAGGATACATTAGATTCTGAAAATATCTAAAGGAACAAAAATATTTAGTCCTTGTTTTCTGTACCAATATCAGCAATCATTTTCGATAACTAGGTTCATTAACTTCTTTGTCCAAAAATACAATCATATTTTGCACTGATAAGTGCACGTATAAATAATGCACAAATAATTATGACATGTCCGGGCTTCGATAGATCTTGGTTATATAGAAAACTCGATAAATTTTACATCCGAGAAACGAATATCAACGAGCACTTCCTAGCGGCAGTCTTGCAAATATTCAGTAACAGCACAGATCCTGCTCGGTTTCTGCCACCAATCTATTATCAGGTTCCATTAGCAGGTTCTGTTTGATTTTTGATACCAATATGCTGGCACAGAATGTCCAACAGGTTTTGTCAGATTTCTGACGGCAATTTGGCGATATCGTTTGATATTACAGACTCTGTGTGAGATTTATTGCTTTTTTGTTATCAAACATTGATAGCATACTCTGCTCAAAATCTGTCTCTGCAAGTTTGGCTATCTGGGTTAATAGCGTCATCTCTTATATTTTCTAAGGATTTATACAAACGACCCTTGTAAGTATGTTGGTAAGACTTTCAACCCTTAAAAAGAATTTGTTGGGTCAGTTAAAAAGATATTTATGATTAATATAGAGTCTATTACGATTTATATAAGCTTGTTGTGCCATCGTCGATATTAGGTTCAAGAAACCTATATCTACAGAAACACGGAATAAAAAACACATCGTTTTTTTTAATAAACTTTAATTTTAATACTCACTTTAATACTAACTTGATTTTTACTGTCGGATCGGTGACGAGCATTGACATGAGTGACAGTATTCGAATTATACTTGAATAATCCGTGTGCACAAATAATCCTTCTTTCCGCTTATATTCTTGCAGTTGTCAGAAGAGATTTTTGCCATTTCAACACATAATCAGTCAACATTCTCATTATTATTTAAATTAGGTTGCTTCGGTCGAGATTTTTCGTATTGGTGCAACCGGGTCGCGTTATTACCACATTCACATCTTTTATGTTATTATATGTTATATGTTTTAAATCGTATTGTCTTATTATTATAATTTTTATTATTATTTGTGACATTCGTTGCTTACGCTATCTGGCACTCGTTATTAAAAATCAACTACATATTTTTTAATTATGTTATTCAAATTTAAGAATTTTTTAGATTGCTGATTAATCTGATGTCAAAGATAATAAATTAAAAATAGCGGAATCAATATCGCGGATGTTAAAAATTAAAAATATTCAAATTTGTGAAATAATTCATGTAAAGAGATTTTTTGCATACAATTTAAATTGATTGATGCAGTAGATTATATTAATCACCAAGGTTTTTTGAACTATAAGTAACATAATAAATTCCTTTTGTTACGTCCAAACTCCGAAGGTTTTGTTTATATAAGTTGGAAGGAAAAAGAAGGAGGAGGTATGGAAAAACGTAAACAGTAACTGTCTCGCAGGTATACGCACAGAGGCGCGTGCTGCGAGTCGAACGCACTTTTATGGCTCTGAAATATGGGTCAACGTCCCGAAAGGACGCTATAACACCTGTTTCCACGAGCAGTGCGATCGTCGGTCCTAATTCGAGTCAAGGAACTTAATCCCAACTCGGGACTGGACCACGTGCGATCTCCAAGGGCAAAGGAAAAGAAGGACGAGGTCGTTATCCCTTAACTAAAAGAAAATCGAGAGCAATTTCTATTACTAGAATTTATAGATTCTATAGATCTAGAATTTATTCAATACAATACTGAAGTTTTTACAAATAACAGAGAAGTTAAGTATATACATATGTCATGCGTGGGTGTGTATGAGTGTGCGGGGGAAGCGGAGCAGAGTGTGTTAATCCGGTAATTCATTTATGATGACTGTAGAAGGGGGGAAGAGGTTGAAAAAGAATCGGATGGGAACGTCATAAGGAAAAAGGGAAGTGGGAAGAAAGATCAATTGTAGGGGAACAATTGTGTCGGAATCCTGACCCGAGGTGATGATCCTGATTTCTGACAAATCGAAACTGTCAGGACCAACAAAATAAGAATCAGGGGGAAGGGGAGTGGTGCGTTGCGGGAATTGGCGGATAAAAGTGTCTAAGGGTTGGTGCGGATCGTAATGATAGTAGTATCTAGGATGAGGAGGAGGGATGTGAAATTCTTCGATGAATTCCACGCTTGAAGTCGTGGAATTCGTGGGAGAAACTGATTCTGGACGCTGGTTCTTCGGGAAAAGAGATCGGGCAGTAAGAGAGGGGAGAGAAGGAGCGGATAGAAGGAGGAGGAGAATCTGGGAATATCCGTTGTGTCAGTGCAGAGTGAGGTGAATCTATAACAGGGAGTGTAGGGGAGCGCGGAGGCGACGGAAGTTGATTTGGAGAACTGGTAGAGGGGGGAGGAGGAGCAGATGGAATAATTATACTAGAGTGCTGCTGATTGTTATCGTTGTTATCGTTATGGTTGTTATCGTTATGGTTGTTATCGCTATGGTTGTTATCGTTATGGTTGTTATCGTTATGGTTGTTATCGTTCTGCAAATCGGGTGGACTATGATGCGGTCTTAGCTCGCGGTAGATAAGTCTGATAAGCTGCGTCCAGATCCCGTCGCGCCTGTCTTCTCCTACGACTCCGACGACGTCTCGCCGCTTGCCGGAGGCGTTTTAAATTCGCTTGGTCGGACACTATCGCAAGGAATTTGCTATTTACTAATTATGGCTTTAATGATTTTCAGCAGGAGGATGGGGGTGGTCGAATGAATAAAGGGATATGCAATCCACCGTATAGGTTGACGTCTTTGGTTGGGTAGATATAAGGATATGCAGTTCACCGTATAGGTTGACGTCTTTGGTTGGGTAAATAAAAGGGATATGCAGTCCATCGTATAAGTTGACGTCTTTGGTTGGGTAAATAAAAAGGATATGCAGTCCATCGTGTAGGTGACGTCTATGATTGAGTAAATAAAAAGGATTAATAGAAGGAGTGATGAGGGGGATAATTCACATACTTGGATGAAAAATTTTGAGAGCAAAAGCCGTTGGAAAGTCCAGGGATATTTCGCGGACCGATTTGATATATAAAGATATATATATGATATTGCAACTTACTGCTTGGTGACGGCTGGACATCGGGATCTGCTGGGTGATTTCTTGAGATTCACTTGCACTGAATAATAACTAACTAGTTAAATCGTGAGTTGACTGGGTTGACTGCCGACGAAAATTGAGAGTCGGGAATAACTAACTAGTTAAATCGTGAGTTGACTGCCGAAAATTGAGAATCGACGAAGAATAGAGAGCGAAAGCTCAAAATGTCGTGGTTTATATAGGAGTCTTTTAGGATGGATTTCTTGTGAGATGGGTTAAGTTGGTTGTTTCCAAGGTTTTGGTTGGTGGGATACCCTTCCTTCGTGATTAAATTTTTAGATTTTCCCAAATTTAGTTGGAGCTTCTCACATTAGTTCGGTTCCACCCGCAACGTAAATCCTATCATACATTTATTTATTGGTGTTTCATTACTGCTTGTAGGGCAGTATGATTTTTCTACGATCACTATTGGCAAGTTGGGATCTTCACTTGCCCGCCCCGTTTCCTAAAGAGAGGGCAAGATGATCTCGTGGGACCTTCCAGAAATATTATTTGCATCATCTATTTTGTTTGTCGGCGATTTCTCTTTTATTAGAAGTTGCAGGAAACACGAATGCACATGTTTTAAAAATAGATAGTGCATGTTTCTGTTGTCTCTTGGGATTGGAAATTATTGGGTCCAATAATGGTTTATAAATTCGTCCTTCCTACATATGTTGACGCGATTTCACAGTACTCGCCGTCCCATTATTAATGCTCGATTTCGCTTGAAAAATGTGTTTCGTCTCACATTTAGATATTATTTTATTGTTATTCTTGTATATTCAGTGTCCCTGGCACGTCTTGGTACCAGTTTTATTTACATGTGGATCAAACGAGAACAGCAAAATCGTGCTCTTATTTAGTTTTGTTTATCTAAGTTTCTTCTGGAAGATTCCGCTTGGTATATGTATACAAGATAACAGCATACAGAAAATAAACGGAAAACTCTATCGAGATAAACAATCATAAAAAAAAGGAAACTCTATCGGGCTTATTGCCCGCTTGCTGATAGATAACCGTTGACGCTTGAGTTTCTTATTCTAATAGCTTATTTTATTAGCCGTCCTTGAAAGGAGGAAATCGTGGAGTCCTCAGGACGTAACACTTTCAAAGAAAGTCCTAACAATATATTTAATTTTGATTGTAATAAAACTTCTCCAACATGTTATATATTGTAGCCAATATACATGTTATAAAAAGCCAAGATATAAGATGTATTACACATATTTTCAAAACAATGAAAAAATTATGGATTATTCTAGAGCATATTTAAAAATAATACAAAAAAATTTAGAGGCGGTTTAAAATCTGGGTCAAATTATTTCAATAAGAAGTAGAAGTGTACTTTGATGAAAATGCAATACATATAAGAAATAATGACAAAAGTCTTAACTTTTTTGTATAAGTATTTCATTTTTTATTTTCAGCATTCCAAATAATTTATGTAAAGTTTTATTGAGATACGAAATTAATTATGTTCTGTAAATAAACAAAATGTATTTGTTAACTAAAGCGCCAAACGGTCAAAGCTAGATCTTCGTGCTGAAAATTTCTTATGTGAATTTGTATACATATCTCAAGTTCAACTGCGCGCCGAATAAATTTTCGGTCTTAAAACACAGTCTTAAGATGAACAAAGATAGTAAATCACACTATTAAATTGATAATCAATTTAATAACAACGATGCTAATAAGCATCTCAATCCCTTATTCCCCCCGAATATTGTAAAGAATTTGTTGCGAAAAATAACACCTCAACCAGGGATCGAATCTGGAACCTCTCGACTTTCCGGGGCGAGCGTCTTACCTTCTCGACCACTGAGGCATGTGGTGTTATTTTTCGCAACAAATTCTTTACAATATTCGRGGGGAATAAGGGATTGAGATGCTTATTAGCATCGTTGTTATTAAATTGATTATCAATTTAATAGTGTGATTTACTATTTACTGTTCCTTGTTCATCTTAAGACTGTGTTTTAAGACCGAAAATTTATTAGGCGCGCAGTTGAACTTGAGATATGTATACAAATTCACATAAGAAATTTTCAGCACGAAGACCTAGCTTTGACCGTTTGGCGCTTTAGTTAATTAATGTTGTGTTTTCACATATCGGTTATGAGTCTATATTTATTTAAAAATGTATTTGTTTATTTATAGAACAATCTTTGCATTATAATAAAATTTTGCATAAATCATCTGGAATGCTTAAAGTATTTATACGAAAAAATTGAGATTTTTGTTGTCTTTTATTATCTTTTAAAATAATTTAATTTTTAATAACAAATAAAGTAAATAAAAACGTGTTGTTAAATAAAAATAATATTATTTGTATAACTTTCATATGTATATGTGTATATATATATATATATATATATATATATATATATATATATATACACAGAGTGTCTGAAAACAAAATATAAAAATGCTAAAGAATAGGTAGAAGGGATTGAGATAAACGAAAACAAACTACAATAAACTTGTGTTAATTTACTAATCGTAGTTACGATAAAAATCAATGTAATTATTTTCCATCGTAAATGTGAGTAGCAAATTAGCAATTAATGTAAGTTTACTGTTAAATCGCGATAATTCTTTGTGTTCTTCTATCGTAAATATCTTATTGCAGAATTGTGATGCGCGAAATATTTATACTAATAATAATATACAATGGTATTTGTACTAATATGACAGGAAAACATCTATCTCTACTCTTGRTTTAACTTTGCATTAGATTACGATGTATCTTCTATGATATTTACACCTAGATATCAACATGTATTCAATCACGTATCGTTGGTGTACAGTTAACAACAGCAACGAAGGATTTTCCTTCGTAATTTTACGATAGAAAAATTTCAGTTTCGCCTAACACTTAATATACCATTAATTAYGACAGATTTTCAGTAATTTATAACAGATTCAACGATATAACATTGGCTGTGGGCGAGACGTGGGAGCGGCGGTGCCAAGCGTCGAGCAACGGCGCGCCATCCCTTGCCTCTCCAACGCACCGCCCACAGCCAATGTTTGGTAAATTGGGCCGGGCTATACCTCGAGCGGCTGGAGCGTTTCTCTCGGCGTGCTCTCATTAGTACAATTTCAAAAATATCTCGATTATTATTGCGAATATCGCTAAACGGTATGGGACTTTTATGTTCATCTCGATCCCATCTACCTTCCTATGAGCAGTGGCAAGAGTCTCGCGGTTCACCCTGTATATATAATTTATTTAAATATTAACACATTTTCAATTTCAATTTACAGAGATTGTACGAATGATACATCTTTAAAATAGTCTTTATTGCAACTTTAATTTTCGAAAATTATGATGTGATAGAGCAATTTGATGAAAGGGATCGTTTTCCGAATTTAGCGCTTAAAAAATTATATACGGATAACAACTACATTGTCATGCTTTTTTGCTGAACAGCATTATTTAAGTTACAATTTTTTATGCAAAATAAATACTTTTTACAGTGTACATAGACACAGGACTCGGACAAACCAACCCGGTTATTTTGACCTTCGTTACGAGTGGTAACTCTTTTTCGCGATCGTGGAAAATTCGAATCTCGCAGATACGATGCAGTACGATATATCGAGCCGAAGAGGGCTGTCTTCAGTATTTCACCGGAGTCTCCGGCCAGATAAAATCCTTCAATTATGATCCTACAATTGGGTTACAATTGTCGAATCAAGATTACAGTATATGCATCAGAATGGAGAGAAATTTTTGCGGAATCCAGTACATGGCATGTCCTAATGATGGTATGTAAGAGATATATACAATAATATATAATATATAATAAATGCAATGTGTGTGTTAATGTGTAGAGGAAAAAATTTTTGGATCTCAAATATTTGAAAAATGAAGCATTTCAAGAAACATATTTTCTTATCATGTATTTTCTTATATACAATATAGGATGTCTGGTGATCTATGGAAAAATTTTCGTGAACGGGTAGAGCATATCAAGTTGATTCTTATATCATTTTGCAAAATGATAATCCAATGGTTAACAAGTTATTAATTATAGAATATCGTATTAGTGCGCGCGACAGAATAAGACCACCCCTGCTTGTGCGAGGACGATCTTATTTAGTAGCATACCTTCAAGAGCTTTTCAAAACACTAATAAAATATTTTTTCATTAACAATAATAAATAATAAGTAAATCTAGACTGTAACGAATAAAACAAATGAAAGAAATTGCCATTCCGGTCATGGCGGATCCTAGTGCCCAATCATATTTCTGTAATTTAGATACAAATTTTCAGTTTATTTTTAAACTGCGCGCCGATTATTTGTCGGACTTACAACGCAATTTTTTAACTGAAATAATAACCTCACAAATTAAATTTTGATCGTCAGTTCGACAAATGATGTTAATAACATCTTAAAAATCTGTAAATAACTTATTGCGAAAAATATTACCTACAGCCAGTTTTTTCATTAAGTACTTTTTAAGTTATAAGACTTGAAAGCTACAATATCGTATTAGCATCATCCAAGATATCTGATGACTAAAATCTCTTGAATGTTGTTCAGAGACATTGATAACATTTGTTACGATTAAGAAATTGTCCTTCTTATTTTCATTTTTACGCATTTAAAGTGTTTCACACTGTTATCTCTCAAAGTACACATTATAGTGAAAAATATTTCTTGTGGTTTTTGCCAGCTCTTAATAGTATTATCCATTATTAATAGGTATTTAATGATACCTATTAATAATGGATAATACTATTACAGTAATTACAGTGTTGTACTGTCATACAAAAGTGACAATATTGTCCTAATTTCAAATAAAAATCAAGTAATCCAGTTTAGAATTGCGTTATTATGACCGGCTGTGTTCGGCGCGTAGTTTGAATGTATACTGGATTATAGTATTTAAATTTAAATTCTAAATTGAGTAATTATTTTTTTATATATTTATATAAGATGTTCTTAAGATGGTTTTCAGCGTCAAGTCAATCTTGGCGAAGACCATCTCAAGACAGATTTCAAGCAACGTCTATGGATTCCGCCCATAATTTGGTGAAAATCGGTTGACTAAAACTTTTATCCGCCATCTTGAAATTTTTGAAACAGCCAAGGTCATATCTGAACGTAAAATTTTCCGCTCTTTCATTTTCCGGTGTCAAAAAAGGGGGGGTTTCCATTTTAAAAAACCACTTCCGGTTGAAGTAACCCACTTCCGGTCAAAATCAAAAGTTGAAAGGTACGCCATTTTGGTTCCCCCTCGAAACCATACAACTTTTATATGAAACTTTTTTCGATACCTGGYCACCYRAACGAGTTATTGGAGGTGATAGATTCAGATGACTCACCCTGTATATTGGGCAGGTCGTTGGAGAGGCAAGAGGGGTCGCGCGCCGTTGCTCGACGCCCGGCACGCCTCCCCTCTTGCCTCTCCAATGCCCCGCTCGCAGCCAATGTTATGATAAACTGGGCCTATCAAAATTCTCGCGGTGCACCCTGTGTATATACAAGGTGTTCCGCGAGAATTCCGACACCGCGCATAGGAAGGTAGATGGGATCGAGATAAACATAAAAGTCCCATACCGTTTAGCGATATTCACAATAATAATCGAGATATTAATTTTTGAAATTGTACTAATGAGAGCGCGCSGATAGAAGCGCKCCAGCCGCTCRAGRTATAGCYCRGCCCACTGTATCATAACATTGGCTGTGGGCGGGGCCTTGGTGAGGCAAGAGGGGTGGCGCGCCGTTGCTCGGCGCTCGGCACCGCCGCTCCCACGTCTCACCGCA
>JANQDE010000204.1:132613-149480 GCA_037157785.1 Cephalotes varians
GGCATATCTCGCCAAGCGCTTGCATTTGCTGATGGGCTGGCCGAACATGCCCCTTTTCGGCAATCTTCAGAAATTAATATCTCGTTAATTATTACGAAATTTGCAAAATGGTAGAGGACTTTTCTACTCAGTTTAACGTCCTCTACCTGCACACAACGGTTTAGGCGGGTAGTCGATGACACCCTGTATGTATACATATATATATATATATATATATATATGTTACAGTTATTCGTTGTATCTAGAGCACAGCGGTGCAATCTTTTGGAGTCCTTCACGCGGTTCTACTGTGGCAGATGTGCACGTCTCCTTGGCAATGTGCACGTCTCCTTGGCAATGTCTTTCTTTTTCCGCCAAGCATATTCCTCGATTCTACGATTATAATACATTCATAGGAGATGCTAATAGCAAGATACAAAATCGATAAAAAGCAGTATGTCATACGTGACGTGATTTATGTGCGTGTTCCTCCATCGGCATAGACTTCAGTACTTCCGGATTTAGCGTCATTCTCTTGAATCTTCCTTTACATCTCAGTGATCCATCTTGCTTCCTGCCACCCACTTCGGTATACCTCGGAATAACTACGTTATAGCTTCAATACTTCACAAAACGATAATATGATACGTAATAAATAATATACTCGGCTCGTAACCTAGACGGAGAAATCGCTCTCTCGCTAAGGCGAGAATGCAACTCCAAATTTCCTCTTTCGGTCGAGCTCTTATAGCAGGCCTGACGCGGGCCTCACGCGGGCGTCCACGCAAGGCCGACATTTAGTTTCTTTGATATTTGTATTTGTTTATTTCAAAATCGATCCTAATCTCAAATATAGTGTGTATAATAATGTCGCTTGAGAAAAAGATGTTCAGCAAACATATAACTGTTATTGCAAGGAATATCATCACATGCCTCGGTGATCGAATTGGCAGGACGCTCGCACGGAATGCTGGAAGATCCGGATTTGATATTTGTATTTGGAATTTATATTCTTTTGAAGAATGTTAAATTAAAATTTTATCGAAGAAAAGTCAAATAAAATGAGTAAATTGAAAATATTTGTTTTAATTTAATATTCTCAATTGAAGAATTAAATTTAAAATTTGTAGGTATAAACTTATGAAATATTTGTGAAATAAATAATATTTATTTAATTCAAATGACTTATAGTATGTAATTTGTATGTGTGTACATACAGAGAAAAATATTAAATAAATATTATTTGTGGCCTACCGTCTAATGCAAGCGCGCAACGAGATGCAGCCGTCCAGCGATCGAAGTTGTCAGGTGCGCGGGAAGTTTTTTATTTCAAGCGGCAATAGTTATCTATAGTAGTGCGTAACATGGGACTCCCATTCTGAGGTGTGATAGTTTATTGCTTCCTTTTTATCAAAATGAAATTTTCTAACGACATAGAAAAATGTTTTGTGTAAATGTATGTGTGTATGTGCATACATGCCTGTACAGAAAAATATCAATTCTATTGCTTAAAAAAGCGATTACTCAATTTATTTTTTTTTTTAGTAAGTAACAGTTATGCTTAACAAAAAATTTTTTTTGAAATTAAAGAATTTTCTTTTCTTAAGAAACAAATTTTTTTATAATAGTCTTAAACTACACTTATTACTTTACATGAAACAAATAATATTTACTTAAAATTTTTCTCTGTATATACACACACATACAAATTACATACTGAAAGTTACTTGAATTAAATAAATATTACTTATTTCAAATATTTCATAAGTTCACATATCTGCAAATTTTAAGTTTAGTTCTTCAATTAAGAATATTACATTAAAACAAATATTCGATATTTTGCTTATTTAGACTTTTCTTCGATAAATTTTATAACATCCTTTGAAAGAATATAAATTATTTCGAGTACATGACAGCACACTATCATTTTCTTGCCACAGAAAGGAAAAAATAATTATTTTTTTACTTGCAATCTTATACGCCGACTGCTATTCATGTACGCACACGCAGTTTTAGCAACCTTGTTTACTAGGTGGCCGCATCTCGTTGCGTGCTTGCATTAGACAGTAGGCCGGCGATTTTTAACAATTAATAAGTCAAACTAATAATTGCGAAAATTGCAAAATGGTATAAGACTTTTTTGTTTTCCTTGACTTCTTTCATGCTCTCAACCCTGGCTCTTACTCCGTTTAACGGACACCCTGTATACTTGACATCTGAAACACTACCGTGTCTCCTGATTTACGATAAATGTAACTACGCCGCGTCTATCTAGTTTCGCATACTATTCTTGAATAAGCGATCTTATCTTTTTTATGTTATCATTTTGATAAGACGAAAAAGTATCTTTTAGTCAATTTTTCGCTTTGCTAAAAAGACTATTAAAAAAATGACGAAAAAATGTCTTTTTTAAGTTACTAAACACCACAGACGCGCGCTTCGCGCGCGCTATTTAGGTTTTATTTTTTACGCTTTTTATTTTTTTTAAATAAATTTATAATAACCTTCTATTAATGCACATGTCTATAAATTGTCATTTGCTAACTCCACGATGACAGCTGCTCACGAAGTTAGCGCAGCGAGAGAACCAATCGGCATCACGGAAAGGCGTCTACAATTAATTTCGAGATTTTCGGGAAATACGAGTTTGATTTAACATCTCCTTTTTTAGAAAGGATCTTTTCCATAAAACTTATCTTATAGATATCTTTTACCGAAAAGACAACTTAAAAAAGACATTTTTTGTCATTTTTAGATATTTTTTCGCTTTAATAGCGAAATAGTTTTGTCGAAAAGATTATTTAAAAAAGATAATTTTTAATCATTTTTTAATATTTTGTGCTGACTGGATAGTTTTATTTTATTTGTGTATCTTTTTTTGTTGATGATATCGACAATATACAATTTATTTATAACTCAAGGGATAATGACGCCTACTACATTGGATGCAACGAGTCAAGTAATGCGTAGCAATTCATTCACATTGACGGGAAATACACAGGCCACGCAAATTGTGTCGATGACAGGAACGTCTTGTATGACCGATTGGCTGTCAATACCGTGCGCCACAAATCTTGGTCGCTTACCCTTGACGCCGTTGATGTGTGTCGATCGATTATGCGGCGGTACTTTCAACTCGGAAACTCAGAATTTGAATGAATCATCTGTCATTAGTGAGTATTTTTATCGTGCTTTGATCCTGGGCGGATCAAAAATTCATCTAGCTTTTAAAAAAAATAAAAACATATGAATGAAAACATTGAATTACTTTGAAACATCTTTAGAGACGTTTAATATAAAAATAAAATCAAGTAAAAATTCAAAACGGCAGATCTAATTTAATAGATGCAAAAAATAAAATATTTTAATAAATATTGACGGTAACGGAACGCTACGACATTGACCTTCACATATTATCATGATCTTGAATCCAAAAGATTTTAGCCGTCGCTCGTTGTTTATTAAAAAGTTTAATATTAAGTATTAGCAAAAAAGTTTGAAAAATATCATAGTTTATCAGTGCTGAATCACATAATTTGCTATACAGCAAATATATTCACAATATATCGAAACCTATTGTAACACATATAACATTACAATGTTACAAATCTGGCAGAAAAAACATTGCTTTGTCCTGCAAAGCGAGATATTAATCTTTAAAATTGATGACTGTTGAAGTTAGGAAATTTGTCATTCTGAAATTTACTGCAAGTATGGAAAATTTATGATCTTTACACCGAATTTACACCGACTTGATACGCGTACTAACTAATAACTTTCTATTAAATTATTTTAATTTCGGCGATTCGTATACATGATACGTATATTTAATTAATCATGTTGATGTACATAATACCAGCTTAGAAGACCATTTTTTAAATGCATTGCTGAAATTAAAATAATTTAATAGAAAATTACTTGTACACATATCAAGCTCGGTGTAAACTAAATCAATAATACATGTTATGTATATTACAGAATTATATTCAACAATAAATCAATAAATTTCTGATAATAAAATAAATATTCTCTGCTTTAATTAATTAAAAACACAAAGTTTCTTATATAATTTCAATTATAGCAGACAACAGTTTGTGATTAAAGCTTTATACCTTTTTCATTCTTTTTATGTAGATGGAAATTTTATGTAGATTCAAATCTAACATTTTTTAAAAATACAAATTATAACTAAACACAGTAACGTCATTGTCCAAAGTTTTATAAATTTTGAAAAATATTTAATAAACTTTTCATAATTTATAATTCAATTAATTATAAGGGATTTCTGAGTGATTGTAAGCGTAGGATTTTTAACAACGTGTCTTTACATTGAATCTCTCTCAGTGTACACACATCGCTCGCGGTGGCACATATCCTGCGTGTTCATGCGCGTAACGCCCTCTCTTTGCTAGCCTCATTGTTGGCCTTACAATTCGACCAATCCTGACTATTAGGGTCGACCTCAGACCTCTTGGTTTGTACTTGAACTTAATTAAATTAAAATTTCATTTATCGGTAAAATCGCTAAAAAAATTTATTATTTCTTATTTACCAGGTACGCAAAGTTTAATGTACTTATAATCTTAAAGTTAATACAGTAGGAATAACGCATTACATAATATAACTAATCTAAATCTTAAGAATCTAAGAACGCTATGGGCGCATGTTCGCCCTGATATGGTCTCTGGGAAGCTTGGTGGCCTTCTATATCCGCTACTACATATCTATTATTTCGTAGTTCCTTTGTGATTTTGTACGGACCTTTAAAACGAGATATTAATTTTTTCGACGCTCTGACGGTTATATCAAAGTTTCGTAGCATGACATAGTCGCCTATCTCGTATTTTTCTTTTTTTGTCGTAATAGTTTTTATTATAATTTTGAGATTTCTGGATTTTATCAGTAGCTTTCTTACGAATAACGTCAAGTTTTTTATTTTCTGCATTTACATTTTCTTCCAGATATTCTTTCGCGTCTATATTTTTCCCTCGCTGATTTACTTCGAAAAGCAGTTTACTAGGAATCTCGCCTGTGGTTTTACTTGTCGTATTGTTAAGTGCGAATTCTATCTCGGGTAGTACTTTAAACCAAGGACTGTTTTCTAAATTGTCCGTCATCTTAGCTAATACGAGGGTAAGTATTCTATTTATTCTCTCTATTTGGCCGTTTGCTTGCGGTGACTACTTTTAAGTGTTTGACGTTCATGTTGTTTATGAAATCTGTAAATTCTTTGGAAGTAAAGCAACTACCGCGATCCGATATAAGTATTTTCAGTCTATTATAATCATTAAAATAACGCGTTAGACATTTAATCACTTCTTTCGAGTTGGTAATTTTTGTAGGGAATAAATTAGCAAATTTCGTGAAAGCGTTTATAATGACGAATACGTATTTCTTAATTGCACACTGCTTGTTTGTGGGATCATAGTGATCGACGTGTATTGTGGAAAAGGGGACTTCATCTTTCGGATAATTTTGCAGATATCCTTCGGTTTTTCCAGTTGATGGGAAGAAGGAGATACATTAGAGGCAATTATGTATCTAGCTATTTTTTCTCTAGTGTTAGGAAATCAATAATTTTGTAAGATTACTTTATACGTTTTTTCAGTAACTGGATGCCCCATTTCATCATGATATTTATGTATTGTGTTCTATATTTTCGGGTACGTAAAATAAAAGTTCATTGCTCCTTCGATATACTACTCCGTTTTATATTTCGTAAAGATTACTTTGGCGTTTCCCTAGCTCGTCGTGTATTAGTTTTTTTTTTTTTTCGTATCTTTGTTTTGGCATAACGATAAATTTACTTCGAACGTATTATTATCTACTAATACATGATAAAATCGACTTAAAGTGTCGACATGTTTCATGCACGAACCAGAGCGATACTCTACTGAATAATCATTGCTTTGAAGTTCTAATGGCGATTCGAGGGTTTACATTCTTTTTATTAGCATCAATACCAACGAATTACAAACCGTAATGATTTTTGTTAAGGAAACAGAACGGACGGTCAAAACTTGCGCGCGTAAGCGCCAGTAGTCGCGCTCTTAACGCCGTTTATCAATGGCGCGCTATCGCAAACTCGAGCAGCGCGGCGCCACGCGATGCGATTGGGTGAGCAAGTCGCAATCAAGTTAAAAACGGTGTTGAAAATTACAACGGCCCAAACTGTCTTATCGACCTCCGATCTTCGAGAAGATTCCACATTGTTATTGATGATCAAATAGAATAATATTATATGCCCCCAAAACGTCTCGGAAGCTTCTCGAAGATCGGAGCAACAAAACCGAGCGCGCGGACCGACGGAATCCAGTCCGCCTTAACGTTCCGATGTGCGAAGCACGTGGCTGTCGGCAGATGTAAATCATCTTCCTCGCAACTTATCACTGCGCGAAGTGTATTCGTCGAAGTGTATGCGCTGACTAAATAAACTTTTGTGGAGTGGAACAATTTGTGTTTGACCAACCGCCTTGCTCCGATCACTTCCGTATCATTGCTGATATTCCACAATTTTAAATTTGATACCTTGTAGGTAAACACGAAATCATCTTAGGGCGTATAAAATTGATAATGTCTCGAAGCTATGATATTTACTTTCCGTAGAGGTCGTGCGTTTAAAATAATAAAATATCGGATGGAATTTCAAATCGTTTTTTTTTTTGCATGAGGACTGCGCACTTGCGTCACAGTGTAACTCTGTTTCGTCATGGGGATTAAAGATATTAAGCATTGGCGATACCAGCATTGATTTTAGTTGTTCAAAGGCATTTAACTCCGCGTCCTTTATGTTAAATATTGTATTTTTCTTTCTAGTAAGTCGTACAACGGTTTGCTTAATAGAGAAATTTGGAATGAATTTTCTGAAATACGAGCATAGATCTAAAAAACTCTAATTTGTGGACGTCTGTTGGCAATGAAAAATTTGTTACCGCATCAATACCATTTTTTATCATTTATATCTTTCTCTAACTAGATAATATCCCAGGTATTCAATCTCTATAAATAAGAATTTGCATTTATCTGCTCTTATTTCAAATCTATTTTCTGTTAATAATTTAAATATCCATTTTAATACTTTTATGTGATGTTCTAAGATCTGTCGCGACTAAGAAATCGTCTAGATATGCTACTATATCACCAGTCTTAATAAGATCACTCAGCATGGTGTTGATAAATTTTTGAAATTTAGACGGTGCTGGTTTAAGGCCAAAAGGCATTTTCTTGTATTCGAATTAACCTAAAGGTGTTACAAACGAAGTGTATTTTATGGAATCATCTGCCATATCAACATTGTGGAATCCATCTCTTAAGTCTAGTAAGCTAAAATATTTTTTATTGTGTAGTATCTCTAATTGATCCTTAATAAGGATCAATTAACCTTATTTAGGACGCGATAGTCGACACACAATCTATGTTCACCGTTCTTTTTCTTGACAATAAGAGGACAATAGAAGATGCGTATTCGGATTCGCTTGGCTGAATTATTTCTTTCTGTAACTGCCTATATTTTTCCAATATTTTTCTTAGCTCTTCTTTCTCAGCGTATGACAAACGACGGTGAAAAATGGAATGGTTGATCGCGTAGATTAAGTCTTAACTGCATACTAATCTGAGGCTTTGCTGGACGGTCGGCTTGTACATAGTTTGACATAAACAACTTCTTTAATCGTAATTGGAATTCGTTAGGAATTTGCGGATTAATATTTAAACTGTCAGAATGTTTCCGTTTCTTGATCGACTTCGTTGATATTTAAAATTTCTTGCATCTCTTGAGACTAAGTACAATCTTTTTTCGAAATGACTACTAATTGGAGATTAAATTGTTTCAGTGCATCGCGGCCTAAAATCATAGAACTCGACATTGTATCGTTTGGCACATATAAGAGTATGTTTTCTCTGACGATTCCATTAAGTTTAATGGTAACAAAAATTTTCCCTAATATTTTAAGTTTTGTATTATTAATCTTGTAAAATTCGCTATTATCATTTTTCGTCTCGTGTAAAATTTCGTTAGGAACAAATTTCCTTTTAACAAAACTAGTCGGACTATCTGTGTCTAACAAAGTGTCTACTTCAATATCGATTATTATTATGCGCTTTCATCTGTATGAGAGCGTATTGATGAATTTTCACACTCATCTGTGATGCTTCTTCGACGTTATTGATCAAATCTGCTTCTGTATTTTTTCTTTTAATCCGTTTGCTGCAGTTATTCGCCTTGTGCCCTGCCTCTCTGCACTGGAAACAAGTATCAGGATCTCTTTTAGGTTTCTTGCAGTTCCGTGAGAGATGCTCTTTAGTGTTGCAATTATAGCATTTTAGCGTTCGCGTGGTATCCTTCCCCTATTTCGGTTGTATCTTCGGATTCTTGTTTTCCTTTCTATTATTCGTCTCTCGATTAGAACAGTGCTTCATCTCTGAACCAATAGATATAGTTTCGAATGCGTTTAATAACGCCAAAACTCTGAAAGCGTTGCATCCGTGCTTGATTTCGTAGCTGCAGGTCCGATGCTGTGTATGAGATAATCAATCATCAATTATCTCTTCTTTTTCGACCTGATTATCCTTAATGGTTTTTTCGTGATAATAATCATTGAAAGTTTCGTTGTTTCGCCATTTTCGTTCTTCGAATTCCTTCCTTAGCGCAAGTTTACTGAGTCTGTGGTCAAACATTATTTTTATTTCCGTTTCAATAACAGATCTAGGCCCATTGTGATATACTCAGGTTTTGAATGAAACTAACGTAATGTCTTGCCTTTCAATTTTGTAGAGATTAGGATTTTCACTGCATTGTTATTTAATTCGTACGTAGCTATCACCAGTTCGACTTGTCTCTTCCATTTCTTGAAAATGTTTTCAGATCCTTTAAAATCGTCGATTAGTTCTCCCAACAATTTGACACTCAATTTTGATTGTGAATTGCTCGATGCTGTATCCGATACAGTGTTCGTCTGATTGCTTCCGCTTCGCGATATGTCAATTGCAACTCGCGTTTCAGGAGATCCCTTTCTCATCTCAGGACCTCTATCTCTCTTCTCATGAAATCAGTATCCGCGATCGTAGAGGTTCGATCCGGCATCTCACTGCCTTCGACACCATGGGAGGTGTCACTTCCGGTCGCTTTGTCTTTCGACATCATCTTTTTCCACGTTCCACAAGGGTCGGAATCGTTTAATCATTTTATGAATTCGGCTTTATTACAATACGTCGGTAAGTCCTGTTCGCGTAACGTATTCTTCAAGATGACTATTGTGAATTTTTCATTATCCGATATACCGCTAGAGAGAACGTCTTCTCTTTCTCTCTCTCTCTCTCTTTCTCTCTTTCTCTCTCTCTCTCTCTCCCCTTTGTTCTTTATTTCGGCGGAACAGCTTGATTTATTATGTTCAAATTGCGCATCAAATACACGTCCTAGCGTGGCTTCCGTTCACGCGCACAGCGATTTTCATAAACGCACACAGCGTTAAGTTTGTCTACGTATACAGCGATTTCCGTTAATGCACATAGCGATTTCCGCGAACGCACATAGCGATTTTCGCGAACGCACACAGCGATAGGTTTGTCTATGCACTACGAAGTATCGCACTTAATGCTTAATGGCGGATGCCTCGATCATTCTGCCATATGAGTCCTTTTACTTCGTTTATCGCGATTGTTTTCGGGTTTGAGTCTCTGATCGCAACACTTTCTTGCGTCCCGTTGCTTCATCTTACTATCAAGATTGTATCCTACTTCTGAGATTGTAATTTCCGAGTGATTATAAGTGTAGGATTTTTAACAGCTTTATTCCTCACGTGTTTTTACATTGACTCTTTCTCACAAGTAAACCTATCCAAGTGACATTCTTCGATTTTGATCAAACCTTGCACACTTCTAGGGCGATGAAAAATAGTCGACACATATTTTTTTATATCGACGGTAATTCAGTTTTAAGGATAATTTTAAAGATAGAAACTATCCTTTGAATATTTGGGGGTGTATTCAAGATTTTAATAATATCCATTGAACAATTTGAATTGTGAAGGCTTTATGGGGGTTTTCGATGCCGCTGAACCTAAATTTGATGTCGAAAATATCATTACCAAAATGGCGGATTCATTATGGCGTCTCTATTTCCTAACAAAAGGATATTTTTTAATTTTGGCTAGAATCGGTTCTTTGTTGTTAGTAATAATTTTGAATCCGCCATTTTCATAATGATATTTTCGACATCAAATTTGGATTCAGTGACATCGAAAATCCTTTCATATCATTTATTACTTCTCCACATCTTGTAAATTTGTTTACACTTGTTAGGGCGAAGACCGTGTTTTGCGCGGTCAGTGAATAGACAATTTGAGATGACTCGCTTGTATTATCAATTATCTTGTGTGCGTGTCCTTGGTATAAAGCACTGTAGTCGGAGAATTTACAAGAGTCGGTATGCACGGGATCCTAGAAAGTAAGTCCACCCTCAATGCGACAAATATGGCTAAGTCCGCAGGCCTGATCTAAGTTATTCGCGGTTCTAATTTAGTTCGAACATTAGCAGTATAGTCCTGCAATGCAATCTTAATATTTGCCAACATGACAACGTCCATCCAAGTTTCATAAGGGTACCGAATACGCTGACCCGCTATATACTCCTCCATTATCTACCCAGCCAAAGTTACCAGGACGGTTTGATTGGGCATTATCTCCATAATGCGAGTTTCTGGTATTTCGAAATTTCCATAAACATGCATGCGTCGACATGCTTCTTTTATTACTGTTCGGTCAATTTCAACTTTGCATTGTATTACTTTTACAGATTTAAACTCGAGCTGAAGTAAATGTATGTAGACTTTGTTGGCATTCACTCTTTGCAAAGCGATATCACATTCTTCAATACTTATTAGCGATAAAGTAGTTAAGTTTGTTGACGCGGATTCACAATCGTATCCTTTATTCCGAAAATTCTTAGAGTTTATATGATTATTATTAGTGCTATCCCAGACAACATTATGACGTCTAAAAGACATCTAAAAGATATTCTAAAATTCTTACGACGTCTTTTTAGACGTCTTAAAATTATCAAACAAACGTCTTAGATATCTTAAAGACGTCTTATGTCCCGATTTATGACGTCTTATGAGACATCTTATAGACATCCTATTTTTTTATTTTAGGCCATTTGTGAGACGTCGTATGGCCATCTTATTCTTTTCATTTATGACATTTTCGAGACGTCTTTTTTTTTATTCGACATTGGCCGCGTTCAGCAGAATGTTTATTTCACAACTGTTGGAATAAGTTTTCTTTGCTGAAATAATCCTATCTCAGCAAACTTGTTCCAACAGTTACAAAATAAACGGTTTACTGAATACGGCCATTATTATTATTGATCGTAATTATTTTAAATAACACACTTTTTATATATTTAAATTTATTTATGCAAAATTATACAAAATTATACAGGAAGTCATGCACAAGGGTAGGCCCCCTCAAAAAATTAGAGGATGATGCAATCCTTGAGTCGAGGCGAAACACGTCCACCACCCAACTAGGTTACCTCACGCGACTGAACTGCGTCACGTAACTCCAATCACGTGACATGAAAATGCGAGAAGCGAATAAAGTCCATACAAAAATATAAAGGTACTTTGAAAGTGTCAAGCGTCAAACGTCGTGAGCTTACCATTCATTAAAAACAGGCCATGTGATCAAAATTAACGAATTGCAAGCTCACGATGCTCGATGTTTGACACTTAAAGCTTCCATGTAATGGTATCTTAAGATAGTAAGACGTAAACAGTAAGTGAATTGGCCAATCACAGTAGAGAACGTAATATAATTTTCGACTGTGATTGGCCGATTTGCTTGCTGTTCATGCCTTACTACTTTACGTTTTTGTATGTGCCATGGACTTAAATCCGAAAACCATAATAAGTCCTCTAACACTATAATATATTGACGGTATTGACCAGCAATATAGGAAAGTACTTATCTCATTATTTTTAGTAAAATATAATAAATAACAATAAATAATTACACTTTCATTACACAGTATATATATCGATGATTTGATCTTACAAATAGCTATTGTTTTGTAAAAATAATATATCTTACATTTGTCTTAAAAGGTCAATCCAAAAGACATCTTTTTTGTAAATCTCATAGATGTCTTAAAATAAACATCCGAATGTCGTCTTATAAAAAAATGTCTCTAGGATTTTAAAAGTCGTCTTTATAACGTCTTTTGGTACCGTCTTAAAGACGTCTCTTTTAAGATGTCTCTTGAACGTCCTTTAGACATGCATGTTGTCTGGGATTAATCTGTCAATCCTAAGGTCCATCTGAAATTGGAGATTTGGTTAATTTGAGACTGGTTTGATAGGAAATTCGTAATCGATTAGAATGCATGATGCTGTTCTTTTTTATTTTGATTTGTACATTATTTCTATTTAATATTAAGACTTCATGAGAAACTTTGTAAATTGGTCTTCAAATTTGCCGGGTTTTGATTCACTTAATAAAAATACTTGATCTTCAGGTTTAAAAGTTTAATTAAACCTGAAGATTAATTTTTTTGTTATAATATTTCTTTGATTTGAATTTAGTTTCAACAACATTTTTTCATGCATTTATTTGTATAACGTTGTGTGATAAGATTTATTTAAATAATCGTCATAACTAGTTAATTTATCTTCCGGAGCTAAAAATTCATTTGATGGAATTCTTGCTATTTTTCCGAAGACTAATTCATATAAAGTATGTTTTGTTGCTTTACGCTAGTATTATAATTGAATACTGCGAAGCTAATTCATTATCTCTTTGTTTTTGTTCGCTTCCATATTGTTTTAAATATTCTCTTGCGTAATGCGATCTATCCAGCGATCCATTCGATTGTGGATGAAAAAACGGTCGTACGAAATTTGCGGATTTTGAATATTTTTGCAATTTTCTTCATTAAATCGCTAATAAAATTTCTTCCTTCAATATTGCTTTAGGTGCTCCTAATACACAAATAAATCTATCTACGAAAGCTTCGACTATTGTTTCGGAAGTTTGATCCGGCAAGGCTATTCCCATGCAGAATTTTGTTAGTTGATCTTGTAATGTTAAAATGTACTCATTGCCTTTTTCAATTTTAGACAAAAGTCCTACAATATTCATGGCAATATCCATGGTTTTAAAGTAGCTTACAAAAGAGGATCCAGGTATATTAGTAATTACCATTGATTGCTTGATTTTTACTCGTTCTTTTTCATGACATTATAAGCATTGCTGTATGTATCATTGAATATCAAATTTCAGATTCTCCCAACAGTAATTATTTTTTATTCTATGGTACGTTTTTGTAACGCTTTAATGTCTTCCTATAGGCAAATAATGCATTTTACCGATTATGAGCGGAAATCTTTAGGTGGATATGTAGTCAATCCATTGCATATAATTAATTTGGTTGCTGAGTCAATAAACGTTAATTGTAGTAAAGATTTAATATTGTTCCGTGGTACATTGTTTACAAAGCCTGTTTTTGCAATACTGAACGTCTCCAAATTCAGTTTATTGACAGTATTTTGTAAATATTTTATTGCTGTAGTAATTTAATTTAAGGTTGTTGGCGTTCCCTTTATCCGTCGCTGATGGGTAAAGCTATATGATATTTTTTATATTTTATGGACTTTGCTTTTCCTAGGGTAAGAGAACCTAAGTTTGGGATCTCGTTTCGTTCAAATAATTTTTGTGAATCAAAATTTAATGGTTTTCCGTTAATATTGACAAAATATGCAATATTATCCTTGCTTAAAAACAATAACATAAATCGCGGAAATTGATTACGTTACTTTTAAATGTTTGGATATCAGTAATAGTAGGCTTAACTTGTGAAATTTGATTTTCATTCTTGATATTTAAATCTTCCTCTTTGCTATCGATGCTTTTATCGTCTTCGATATCACTTTTCTTATCTGGTGGGTCATTTTTAACTTTCTTTTCTTCGATTTTATCTGTATATTTTTACAATTTCTTGAGTGATTTTTTTTTTACAATTATTTTTATTCCTCGTTTGGCTTCGAGTTTGTATTCTGTCGTATTTAGGAAAATCGTGAATTAATGCTTTTTCTGTAATTTGTAATTTCGGTGGTTGATACAGTTCTTGTGTGAATGGTATTGAATCCGTATTTTTATCAGTTAGATCATCATCTAATGATGTTTCGTCAATTTTTTCATCGTCTGAAATATATAGTTCGAAATCTTTGTCTTCTTCATCTTCGTCGGATTCTTCCAACATTTCAGAAATTATTTCTACGTCTTTCGAATTATTAGGATTCAGAAATTTATTGTATTTAATAATATTACGATCTACTTTTCCTCAAAGTTAACTGGATAGAGCGTCGGCATTTACGTTAGTTTTACTTGCTTTATATACTACGTCGTACTCATATTCTGCTAGTTTTAATCTCCAGCGGAGTATTCTCATATTTGCATCTTGAGTGTTTTTAAACCAAAGGTTTGTGGTCCGTAACTAAAGCGAATTTTCGTCCGTATAAATATGACCGTTTTTAAACCAAAGGTTTGTGGTCCGTAACTAAAGCGAATTTTCGTCCGTATAAATATGACCGAAAGTCATGACACAATATATTATTGCCAAGGCTTCTTTTTTGTACCATATTTTATTTTGTCATCATTTAAAGTTCGAGAAGCATATTGCTTGATCTTTATTTGTTTCTCCTTGTGATGTTTCCCACGGCTATTCCAGAAGCATTAGTTAGAATAAAAGGTTTCGAGAAGTCTGGATCTCTCTATTGTAAGACTGATTCTTCGCATAATTTTTGTTTTAATATTTAAAAGGATTCTTTTTGAGCAGATGTCCATTCAAATCGCGTATCGTTCTTTAATAAATTTATTTAACTAAACTTTTGAAAAATTTGGAACATATCTTCTGTAATATCCCGCTAATCCAAGAAATTGCTTAATATTTTTCGATGTTTTAGGGCTAGGAAATTATCTTACGATCTCCAATTTCTTAGGATCGGGTTTAACTCCATCTTTGCTGATTACATGTCCTAAATAAGTTACATCGATTTTTAGAAATTCACATTTATCTGCTGTAATTGTAACTTTGCAAAGTCGTTCAATTAATAAATTTTATTTTCTTTCATGTTCTTCCAATGAAATGGCGTAAATGATAATATTTTTCATTTTTTTTTTTTCATTTTATTCATTTTAAACGGGATACAGAGTCCCTCTGGTATAAGGACATAAGTGTAAAAAAGAAAAAACAAAGTCGAAGATAACAAAATAAAGATACCAAATTATAATATAAGATAAAGTAAAGAGAAGAGAAATAGAAAAGAAATAGAGAGAAGATGATTGATTRTTACAATAGTTCCGTTAAACAGGAGAGTACAATAAGAAGCATAAAGTAAAGTAAAAGAAACAGAGTAAAAGATCAGAGGTTACAAGAGATAGCGCTGCATAATGATTCTAAAAGAGTCAAGACTAGTGTTAAAAAAATCGACACGATCCGAAAAATCATTAGCCAATGCACACAAGCGATTAAGTGGTTTATAGATGCCATAARCAGTACGATGTTGYTCTAGGTGAAATAACGAGTTAAATCTAAGAGGCCTAGCAGGAACTTGCAGACGTATCCGCTCAAGTAATTTGGGGCAATTAATAGTTCCCCCAAGTAATTTATGTAAAAACGACAGGCTCAGGTAGATTCTTCTGTTTGCAAGCGTCATTAAGTTCAGGTCCGCTAGCAAGTGATCATAATTATGTTCTGTAAATTTCATAGGTTTGCCTAGTTTAAAACTCATATATCGTAGAAAGCGATGCTGAATACGCTCCAAAAGTAAGTTGTGATTTAGTTGGTATGGATCCCAAACCATGGAGGCATATTCGACTTGGGTACGAACCAATGTGCCATACAACAGCTTCAAGGTATCAGCATTTTTAAAATGTTTTCCACAGCGCTTAATGAAACCCAGCCTTCTAAATATCGTCCATATAAACAAATACAACAATAATTCCTCGCTTTGTAATCCTGACAATACTAAATCCATTAATCGTTGGAAGATAGAGGGAGCTTTTTTTAATCCAAAAGGCATTCGGTCGAATTCATAATGAACAAAATGAGTTATAAAAGCTATTTTATGGCTATCTGCAGGATCCACTTTTATTTGATGAAATCCAGAGGCTAGATCGCATACTGAAAAGTAATTGATTTAAGATGTCAATGATATTGAGTAACGGATAATGTCGCTGATTGTTTTATCATTCAAAGCCCGAAAATCTAAGATGTTTATTCCCTTTTTTGAGTCTTCTTTTTTGGGTACTATCCAAATATGTGTATTATACGGTGAGAAAACTTTACGATATTTTCCTCTAACAGTTCTCCTACCTACCTGTTTATTTCCTCTTTATGAATTTGTAGAAATCTGTATTGTCGGGTATTGACGGGTCATCTGTTGTCGGTATCTGATGTTGCAATAGTTGCTGTCAATTTTTCTCTAGGAATATGGAATCTGTCCTGGCTGTTAGATAAAATTTATTACACGTTTCCTCTCTTGAATATTTAAGTGTTCAAATTTTAATAATTTTATAATTTCCGTGAGTTTATTCTTCTTAGGCTCTTCCCCGACGAAAACATCTACGTTAAATCCACGTCGAATCCACGAAATTTACGTGGATTACGTGGATGAACATTTATTCACGAAGTATCTACATGGATCTCACGTAGGACGATACTTTCCACGTGGATGAAATCCACGTAGGATCTATCTCCATATTTCAAGGATGAAATATATCGAGAACGAAACTTCGAAGAAGTAGGAATACACGTTGAATACACGAAGACACACGATCTGACAAAATTTAGAGTCATTGATTAAAGAAAAAGGGTTTATAAAGGCAGTTA
>JANQDE010000204.1:149715-183036 GCA_037157785.1 Cephalotes varians
GTTCCCTCCGTTATATGACACGGAATCGCTAATATCGAGGATCACGCGTAAAGCTCCGTAGATTGGGCGCCAGGTACGAGAGAGCGTACCCGTTGTACGGTTAGAGCGTCCGCGGTCGCCGACATGGCATAGAGTCTCGCGTTCGTTCGCGTAGTCCGCCCGGCGAGATATCTTTTGCGCATTCCCTTTTGTCGGGAGAATTAGAGTTTAACTCGCCCGTCCGCAGCCGAGTCAATGCGTGCCGTTTTCCTGTGTCTTGTAAATTTCCGTTTCGTCTTTTTTTTTTGTAACATTCCGTAACTTCGTATTTGAGTCGAGGAGAACTTGATTCTCCTATTCGTAGTCGCGTCCATAATTAACGTTTGTCCATTATTAACTCTTTCGTCATTAACAAAACGGAATCTCGTAATCTTTTCGCGCGGGCGTTACGGACGTCGGTGGCGCGGAAATCCGGCTACTCGGCCTCCAAGGAGGCACAGGGCGCGGTTCGTACGAGCGGTAGGAAGAGGAGGGCGAGAGACCGACGTAATAAAAGACACCGATAACAATAAAAGACGTTCCCACGTTCCCCCGCACGGACATTACATCACGCTATCGCCACAGCACGAATGCCGGTCGGTGCGCCCGCGGGAGACACGCAGGCATCACCGCTCCCCTCAAAGGGGATGTCATGTGATTTCCTTATTGGATGGGCCCTTTCTCGCGCGTCGCGACTAATCGCGCGTTGCCGCGGGTCCCACGACGCCGAGGCGCCAGATTCAAGTTCCGGCAGGGGCGTCTTCGATGATTGGGAGGGCCCTTCCTCTGGGTCTCTCGGGCCGATATGCGGGCCCTCGCCCCTTCCGCGGGGCAACTCTGCTCCCCGGCGCCTCCCTTAAGTCCGGGTGCTTAGGCTGCGTCCCCGGCGTGGTCTGACTGCCTCTCGGAATCCCTGCAAGTTATAACGGCGGCAACTTCGGCTCCATCAGGAATTAAATCAGGTTAGATCTAAAATGATACGACCTGCGTGTTCCCGCTCCGTGGGCGATGCGGGCCGGCAGCTCCTCAGAGTGGTGTTGCTCCTCTTCCTGATATGGTGGAGGCGGCGAGAAATACACAGTGTGATGGGTCGGGTCACCCGTTGCTTAATCTATCGCACTCATAAAAACTAAGTAGCCTCAGAAACAATACAAGGAAAAGGTATAGCAGCACCGAAAAAAAATGATAACGCTCTCTTCGGAAGCGCTCGCAGTGCGGGAGGACGGAGAAGCCAGATGCCCCGCTACCGTCAGATGGGGTGATTTGGATACCATGGGGTGATTCGGTGAATTTAGGGTGATTCGGATAGTGGTCATTTAGCGCACCTAGCAGTTGAAATCCGAAGTTGCGAATCAGCAGAAATGTTTCGTCATACACCTGGCTACCGAGTTGAAGTGTTGAACCGAATTTTTTGGAATGCTTTCAGTGATAAAGTGATTACAATAAAAGTGATGTTTTAAAAATGTGAAAATTTTGTAAAAATTTTGTGTATAAAGTTGAATCTGCGGAAAAAGGAAAAAATACAGTAAGTAACAGACATTATCCGTAACCTCGAGCTATGTCATGGTGACAATATCATGTTTTGAAATTAATTTTATCGCTTCATGGACGGCAGTTATGACGGATTGAATGAAAGATGAAAAAACCGCGGGGTGATTAGGATAATTAACAAAAATAATTAAAACAAGTTTTTTCTTACAGAAATGCCTCGTACTTACAAAAAAGTACTTGGACCGACGCGTAGGCTCAACTATGATGAAAAATACTTGTATGCTGCGGTGAATGCTGTAAGAAAGCAGCAATGTAATATAACTCAAGCCAGTGAAATGTACGCCGTGCNAAAGATTTGATATCAATAAATGGCGCCAAGTTTCATCCTATTACTCGACAGTTAAGTTCCACACGCAGTTCGAAGAGAAAACTATTGTACCAAACCCAAGTACATATGTATATATTTCAATCGAATAAAAGATTTAATTACAAAGAATTAAAGAGGTAACAATACAAAATGAAAAAATTTAATTTAAATAAAAAAATTTTTATGTAAAAAAACTTGGCGCCATTTGACGCTCGCAATGCTTGCGAGCATCATTTGTCCTTGTTTAATATTTAATAAACAACAAGAATAAAGTAATTCCAAGAGCCTTGCGAACGTCAAGTGGAACGCAGCCTAAATGTAAAAAATTAATGTTAATGTTCTAATAATGCACATTATTAGAATACTTGAAATCATTTATTTCAATGTATAATAACGACTACGAATGAAAGCTGGATTCCACAAAGCGCATATGCGCGCATTTTGTTACGATATTCGTGACATAAACTACAGACAGCGCGAATATGCGCTTTACGGAATCAGCCAGAAATCGACAACAATCGATGAAATCGATTTATCGATTCATCGCCGCCATTTGTAGAGCAAATGTCCAGTCTCTAGTATACGCCGATCAATGTGCCATCTTACATCAAAAACGCAAACAGTACATTTCCCCACCACTGGCCAGGCGACGATGATAATAATAGAGAAAAGAACGACGATAATGATGATGACAACGTTTTTTAAATCAAAAATTTCATTTTCAAACTTTACATCGCAATATCTTCGCTCGAGAGTTACGTAAATAAAAAGTGAAAACACTTTTCTTACTTACTATAAATTAAACTCAAGCTATCCATTGAACCTACTTAAAATTTAAACGATTCAGTCGTTATTGAGATCCGATAATCGAAAGATTTGTCAATACGACGTTTCGCGTAAAAGAGGCATTGCGGTCTCGGCGCGTTTCTTGGCGCCGAGACACTACCGTGCCTCTTGATTAATTCGATTTAAGAAATTCAACAATAAATACATATATACTATAAATATTTTCTTACATATACATAGCAAATTATATACAACAAGTATATTTTAACAATCTAAATTTAAAAACATTTTGATAAAATTAGAGAGTTTTATATAATATTGCGACCATACTCACGAGCACGGGCAACCTTCACCGGCTGGTCCGGGCCTCGCCCGCTGCGTTCCCTCCGTTATATGACACGGAATCGCTAATATCGAGGATCACGCGTAAAGCTCCGTAGATTGGGCGCCAGGTACGAGAGAGCGTACCCCTCTTTCGTCATTAATAAAACGGAATCTCGTAATCTTTTCGCGCGGGCGTTACGGACGTCGGTGGCGCGGAAATCCGGCTACTCGGCCTCCAAGGAGGCACAAGGCGCGGTTCGTACGAGCGGTAGGAAGAGGAGGGCGAGAGGCCGGCGTAATAAAAGGCACCGATAACAATAAAAGATTAACAGTTATATTTACTGGAATCAACATAACAATGTTGGTGAGCGCATTCGCCGGGATCTCGGTGACAAAGTACAGCGTCTCGAGTCGTCTCCGAACCTCGCGATTACTCTTACGAATCTTACAATACGCTGGCACGCAAGGTGCTCTCGCAATTGTCCACGCAGTAGCCGATGCTTTATGACAGGAGGTACTCAATTACGCGATGCCTTATTAATTTCGGGATGCAAGTCCCGCTCATTCGGTCCCCAAGGTTTCAAACGTTAATTATGGACGCGACTACGAATAGGAGAATCAAGTTCTCCTCGACTCAAATACGAAGTTACGGAATGTTACAAAAAAAAGACGAAACGGAAATTTACAAGACAAAGGAAGACGGTACGCATTGACTGGCTGCGGACGGGCGAGTTAAACTCTAATTCTCCCGGCAAAAGGGAATGCGCAAAAGATATTTCGCCGGGCGGACTACGCGACCGGACGCGAGACTCTATGCCACGTTGGCGGCCTCGAGACCGCGGACGCTCAAACCGTACAACGTGATTCGCAGTCCACCCCGCAAGCACAACCGGTGGCCGCACAAAGATAAACCACGCTCGCCTCACCGATGATGTCCTTGCCCTCGGTAGATGGTTCCGTGACCGCCTCGATGTTCCGGGTCCTCGACCCTGGATGCCCTCGACACTCTCGGAATTACGGTCGGCTGGGTTTCCACGTTCCCCCGCACGGGCACTTCATCACGCTATCGCCACAGCACGAGTGCCGACCGGTGCGCCCGCGGGAGACACGCAGGCATCGCCGCTCCCCTCAAAGGGGATGTCATGTGATTTCCTTATTGGATGGGCCCTTTCTCGCGCGTCGCGACTAATCGCGCGTTACCGCGTCCCTCGCGGGTCCCACGAYGCCGAGGCGCCAGATTCAAGTTCCGGCAGGGGCGTCTCCGATGATTGGGAGGGCCCTTTTTCTTGGTCTCTCGGGCCGATATGCGGGCCCTCGCCCCTTCCGCGGGGCAACTCTGCTCCCCGGTGCCTCCCTTAAGTCTGGGTGCTTAGGCTGCGTGTCCGGCGTGGTCTGACTGCCTCTCGGAATCCCTGCAAGTTATAACGGCGGCAACTTCGGCTCCATTAGGAATTAAATCAGGTTAGATCTAAAATGATACGACCTGCGTGTTCCCGCTCCGTGGGCGATGCGGGCCTGCAGCTCCTCAGAGTGGTGTTGCTCCTCTTCCTGGTATGGTGGAGGCGGCGAGAAATACACAGTGTGATGGGTCGGATACCCGTTGCTTAATCTATCGCACTCGCAAAAACTAAATAGCCTCAGAAACAATACAAGGAAAAGGTATAGCAGCACAGAAAAAAAAAAGATAGCGCTCTCTTCGGAAGCGCTCGCAGTACCTCGCCCGTCCCAGTGCGGGAGGACGGAGAAGCCAGGTGCCCCGTTATTACTCCGCGATTATGTGTGACGGACGTCCAAGGAGGAAACGTCACGTTACAATATATATAGTTAAATATATAGGCTTTTAAATAATCCGGCCCAATATCTCGAAAACTAAACCCAGTAGACAAAAATGTTTTAGACTAAAGTTATATAGCCCGAATGGATGAAATAAGTATAATGGTACCATTGATTTGACCTTGGATCCTTTGAAAGTCACGTGAAAGTCGCCTTCAATTTTTAAATAGAATCCCCTATTTTTTATTACATATTCTTATAGTTCATCTCGAGAGCTTTCCAAAACACTATAACTAAGTTACTTTTCGTTAAGTACTTTTTAAGTTATAAGGCTTGAAAGTTGCAA
Organism: Cephalotes varians; assembly: GCA_037157785.1. Lineage (NCBI taxonomy): Eukaryota > Metazoa > Arthropoda > Insecta > Hymenoptera > Formicidae > Cephalotes > Cephalotes varians. The sequence goes on from JANQDE010000204.1 coordinate 154,821, forward strand.
TTCAGTGGATTGTCATTTGAATAACCATTTCTACATACATAACTTAAAAATTATAACCTAAAAATTTGTAGATATAAAATTTAAAAATTAGGATAGTGGAATTGAATTGTACTTGTTAATTCGAATGTTAATTCGAATTGTGGAAAAGTTCGAGTTATAACTCTCAATTTGACTATTCAAAATCAGTGATCTGTAACAATGATTTCAGATTAAACATACTTGTTTCAAAATTGTCAATTAACCGTCTTTTTTTCTCCTAGAGCACTTATCCATCATAACACAATTGATTACCTCAACACATTGACGCCGACAGTGCGCTCCTATACATATTCTCATCTTTGTAGTAATCATAGTTTTTTTATAAATTTATCTTTTTATGCAATTTTTCTCTTACGAGTTACCGAGAATTTGAGACTGATATCCCATATATCAACAAAGTAATCACCTCCAAAAGGTACTCAACTTCCTTTATACTCACGCAACATTTTCTATCTTAATCGAGATTGATCCATGATAGCTGATGGCAAAGAATAATCCGTAAACACTTAAATTTGTTTTAGTCGTCCAATATCAAATCAGGATAATAAATCTATCGGCTCTTACTTTATCTTGTAATTTAATGTACGCAATATGCCAGATTATACTTCGAACGAAATTATTAATATTTTGATACTTGAAGAATGCCATAATAATTATCGACAAGCAGCAGTATTGTACCGTACCAATTTCCTCATAGACGACATCCAAATCATTGTATGATTTCCAGGCTTGTATTGCGTCAACGTCAACGTAAAAAATGACAAAGACATCGTATTAACGTACCAGAAAGGGATGATTCAACAGTACTTGCCGTATTGGGAATGATAGCTATTAATCCACGCATGTCAACGAGGCAAATTAAAAGAGAATTAGTCCCGCGCAATCTTACCTTAATCGGCCGAATCAGTCCCGATCTTGCCTTATAACGTAACAAATACTTAAAGAAAAGTAACTAAATTATAGTGTTTTGGAAAGCTCCCGAGATGAGTTACAAGAATATGAGAAATAGGGGGTTCCATTAAAAAAATTGAAAGCGACCTTCACATGACCTTCAGAGGACTATCCATACAAGGTCAAATTAGTGGCACCATATTATTTCATCCATTCGGGCTAAACAACTTTTGTCTAAAACATTTTTGTATACTGGGTTTAGTTTTCAAGATATTGGGCTGGATCATTAAAAATGAACACCTTGTATACACACACACACATATATATATATATATATATATATATATATATTTAACATACATACATAATATTATATATATAGATATTATATATCTATATATATAATATTATGTACGTATGTTAAATATATATATATATATATCTACATTTAACATTTATATTATTTATATATTATATAAAATATATTACATAATATTTTTACCAAACGTGCAATAGCTAATAATATGATAATCGTGCTTTATTTTAATATTATGTTACAATCGAAACTGATGATGTTCCTGCACAAGCGCTATCTAAAAAGACACTAACATTGTATTATTAATCAATTTATCATTGATAAAATTGATATTATATTGTATTTTATATACAGGGTGAATCATAATGATGTTGCGTTTTACCATGAGAGATAAGTTACTGACTGTAATTGTAATCAACTAAACGTTCCATAGATGATAGCTGCTTGGGTCGACCGTGCATACTGAATGCCCGAGTATGATGTACAGTCAAGTTCTAAAGTATGAATTAAATGGCATATCATTTATAGAAGCTATGCTTAATTAACATATTTAACTCTTATATAGTCTTTGTTTCCTTCAAGCTTACAAAATAGCTGAGAAAGGGACTTGGTTTACAAATCAAATTCCTCATCACACTCATTCTTCCATACCTTAAAATTACAATCTTTTTCCTTTCCTCTCTACTTTATCTCTTTCTCATCTTCCCTGTTTGACCTATTCCTAGTTATTACTATTTTTTTTTTCTTTCCATATTTTCCTTAACATCCTACCTTTACTACCACCCAAGGAGCACCAATGCGCGTACAATGCGCATTGAATGTACATTTAAATTCGTATTAAAAGCGGATTGTAAATGCACATTTAAAGTGCGTATTTGTCCCGCATTAAATTCACATTTAATGCACATTATGGCAGCGCATTTCAAAAAGTTGACTTATCCTTATTGACTATATTTATACGTCACCATTAGTAGGGTAAGTAACATCCATAATTATTAATTACTGACGTAAAACGTATAACTAGTTAAATTCAATTTAATAACACCTAGTGTTATTAACCAATTTAACTAGTTAACACATTTTAAATCAGTTAATAACTACGTTAATAACTACGGATATTATCAGACTCAACTATAATAACAGATAAACGTATTGAAGAGTTCAATTAAACAACCGAAATTCCACTAATTTGTTTATTTTATAGGAGATCTATGTGCGTCTATACATTGACACTTTGAACACAGAAAAAAAACAAAGATAATTAGTAGAATCATTTATTATATCAAATAAGTATTTATTTTTGGAAAAATTATCATTTTCATAAAAACTATCTGTTACCAACAAAGAAGTGAGATCTACTTTTATTGATCTCAATCACAGATGTAGATACTTTCAATCGAAATAATACATAAATATCAAAACTATATATATTAGTATGTTATTACTAACCAACTATCACAGTTGCAACAGCTTTGGAATGATATCAGTCAAAATAAAATAAGTTGTTATAACAAGCATAACTTGCTATAAAAATAAACTTTCCAATGAAAAAATACTAATCTTCGTAGTTTCAAAAAAATTAATTATTACTGTATTCTTTATCATTTTGTTCGTCATTTTCTTCATTATCTTTTTCTTTATTTTGTTTTTCATTATTTTTCTCCTTTGAACAAATGTTATTTCTTAGCCATGTGCTAATCGTTTTTGTTACAATATGTAATCCTGATGATTTATACTTAAGGARGACAGCATCTAAATACAAATAGAAAATAAATCTGAATTTATCAGTCAAAAATTTTGCAAAATTTATTGTTTAGAACACAATTTAAAATTATGCACCTAATATGACTGAACCAGTTATTTTTGTTTTGAGCCCATTCTTTATTAGGAGGTCCCTCGCCAGTTTAACTTCTTTTTCAAATCTTTAGAAAAAAATGTAACGGCATATATTCCTCGTCATTTCCTCACATGAATTAGGGCTATAACACTTTAATGCAAGTATTTTACCTGCAATGTATAAATTCATAATAGACATTCACAATTGAAATGAATCAAATAATAATTAAAAGAATATGAGAGAAAATACGGTGAAAGAAAAATTATTCTTTTTCTCAAGAAAAGACTCAAATTTTAAGGAGGCTTCAACATCAGGAAGAGGAAAAATATCTGGCCATTCTCGTGGCTTCGTTAGTTGCTAAGAATCATTTCCTATATGCATCAAAATATTTTCCAGCAATGTGTTGGTTTTCCAATTTGGCTTTTATTTCTACATGATTCTTAATGATTTCTTGCAAGGCTCTCTTCACCCTCAGAAAAATTTAAACAGAAAAATTTTGATGAGTTTTGTCCACATAGTTTACAATGCATTGCAAATGAATATGCAAAAGGAGTATAAAAAAAAAAAAAAATGAAAGTAATCCACACTACGAAAACATACCATCGAAAAGATATGATTGCTGGCGACTCGTAGAAGGAATTTGAACGAACGATTATATAACGAACGATTTTGTGCTGAATCTCCTTTAGATATACGATCTTTATTACATTAACCGATAATATTATTACATTAACTGTAAATTCTAACCTTTTTTTCAGCCTTCATGTCTGCTTCAGTCTAAACTTTTTCTTCTTTTTTTACTTATCCTCAGAAGGTCAATATAGGCTAGGTGTTCGAACAATTATACTCAAAAACAATTATACCGCTAATTGATGAATGTTCTGACCAGTGATGCGATTTGCAGCATGCAAACGTTTCCCCGCTTCTTTCGTATACAGAAACTTCGGCTGCGTTCAGAAAAAACAGCTTAATAAACGCTTGCGCTGATTGGTTTATATTTTTAGATCTAGAGAAATAGTCTTATCTCAATTTAGACCTAAAAGTATAATTCAATCATCGCAAAGCGTTACCGTTTCTATTAACGTAGATTATCTTAATCTTCTTAGAATTACAAAATTCTTAGAATTACCAAAAGACAAAACACGTCAAGTGGACACCCAAAATTCCACGAGGTCGTGGAATTAAGTGAAACATGGATCAAATGAGAGTCGACACCAATCCTGAACATCTCCCCAAAGGATTTTGCTAAATTTTCATTTTTATATACGCTATTGAATTTTTAGATCACTTTTAATTAAAAAATTGATTACCTAGTCTCTTTCAAATGTAATGTTCAGGAAAATTTCAGGAGAATGATTAATGAAAGTTCATATTTTTATATGAAACAAAGAATATTTATAAATAAATTTATTTTCTTATTTATTTATAACAATTAAATAAACAATTGCATATATTTACATGTTCTCATGCTCGGATTTTTTCGTTTCCGGCAAAACATTTCTTGGACATCCTATGTTTATGAGAATTTGAAAGAAAATTCGATTCCTCGATACCCTGTAATTGAATCTAAATTTTTTTCCCCTCAGTGGAGCGTTCAGCCGCGCGCGAGTTTGCGGCACGCTCTGTAGACATTTCAATCTGAAATCTAAATCCTAATTCTAAATCTTCTTTGTTATTCGGTTGGTTGTAACCTTCTCATCTTCTGAAAAAATTTTACAAGCAATATTATTAGAATCTACAGGTTTATAACTGTGAAACTGTCGCGTATTTTTAATAGTTTTAGCATTCTCGAAGCGTTGTGCCAATCTAGTTTCATTTAAATCATGATCTGATTGTGAGCAGAAACCAAAACTTATCTTCTTGAAAAAACTATTTGCCCACTCATACAACGTTTTCGCGCTCGTTATGTGTTTGTTGTTAACACGTTGCAGATTTGCTTGATACGCATGCCTTTTTACACTTCCACCTACACCGTCACAAGCTTCTTTACCGTGTGACATTGCAAAAAAGTTCCATTCTGCATCAACACTGAAATCATCACGATGATGGACTAGATTGATGAAGTTGTATTTATTCTTGTACTGCGATCCTGCTCCATCAGAAAAATTAATAAGTTTCTTAACATTTTCTACTCCAAATTCACTTTTCAAAAATTTCACAAGCTGTGAGTTGAACAGGTGAACAGAATTAGTATCGTGCGTGATCTTTTCCAAAATCAGAACGTAATTCTTATGCTGCATTTTTTCATCTTTTCTATAGTATATAACGTATGGATGCAAAGTTACTTGATTGCTTGCCCAGTGGTGTGATTGAATTGCATTTTGTACATAGCAAGAATAGTTTTCAGCGAAGTCTCGTACACTGATTCTTTTTTCTTAGTAAAGTAAGCAGCTTGAGACTTGGCTAAGAAATCGTGCTTCAATAGGTTTGGCCAATCTTTCTCTAGAGAATCGAGAAATTTTTCTTTATTTACGACTTATTTCGTGATATCACATCTGAAAGTTGCGCAATTATATACAAAGAATCAAAAACTGAATCAGAAGTGTAAAAAATTTATAAATTTTATACCTGTCAATACTGGTTCAGTGTAAGCAATTTCTTCAATATTATTATCATCGAGTTGTTTCTTCAGCCATTGAATGATAAAAAATGTATACTTGGACATATGCGACAGATTGATAAAAAGCATACAGACATCGGCGATTCACATACTGAAGCTTTTATTAAGTCACTGCATTTCTCATCGAAGAGAATTTCACGCTTCTTTAATTCTTTTTTCAATCCAAACAGCTTCTCATATTCTGATGAATTTTACAGACACACACGTTGTGAGTACCACTTTTACCAGCTACAATACATTCAGGTGGTCCGAATTTTTGAAATTTTGTAAGTCCTACCTTTTTGCCTCCGGAAACTTTTCCTCAAATTGTTCATGGAGATCTTTCATATTGAATGATAATAGTCTTTTCTGAATTCGAACTCTTTGGCCATTTTTGATGATAGAAATGCAATCCTTCATCCCAGGCATCATACGACTAATGTCATCAGAAAGATAAAAATCTAATACTTTCTCTCGTGTCGATTCAAGAAGCTTTTTCCTTTTCTTCTTCGGAGGTTCTGAAGCAAATCCTGATTTTGCCAAAGCCCTAGCTTGAGATACCATCCGACGTGAAATGTTAAACTCTCGGCGAATTCTTTTCTTACTCCAATCAGCAGGTAAAGTGGTTAGCACTCTAATTTTTCTAGATCGAGTTTCTTCTTTGATATTATTCACATACAACTAATCTTGATTTTCGAAATCATCTGTAACGGCAATATTTTCATCGATCAATTTATTCAGAGCTGTCTTGATGTTGTGTTTATCTTGTTTAGTAAGTTGTGCTGAGCATTTTTTCTTTAGCGGTGGTTCACCGAGATTAATCAATATTTCGTTAATTTTACTGATAGATCTATCCCTTGATTCATTACATTTAAACTCTGGATCAAACATTTCATTATCCTCAGTCTCAAAAAAGCCTTCGGAATCGTCAACTGATTTCTGTTCACACTCTTCTATACAAACGTTTTTTTTTCAGATTTTTTCTTTTTCAATTCTTTTTTCTCCAACGTGGAATTCAATTCGGTTTCAGTAAGCTTGTAAATTGCTGTTTCACATGGTCTACATGTACAAATTTTCACATGTACAAATTGATAAATTTTTTGAACTTAGCATTTCGCTTATTCTGTATCAAAATCAGGTTCGACTGCACATGATTGTGTTTTGCTTTTCTTAGGCCCAGTTCCACAACTTACTTTAACCAAGGTTTAACTCGTTAAACCTCGTTTAAAGAAAATGTTGTGTTCCACAACTGAAAATGTTGTGTTCTTCAACTTCGGTTAATGTCGATAACCTGCGGTAAAAATTAAACGCTGCATTTTGGGCGTTTATCGAATTTAAACGAAGTTTATATTGCAGTATCATTGGGCGCATCCAGAAATGCAACTGCTTACTGAGCGTTCTGAGTGAGCTCTTACATTTGATTGGCCTAAATTTTTAACTTGGTGAGAAATATGGCTCTGGCATACATATTATCTTTATCCGATGATGAAGATTTTGTAATTAATGAAGTTCACTGCGAATTTCAGCAAAATATTTACGTGTTTTTTTTTTAAATTATCCCAACAATTCTTTAGAGAATACACATCCCGATGTACCGAAATGCAATTGTTATTAAATTCTTTTGTAATCTTCATCCAACATTTTTCTTTATCTCTTGTACTAACATTGTCAGTCTTTTTATTTTCGATAATGTTTTTATCCCGCTCTATTAATTCAATTAATTTGATTTTTTCAAGATTTGAAAAATTAGGAGATGTTTTTTTTATTAACTATTTGAATCTCAGACATTTTTTATTTAACTGTTCTATAATGTTGTACGCAATATAAAATTCTGGGTAAATTTTTAGAATACGTCGGTCCACTTAAATTTTGATAAAAATACTCAATCGATGTGTTTTCAGCGTTGCTTTCTCTGCTGAACGCAGCCATTAATAATTAACTAATCACATTCTATGTTTGAGAGGAAAGAACCATTTTTTAAAGTTATTTTGTATATACTATAAGTTTAGGTAACGGACAGTTAAAGTTAAYGTACARTTAGTTGTGAACCGTGATACAAGTTTAACCATGGCGTTAAATTTAACAGTCGTTCAGCTAAGCTCAGTTTAAACACGAATTTATGAACTGGCCATTAAAGGGTTACAACATTCATTGATACGTCTCATTGTGCATCACTTTGCTATTTCCCCAGCCTTCCCCCCTTTTACCTTTACCTCGTATCTTCTCGCCCTAATCCCACCCTACCTTCAGTTTATCCATATACAATTCTCTTGTTATCAGATACCTTGGTGTACAAAAATCCAACCTAAACAATCACCTTTTTTTTTTTTTTGACGAGAGGYGGGAAAATCTTCACAAGTCCCCCAAACCTGACGGATCCCGCGGGCCTTACCAGGCCCGAGCAGCCTCAAGGCCCTGACTCAGGTGGGGGGAAGACGCCCCGCAGTCCGTACTGCAGGGTGTGCCGGATTCGATGCCATGCGTTTCCACTGGGGATGACGCACGGCATCGCCTACCGACTAAAAACCCACTTCTTCGGTACTAACCGACTCTTAAGCTAAGAAGTGGGGGAGGCCCCGGAACTGTTGTTCATATTACTTCGGGGCGTCCCTCAGCTTATTGGACTTTGCATCTGTCCACCAAACGAAAACTGGTTAACCAGCTAATTACTTAAAAACTACCCTTGTATTAAAAGCGCATCTCCAACTGCGAGTGCACAGACGATCTAATCGCGCCTCTCCGTGGGTGCGCATGTATGTTGGTCGGGAACGTTTCTTTGTCCCGACCCTCATCCAGACCCCATCGCAAACCCCGACGGCGCGATAACTTTCGGAGTTGGGTGCCCCAACGTGGCCACCAACGACCTACTTCGCCACGCAGGACCAAACTATTTACAAATATTTACATATAGTTGCCGCGTCAAAGACGCCGGGCGACAACTTCTTCCGCAAAACACAAAAACGCTTTCCAATTGCTGGGGGAGGCCACGGCAGCTCTGAGCACCGCAGCCAATTGAAGATCAGGTCCTATCGTCCCCACCAATCGCTCCCTTTCCACGGTTCACTCGGAGCATTCCCCGAGGGTATGCCCGGCCGAGTCCTCCGCCTCCCCAATGCGGATAGGCAGGTGAGCCGGCCCGACCAATCCTACACAGGTAGTCCCCGAATGAGCCGTGTTCCGTTATTAGTTGAGTTGCACGGAAGGTCAGTCCACCGTGCCTCCCCTTCAGCCACTTGACAAAAATCGGAGTTATCGCCTCCCTTACTCGCGCCCCCGACGACCCTACAGGTCTGTCCACTAGTCGCGCCATCCACTCATTAATGGCCAATCGTCGTTCCCTCTTCCGTATTTCTGTCCGCGCCCTGGCCGTTAGCTCCGGATTCGCCTCTCTGGCCCTTCGCAGAGCCAGGTAGGCCCTCCGGTAACTTCTAGCGAGAATGTCGTCGGGCAGGAGCCCGGCCAGAATAGCAGCGGCATCCCCCGATACTGTACGATATGCGGAAATAACATATAGGGCTATCCTTCTTTGAACGGCTGCAAGCCCCGCAGTTTGCGGCTCTTCCCAATATCATCGGCCCATACTGGCGCGCCATACATTACTACGGACTGTACGACGCTAGCATAAAGCCGGCGTCGCCGCCCGCCCGGTCCTCCTATATTAGGCATTAGTCTGCCAAGTGCCGCCATTCCGTCCGCGCGAGTGAGCAGACGGTCGAAGTGGTCCCGAAACGTCCAGCCGGCATCGAGCACAAGGCCCAGATATCGGATGGACGAACCTATCGGGACCAAGACCCCGTCCACCCATATCCCGCTCGGCGGCACCCGCCGCGGCCCCCCAAACGCTATTACCTCCGTCTTTTGGGGGGAGACCTTTAAGCCAAGTTGCCGGATCTCCCCCACCACGATGGCCGTACAGACATCCGCTCGTCGAACCGCCTTCTGAAGGGAGTCCCCCACCACCACTATCGCCGTATCGTCCGCGTACCCCAGGGTTTCACACCCCGGGGGGAGGTCTACCCGCAGGACCCGGTCGTAGCCAACATTCCAAAGAATGGGGCTCAGGACCGAGCCCTGCGGTACCCCGCATGTGACTCTGTTTTTTCGGAACGCGTTACCCTTATCCATGTAGCACAGCCATCTGTCGCTCAGGTAGCTGTGCAATATCCTCAGCAGGTACTGGGGGACCTCTCTCTCCCCGAGCTCGCGTCCAATAACGGACCAGAGAAGGGAGTTGAACGCGTTGGCAATATCTAAGCTGACTACCAGCGCCACCCTCCTCTCCTCGGTTGCATCCTCTACACTTTCCCTCAGGCGGTGAATGGCATCAACCGTGGACCTATCTTTTTTGAATCCAAACTGGTCCGTCGAAAGCCCCCCGCATTCGTCCAGGTGCGCACGCAGGCGCTCAGCCAACACGCGTTCGAACAGCTTGCCCGCTTCATCTAGCAAGAAAATGGGTCTGTACGATGACGGTATACCTTCCGGCTTACCTTTTTTGTGTAGCAGGATCAATTTCGCCACTTTCCAGGCCCTCGGGAACACAGATTCTCTCAGACACAAGGAGAAACCATGTGTCCAGGTTCTCAAGAGCAAGTTTGCCGTCCTTCGGATGACGAGGCCCGGGATCCCATCAGTGCCGGGAGCCTTCCTGCCCCCACTCAATTTTTTAACCGCAGCCGCGATCTCCTCTTCGGTGATGCTCCAGTCTTCATTCCACTCCTGAGGGTCAGTGTTATAGAGAGGTCTCTCCACTCGGACCGGGAAAAGACTTCCAATTATGTTGTCCATGACTTCAACTGGGGGTATCTCACTTATTGGGGCCGCTGGTCTGGCCTTTTTGAGGACCGTTTTATACGGACGTCCCCAAGGGTCCGCCTCCAAAGTGAGAAGGAGCTCTCTCCAAGCACGCTGCTTAGCAGCTCGGATTGCTGCTCGAAGGTCTCGGCGTGCTACTCTCAACTCCGTCCATAATTCCATCATGGTACTCGGTGAGACTTTCCCTCGTCATCTCCACAGCCGCCGTCTCGCACTCACGCATCGGGCACGGATGCTTGCAATTTCTGGACTCCACCAGTACAATGGTTGGATTATCCGGTTAATTCTCGGTGAGCGAGGCATAGCCTCATCGCAAATGTCGCTTAAAATCTCCCTAATTCTTTCTGCGAATTGTTCCGCGTTTAAATGGGCCGACACAGGGGCCCATATGGCCGCTAGCGCTCCCGCCTCCAACCTGCTGATGTCCAAGGACCGTCTAAGCGTGCCAAGGACCATCGAGGCAGGCGTGTCGCAATCCGCTCACGCCCTCGTGCCGCGTATGCGCCGCTATCTAGGCCAATCAGAATCGGCCTGTGATCCGAAAACACTTCTTCGTTCGTAACCACCGCCCAATCCCATACCCATACGCGAAGCCCAACCTAAACAACCACCTAGTATAATCTAACATTACCTTTTCTAAATTCTCTTTCTCCTCCCATCCCCAAATTTCCACACTATAAGTCATCGCACTAAATACTTAAATAAAATCCATCTCTTCCTTAAATCATTCTTACACAATTTCTCCCCTAGACTCCAGATTTTCCTTGCTGTCCTCCTTCTTTTCCCTTCTAGTTCCTTAATGTGATCCTTATAATTACCACAGCTGTTTAATACAAAACCTAAATATTTAAACCTCTGCACTTCCTCTATTCTTTCTTTTCCCCATTTACATGCTTCCTTCTTTTTCCTATTATTCCTTAACATCTTTTCCACACACAGTTCTAATTTCTTATCCCCTAAGAAACGTTTAACGTCTGCATCATATCTAACATCGCTTCCCTCTTATTAGCCACTAACGCAGTGTCATCCGCATACGCTAAATTCCATACCCTATTCCCACTTATTCCTACCCCTCCTATATCTCTCGCTCTCATCCTATTGTCTAAATCCGCCAGATATACATTGAAGAGGATTGGACTCATGACACAACCCTGCCTCACACCTTTTCTTGTCTTAAATTCTTCCGTGTAACCTTCTCTCATCCTTATCACGATTTCCATATCTTCATATATCTTCTCTATTCTTCCTATCAATTGTCTATATATCCCTTTCTTTCTCAAATCCTTCCAAAGTATCTTCCTGTCCATGTTGTCAAAGGCCGCCTTCATGTCCGCAAATAAAATGTAAATCTCTTCCTTTTTATCCCTTATCCTTTTCTCCCTCTGCAGCAGATGGTTCAGCACCCAAACTTTTCTATCCAAGATTATCTATCATTGACCTTCCCCTCCTAAACCCTGCTTGACTATCTGGTACCAACTTTCTCTCTTCTACCTCTTTCTCCAGCCTACATCTTAGTATCTCAGCATAAATTTTATACGCCGTGCACAGTAGAGAGATTCCTCGGTAATTTCCTACCTTCTCCCATTCTTCTCTCTTGTATAAAGGTACCATTACGCTTTTCCTCCAATCTATTGGCAATGTTCCCTTCTTCCAGATGTCTCTTATTAATTCCACCAAATCCATCCACAGCTCCTTTCCTGCATATCTCCATGCTTCCATTGATATCCCATCAATTTCCGCGGCCTTTTTCATTTTTTTAATAGCCTTCTTAATCTCCTCTTCCTCTATTGTTTCCTCTATCTTTTCCCCTTCTTTCGTTTCTACTACCTCTATTGCAGTTTCTCTACCCCGTCCAATAGCCTCATAAAATGATTTCTCCATTCCTCCTTTCCAATCCTGTTCTCCACACATTTCCTTTTTCCACTCTTCTTGTTTATGTATCTATATTTCCGTTTTACTTCCTATTTTTTTCAAATCCTCTTTTTCCTTTTCCTTCTTCTCCCTTTGTTTCTTCTCCACCCATAACTTAAATCTTCTTTTCTCTTCCATATATTTTTCTCTTGATGCTTTTCCTTTTCTCCATCTCCTGTATCTTTTTCACCTCCCTTTTTTTCTTTGTGTAGCTCCTATCCCACCAGTCCTTGTGCCCAATCTTCTTCCTCCTCCATTTCCTACTCCTCACTATAGCTCCATTTACTGCTTTCTTTATCCTCTCCCACCTCTCTTCTATTGAAAGTTCCTCTCCCTCTTTCTGCACCTCTATCTTATTCAATTCCTCCGTCTTTTCCCTATATTTTTGTATTGTTCCCATACAATAACTTCCCTCTCTTCTTTGCCCGCCACCTTCCGTTCCTCTTCTTGTGTCCTCTCCTCTTCAGTGCTCAATTCCACTTTCAGAGGCAGGTGGTCTGAATTCACCCTCTCTCCAACCTTAATATTTAACTCTTATATGTTAACGCTTTTTTTAAACGCGGTTTATTTTTGCGCATTTTTATTTTTATACAACTTTCCTTACGTATTTTTTTCAAATTAAAAACGAAATTTTTTTTACGCGATTTCTTATTATGCGGAACATAATATCTATCGCGTAAAAAGAAAATTATGTAAAATGCTATTCTTGTAGAATACTATAAATGCTGTAGAGTGCAAAAAAATATTATTTTATAAATAATATTTTATAAATATAATTCTTATAAAACAATTATTGTACTTTTCTATAAGAAGCGGTAATGTTCTGAATTTTTGATATATAAAAACAATAAAAGTTATAAATAACGTGGACTTCCACACCACTTTTGAGACATTCCCCTTTTGGCGCGTTAGATTTTTTTTAAAATTTTAAAAGACCTTCGTCTGGAGCCATATTCTATTACATTTTCTGACCTATTTTTTTGAAATGTAAGGCTCAAACATATTGAAATCGTAAGAAAACACGCAGATGAAAAATTACATCACATGCTTTGAAAATATGATAGATTGTGGACATATTGGTACATACACACACAGGCCCGGATTAAGGGGCTAAGGTGAGCTGTAGCTCCGAGCCTCACAGAAACAGAGAACTCCTCCTCGTTACATTAAGGAAAAAATTTTAATCTTTTGATTAAAATTAAAATCATAATCATTCGAAATTATTTTTAATCTTAAAAAAAGATTAGTTTTTATTCCCTTAATACATAGTAATAGTAGATGCCGTCCCATACTCTGTAGAAAGTTTTTAGAGTATCCTCCATATGTTTATTTATTTTATTCATTTTTTTCCGTAATTACAGTCTTTCCCAAATAACCCATTCAAGCGTTGGCTTTCTCCTTGTGGGACGTGTATTTGTAATGTATAATTTTTCTGGAAATAAATTGAAATTAAAAAAGAAAATTGAAAAATTCCGCTTGCTCTGTGAAAATCCTAACTCTGGCAGAATAGCTGGTGTATTGGAACTATTGAATGCAGCGTTCACGCCACACTGTCTTGACTTGAACATCGAAACTATAAAATTCCACACCTCCCATACTCACTTTGCAAAGTATGAAAAAACGCTTAATCGACTGCTCGAGTATCTCGTGTATTATCGATTGTGAGAAGTAAGAGGAGTGTGTTAAATAAAGATTTAAATTAATATACAGATTAATATACAGATATGAGTGTCAAGTTATTTAATCGACTTGCTCTGTCAACTCTGCAGCAGTCCTTGCTGCAGTCCTTGCTCAAAAGTCCAATATAATAATTATCTATCCGATCATTTAACGCGGCTAACGTTACTTAACTTCAGCAATCGACTGAGATGCTACACCACTAGCATGCCAAGGCATTGACATGAACCTTTAATATTTGATTTATTATTTTTTATTATTATTTTACGCTTCAAGATTTATAATTATAAAATTATACAATTCATAAAAATTTATTAAAAACATAAAAAATTTATTAAAATTTATTAAAAAATTTTTATTTGTTTTGCTCAAGTAATCAATCTTCGAAATTTTCCTTCATTATATTTATTTTAATATCAAGTAATTTTCACTATAAAAAAATTAATGACTTACAAAGTAAAACACCACTGGTCTTTTAAAAAAACCGCCAGCATAATGTGTGAGCCGTCTCTTATGATAGCATATCGATACTCAGTAAGGAAAAACAAACTTCCGAAAAAAACAAATGAAATATGCAAGTGCGTGTCAGTGCATGTTATTGACGCCGCGCAGGCAGCGGCGGCGGTCCAGTCGTGCGAGTGCACTAGTGTTAACATAGAAAAAACAAAGCAATAGGCTTGATCAAAGGATAGTTTTCACGTTATATTTGTGTATTTTTTAATTTGATACAATTTTGTGCTGTGGTTTAAAAATGACTGGAAGAAAATACTTAAGTGGAGCGAGAAGAAAAATAAAAGATGACAAAGTCAAATTTCAAGTAAAACACTTGATTAGTAGATTAACTGATTTCTTTTTAACGTCTCAAGTACAATCAGACGAAGAACAGTCACATTTAGATACAGCTAAAATTAATCAAACTGAAACTATCAAAAAAGTTTCCTTTATCTCACCGGAAACCGTGCAACATGAAAAAAATTGATAACACTACAGATAAAAGTTCGGACAGTGAAGAAGTTGTTGCTAATAATATTGAAATTGTCGCTTTATCATCGAGTTCTTTAAATGAGAGTGAGTACTTTTACGAATTTTGGCGGGAGTGTATCCCCACTCCTCAAATTCCTTTGGGAGTGGGGATACGAGGACTGCGAGAACGAGTCGAGAAAGTATATAAACGTTGGCAATAGTAACTTTATTGAGAGAGCTTGCGACGTGAAACCAGCGGGTGTTGGGTTTAAGTCCTAGTCGAGGGAAGACAATGCCGCTTTTTTCCAGATATCATCCGCGTATCGCACTAAGGTAAAGTACTCAGTAGACATTTTTTGAGGGGTAAAAATTTTCAATTTTTGAATGATCGTGTTAAAATGTGAAAAAAATATTGTCATAAATAGTTTGAATTTTTTTCTATTGATTAAAAAAAAAATTGTTAGTTGCGCCAATAGATAAGTAAATAAATAATTTTCAAAATTAATTCATTATACCCCAGTAATTGGACAGGCTTCTTACAGAAGAAGATATTTTTGGATAGTCAAGACCAGTACTTGGACACCCAYGTAAAATAAATGAGTGTCCAATTACTGGATTATGAAAAAACATAGGGAGATAATTTTGGACACTAATTTCTTATACAGGGTGTTCAAGAAAAATGGGTCGAAAATTCGTGGAGTGATTGCCAAAATAAGCGGAAAATGTCAAAGGAACTAAGGTCCTAAATCCTACTGTTTTCGAGCTGGAGACACTAAAAGGATAGCTAATCACGGTTCCTTGCCGATCTAACATTTGCCGATCAACTTGCCAAGTCTCGCCTATCTAAGATCATTCATTTCGCTCTCCACTTCATTCACTACTCCGATATTTTCTGTCTAATGAGCAGCACACGCCGTAGTGTAGATRRTAAGGTGGTTACTTCTGGAACCGTAGCCTCCTGTTCGATTCTCAACTAGACTTACAGAAGGGGTACTTTTTTAACTCGGTTCTTTTGCACTTTTCCCCTCACCTTTTTTTTAAATGTTGTGACGTCCAAAACCAGTGACGCCTTGTGAGCGATGTCACTGGTTTTCGGAAATAAAGAATAAGAGTACGCCTGGATCTTGTGCTCCTACAATTTGCGGGAGAGAGTAGGGATGCCGCAAGATGAGACAAGACGAGATTTAGAAAAATCTCGTCTCGTCTCGAAAAAATCTCGCCATGTATATTCTTGTCTTGATCTCGAATTCGAAAATCTTGTCTCGTCTCGAAATTCTCGAAAATAAAATCATAAAATCATTTTATGAAAATATGATTCGTATACATGAATCATATTATTTCATATTATTGAAACACTTTATTGTTAATTACAATTAGAAAAAATACATAACACTTATTCGCTAAATAAAATTTTAGAGATTAAACATGTCGCCCATGAATTTAAACAAAGCAGGGATCTCGCCGATTCTTCGCACAATCTATTTCTACGTTTTGTTATAATTAGTCCAGCTGTAGAGAATAATCTTTCCGATGGAACGGACGTTGCGCAAATACTCAAAAAGTCTCTTGCCATTTTTGATAGACAAGGAAAGATATGCGTGTGCTTAGACCACCATTCTAAAATATCCTCATCTTTATTTGTCCTCTTAGAATTTAAATATTCATCAATTTCTTTATGCCACTTGTTATTGTCAGAATTATTCTCATACAATGAATTTATATCAATAAGATTTGAATCAGAATTAAAAGTGGCATTATTCAAATTGGAAGATTCACTTTCATTAGACGACGATTCAAAGTAACTTTCTTTATAAATTTCTTTAAATTTTTCCAACGATTGACAAAGCAACTCTTTCCCCCAATTAGTCAAGTTAAATGTTTCTAATTTATGTCTAGGATCTAACAGCAATACAACACAATAAATCCAGTTTGTCTTGTCATAGTATTTAATTAATTTATCTCTTGCTGCTTGAAATGCCCAAAATAAATTTTCATCAGTTTGACATCTGCCTTTTTTGTCGTTTAATGATTTTATTGTATTTTCTATTTTATCTAATAGCATATTAAATGCTACTATGACTAACGGCAATGTAGCATACTTGTCTCCTCCCAGAAGAGTGGAAACTAACTTGAAATTTTTTAAAAATAAGTGAATTTGTGTTAATAAATACCWTTCATCGTTAGTTAACAGAAAACGTCGGATRTTCAAAATATCACTAGTGCTACAAAGTGCATTCAGAGCTAGGCGTAATGATAATCCACATTCGATCATGTYGAATGTTGAATTCCAACGCGTTGCTACRTCAATTATTGGCGATAAGTATTTCGTATTTGTCGTGTCACAACTACTCTTTAATTTGTTACGAAGTTCTGATCGTTTTAATTTTATAAAAATGCTTCTTAATTTGAGAACAGGTGTTTTATCAGATTCCTAATCTTCGTCGTTATTTATTTCATTTTCGAAAGTTTCTTCGATAAGTAACTTTTTCAAAGAATCTTGCACAGCTAAATTTATAATGTGCGCAATACAGCGAAAGTGTTGTTTCTCACGATCAAAATTTAGTGAATTGTTTTTCATAAGCTTTTCGAATTCTATAATGAATGTAGTGTTTGATGCAGCGTTATCCAAYGTTATACCCATGATTTTTTCTAAAATGCCTTTATCTTTCACAAATGCGAAAAATATTTCCGCGATATTTTTCCCTGTATGATAACCATTTGAAGCGATGAAATCTAAAGCAACGGAAACCAATTTCCAATCATCGTTAATAAAATGTGCAGTGATTCCGTAATAAGATTTTCCTGCAATGGATGTCTAACCATCTAATGTGAATGATATTTTCGATTTGTTTTCCTTCAAGATGTTAATTACAAATTTTTGTATTTCCGTAAAAACTTATACAATCTTTGTTCGCATCGTAGTACGTTTTGGCATACTAATTGTGGGATTTAGAATACTAAAAAATTCTTGCGTTTCTTCATCATCGAAAAAGTTGAAAGGAAGATACTTCAATGTCATCCATTTGACAATCTTGCGATCCAAATTATGATTTTTGATACTTATTGGCATTGTCTGTAATAGACAAGTAAAAATTAAATATTTAATATTATTATTAACGAATAGTTTTTCAATCATATTCCAAACAATTACCAACGTCACTGTTTGTTTTTTTCGTAAAGTTTTCATCGTAATAATCGGTATAATCTTCTGTATCCGTCTCTACATTATGATGTTATATGTACATATTCAATTATTCTGTAAATCTTTTGTGACATTATGAAAACATACCTGCTTAAACATATCGGAAATATATGTTTGCTTAGAAGATATTCCTGGAGATTTAGGAATTCCGAATATGGTTTCGTAAACTTTTGCATGATGCCTTTGCAGRTGTCTTTTAAGACCAGTTGTATTTGAGTTTGTCATTTTGATTGTTTTAGTTACGACTATGCACAATTTGCACACTCCAACTTTTGCACCGTTCATAATCTTAATGTCAAAATTGTTTTTAATTTGTAATGTTTCATTTTTATTATTTATTTCGATATCACTTTCATCATCACTGATATTATCCTCACTGATATTATTTTTATCGCATCTTTTTCTTTTTGTAGCCATTTTCTAAATTTCTATAACCTCGTAGTCTGCTGAATATTGCTTGCCAGTGTTTACGCGTCTGTGACATCCGCAGTCTGATATCCACCGTAGAGATAATCGAAGTACTTCAACAATGCGACGCTGATTGTCATTTAGAAAACAGACGAGGTTCGCGACGAGGTTCGCGACGGCGTTTTGTTGCAAGTCTGTACCCGCTTTTAGAAATTGTTCTGAACTATTTCTATAATTTTTCGAGACTCAAGATTTTCGAGAATCTCGAGTCTAGAATCTTGTCTTATCTTGGAACTCAACACAAAAGTCTCGTCTCGATCTCGTCTCGAATTCAAGACTAGACGAGATTCTCGAAGTCTCGAATCTTGACGGCATCCCTAGGAGAGAGGCATAGTGGAGTCACGTGGACTCATTTGCGGCCATTATTTTCTTGTTTTTTTTCATCGATATTAGAGTCATTACTATAGCGACTAGTACTGCGAGTGCGACGAATCTCATCCGAAGCGAGCTGAAGAATGGACGGAAGAGGACGACCACCGAGAAGCTTGCAAAGACCACCTGCTGGATGACTACGGCGCACAGATTGTATTGCCTCCTCCGCCCTCCCCGCCTAATCGAATTGTATTTATCGCTCTGTATTTGCAGCTGTCGTTGAGCCCAAAGGCTGCCGGGAGGACGAGTCCT
Organism: Cephalotes varians; assembly: GCA_037157785.1. NCBI lineage: Eukaryota > Metazoa > Arthropoda > Insecta > Hymenoptera > Formicidae > Cephalotes > Cephalotes varians. Next base: position 174,163 of record JANQDE010000204.1, read on the forward strand.
CGAGAGGCCGAGAGCCCGAAATCGAATTCCGTGCAGGACCCGACAGCGGAGGCCGCTCAGAGGCAGGAGGCTATGAGACGGATCCGAGGATGTCGGAAACGGCTTGCGGAAAATTTAAGGAAACTGCCACATTAGCGATGTGTCATTTATCATTTAAGTCGCGCGCCACGGGCCGCCGAGCGCAGTTCCGCGTGATTGGCCCTGAATTTGGGGACCGCGTGACATCCAATAAAGAAACAATTCGTGGCAAGTAAGTGGGAGCGACGGGGGGCGAGCTTCCTGCAGGACGACGGTGCCATCACTGTCGCATGGCCGTGAACAAGTGCGTGCGTGAGAACTAAAGGCCAAGAAGGAACGCAGGATCCAGGTGCTGTCGCGTGTAGGAAAGAATTGAAGGAACCAAGAGAGTGCCTCGTTTCAGTGAGACGAACCCGTATAGTCAAGTCGCTCACCCAATAGATTGAGAGGTTCGCGCGGCGGCGTAATTAGTAGGAATTGATATTGGCAGTAGAGTGATCGGCTGCCGCGCTATCCTGTCGACCTGCGTTATTGCGTGTCTCTCTCTCCTGTGTATTTCGCCACAGCGCAGTCATTCGTGCGTTGTACGCTGTTTTGTTCTTATCGTCCTGTATTATTTTGTATCTCGAATGTATCTTTGTAAGATTACGCGAGTTCTGTGCGTTGAGCTGCCGAGAGGCTCGCTCTTGTTAAGATCGTTTAAGTAAGTCTCTGGCTGTCGTCATTTTAGTGCTCGAGACGGGGCGCCGTCGAGGCGCAGATTCGCGTTTATTGTATTTCTCGCGCCCCGCACCACTTCAGAGCGCCGCAAGTAAAATTCTGATCGCCGCTAAGATCAAGATCGAGTCGCGAAGGACGAATTAAAGGCTCCATTACACGAACATAACGACCATGGATTAGCAAAGCCTGTACGGATCAACGTAATTGTAGAATACATTTCTTGTTATCTAATTGTTTAATTGCTTGCGTTACTTATTCATAATCTCTCTCGCCTCCCCGGATTTTTCTGCCCTCGTATCGAACCGCCCCTCTGCCAATTCCGTGGCTGAGTTGCTGTGGCTATCGGGACTGTTGTGGCTCGCGACTTCCGATAAGACTTCGTATTTTAAAGTCGGCGTAAATTTCGCGTAAGAATGGCACGCTCTTTCGTGYCTGGCGCCCAATTTTATTGAGAGTTTTGATGAGAAATATCATTTTCGAGAATTCCGGAGATCGCGAGCTCGCGACGAAGTTGCCCGTCACTCGTGAATGCGGTCGCAATGTTTAACAGTAGAGATCTAAATGTCTTACTGTTAAACACTTATTTCTCGTTATTATTTCAAATACATTATTTGGGAAAACAGTTTTCCCACAGAAGAAGAAGAAGAAAATAAATGCAAAAGCTAAAGCAAATGTTCAAAATTTCGGCCTCTAACATCAATATATGATTGACAGCGACGAAGAAAGGATTGCCATGTTCTTTCAAACACTCCAAGAATGTTGCGAATTGTTTCCGCCGCTTTCATAATTCGCAGTCGCAATTCCGCTTCAGTTTCAATGGGTCTGGTGTAAATGATGTTTTTCATGTATCCCCATAGAAAAAAATCTAAAGGAGTAAGATCTGGAGATCTCAGGCCACGCTGTTGGTCCCCCGCGCCCAATCCACCTAGGTCCGTAAGGGGAGCGTCCCGTTTCGACGGCTCAATTGGACACAACCAACCACAGCGACCAGTGTCTAGAGGCTTTCCACTGTTCAAGCGCTATGATGGCTCGTGTCCAATCGATTCGTGTCTAAACGGAGGCCACCCGTCCGTAAGTTCCATTTAAATGTTGACGAACATCCAGGGTGTAGTGTGTGTAGGAGCGCTATTGTGCTGAAAGATCAAATCTCTTCGTATTGCTAGAGGGACGTCTTATATCAGTGTTGTTGACAAGACTTCCTGCAAAAATTCCAAATAATTGGCTCTATTTAGACGTGGAGGTAAAATGTAAGGACCGATGAGCTGCAACAATGCCCGCCCAAACGTTAACCAAAAATCTGGCTTGATGTCTACGTTGGTAAGTAAAATGCGGATTTTCAATCGCCCAGAAATGGTTGTTGTGTTGGTTGAAGAATCTGTCTCGCGTAAAGCTTGCTTCATCGGTGAACAGCACCATGTGGAAATTGGTCACTTTGACATCATTTGTCTAGTTCCCAGAAAGCAACACGGACTGGGTAATCTTCCTCTCCCACGACATGGACCTTCTGTACATGATAAGGATGGAACTTGGTTTCGTGAGCCACTTTCCAAACAAAACTGTCATGAGTATTGAACTCTTGAGCTATTGTTCGTAGGCTTGTTATCGGTGCGGCTTCTAAGTGATCCAATACTTCCTCTTCGAATTCAGGTGTCCTCACTGACCTTCTTTTCCCTGTATCATGTAGGTTTGGTGTGAAGGAACTTCTTTCCCTTAAGCACCGATCGATTGCAAGAAAGGTTTTTCTGGTTAATAGCCTCTTATTTGGAAAATGGTCAGCATATCATCTTCGTGCATTCTCCAAATTCCTTCCGCCCCGTACGTCACATGAATGTCGGTTAACTCAGACGTAAACGCTTCCATGGTGCTCGCTTTCGACTAATGTATTAAGAAGAACAGACGTGCACATCGCCTTGGTTGATCCGTTGATCGGCAACGTTAATCGGCAAATGTTAGGTCGGCAAAGAACGTTCTTATGCACATTCACCCGTGATTGGCTATCCTTTCAGTGCCTCCAGCTCGAAAACGGTAGGATTTAGGACCTTAGTTTTCTTGACATTTTCCGCTTATTTTAGCGTCACCAACCACTCCACGAATTTTCGACCCATCGTTTTTGAACACCCTGTATAAAAACACAATTTGAGTACTTTTAATTGCGTAAATTATATTTGTTTTAATTTTTATTTTGATAAATAATAATAAAAACTACGATCAGTGATCTTTTATGCATTATTTTTACCGTAAAATCACGTTTTTGACATTTTAAAAGTATCCAACTACTGGATCAAAGCAAAAGGAGGTAATTCTGGACACAAATTTTTTTGCTCGTTGTTTACATGAAATATCAACATATAATTTAATTTTTTATACTTAGTTCTATCCTAGATTCTAAAGAATACAAATAAATTTTTTTCTTACTGTTATTGCATAATTCTTTTTTTTAAATATTATTATTTTCTTACTGTCCAAGAATCGGTTCCAATTTTGGTTGTGTCCAAGTACTGGATACTTTACCTTACCTATTTTATCAAAATGTTTATAATTTTTTATATTATTTAAGAAAATTAATTCTTGTGATCACATATTAATTTGTTATTAAAATTAGATAACAATCATTCATTACTAAATGGATATAAAATTCATTATTTTCAATCATTCTTTCCAATTTTATTAAAAATRTTTAAGTGCACTAAATTAATTTATAATGTTTGTAGACGTTTTGCATCAAGATCCAGCATTATGGCTACTAAATTTGAGTTCAAATCATATAGAACGCGAAAAATATTTAGACAAAGGACATATATTTTTTCAAAATAAAGATTCTGATTTTAAGACTTCTAAAAGAGAGTTCGGAAAGCAAAATAGATATTTTTCCTCTAATTATTTTCAACGTAAATTAAACAATGGAGAAATGTGCGATCGAAAATGGCTTTTATTTTCTGAATCTGCAGGAGCAGCTTTTTGCTATGCCTGTAAAATATTTTCATCAGATCGAAGTAACACATTTGTAAAAAAAGGATTTGGTAATTGAAAAAAAGCTGATAAAGCAATTACGGCCCACGAAAGTAGTAAAGAACATCACAATGTATGGTTGATTGGATGAATTATCTGTAAAAAGATTCGCGTATAGATCAAGAGCTTGTAAAATAGATGGACTTTGATATTGTATACTGGACTGAAATTTTAAAAAGAATCATTACCATCATTCGTTTTTTAGCTGAGAGAGGTCTTTTATTCCATGGTACTAATGAGATGAAGTAATCGGTTCTCCAGATAATGGAAATTATCTTGGAATCATAGAACTCTTATCTGAATTTGATCCGCTTTTAAGGGAACATTTAATTAATTACGCAAACAAAGGCCGAGGAAATGTTTCTTATCTGTCGAAAACGATGTGCGAGGAGCTTATTGATTTGATATCAAAAAAAGTTTTAAATTATATTATTAGATATAATGAGATAAAATCTGTCAAATATTGGGGCCTCATCGTTGATTCCACGCCTGACTTATCTCGTGGATCAATTGTCCGTAATATTTAGATATTATTTCAATGGACATATATATGAGCGGTTTGTTTGTTTTTTACAAATAAAAAGCCATACAGGAGAGTAACAAAGTTCGATACTACATTTACTTGAAGAATATGGCTTGAATATTAAAGACTGCCGAGCACAAACGTACTAGCAATGACAATACTAGCAACATGTCAGGAAAATACTCCGGCTTGCAAGCGTGTTTAAAAAAAGAAAACGAATTAGCATTTTACGTTCCYTGCGTTGGACACTCGTTAAATCTAGTTGGTGAATGTAGCGTAAATGATAATATTTGTTCCGCAAATTTTTTTTATCTTCTACAGAACTTGTATAACTTTTTTAGTTCTTCCACTCACAGGTGGAATATTTTACAGCAAGAAAATGATAAACTTACGAGCTTATCCATTACTAGATGGTCAAAAAGAGCAGATGCTGTAAGTGCTCTTGTAAATAATTTTACTGATATTTTTAATGCTCTAAGCTATTTAGCTAATAATCAAACTAAAAAATTGGATACACGACATGAAGCTTCATCTTTAAAAAATAAAATTATTAAACTAGAAAATGCCTTTATGGCGGTATTCTGACATGAAATTTTGAATAAATTTTAATGCTACTAGTTCATATTTACAAAAAGTCGAGCTGGACTTGAATATAGCTAAAAATATGATGCTATCTTTAGTARAATTTTTAAAAAATTTACGAGATGATTTTTCGGRAATAGAAAAGAAATCAAAAGCTTTGAGTTCAGTTATCATGCAAGAGTATTCCGATGTTGATAAAAGAAGAATTACAAAAAAATTAAAAGATGATGAAAAAGAAAAAGAAACATTATCGGGATCCAATAAATTTAGAGTTGAAACTTTTTACATTATTATTGATAAATTGATTACAGAAATGTACAAAAGAATCGAAGCTTACGCTCATATTACTGAAATATTTGGATTCTTATGCAATCTTTTGACCATGGATAAAGATGAAATAAAAATAAAAGCTCAAAATTTAGTTAAAGTTTACTATAAAGATTTACAAATTGATTTAATTTACGAACTGGAACAGCTTATTTCAATGATAAAATCACCGCAAGGATTTTTTTCTAATTTAAAAGTTCAAGAAGAAAAAAGTAATCTTATTTCTCCTTTCAAATTACTAAACTGGATAGTTGAGAAGCAAATGATTGATGTTTTTCCCAATGTTTACATAGCGCTTAGAATATTTGTAACTATACCAATAGCAAATTGAAGCAGAAAGATCTTTCTATGTTCTTAAAAGAATAAAAAATATGTGCAGAGTAGTGATGTTGAACGAACGATTAACATCTTTAACTCGCTCAGCAATTGAATCCGAATTATTAACATCGATTGATTTTAACGATTTAGTACAAGATATTATAAAATTAAAATTGAGAAAAAAAATTCTAAAAAAAACTAAAGAATGTATTCATTTATTTATTCGTCCCTAATCTTTATATGATTCAATTTTAATCTTTATTGTTTTGGATTAAATAACCTAATTATACTGCTTTACGTATAGACACAATCACCTTTTTTTAAAAGATTGAAAAGAAGGGCCCTCTAAAGTTAAATAGCCCCGGGCCTCTCAACTTTTTAATCCGAGCCTGTACACACATACATACACACGCACGGTCACACGTTATATTTATAATTTTTATTATTTTTATATGTCAAAAATTCAGAACATTACCGCTTCTTATAGGAAAGTACAATAATGCGATTGTTTTATAAGAATTATATTTATAAAATATTATTTATAAAATAGTATTTTTTTGCACTCTGCAGCACTTATAATTATATTCTATAAGAATAGCATTTTACATATAATTTTCTTTTTACGCGATAGATATGTTCCGCATAATAAAAAATAGCGTAAAAAGAATTTAATTTTTAATTTAAAAAGAATGTGTAAAGAAAGTTGTATAGAAAAACGCGCAAAAATAAACCGCGTTTAAGAAAAGAATTAAATATAAAAGAGTTAAATATATTAATTAAGCATGCATAGCTTCTATTAATGATATATGCCATTTAATTCATACTTTAAAACTTGACTGTACATCACACTCGGGCATTCAGTACGTACAGTCGACTCAAGCAGCTGTCATCTATGGAACGTTTAGTTGATTATAGTTGCATTGTAAAGTAACTTATCTCTCATGGTAAAACGTAACATACAACCATTATGATTCATTCTGTATATAGAGTGAATTTTAATGGATGGACCAACGTTTTACCATAGGAGATGAGTTATCGACTGCAATTATAAGTCACTAAAGTTCATAGATGACAGCTTTGGATCGACCGTGCATTCAAATGTTCGAGTGTGACGTAAGGCAAGTTCAAAATTTCGAATGAAATATTATTTTACAGAAGCTATGCGTACCTAGCTAATATATTAAACTTTCTTCTTACGGTAAGATGTTTATTTTCGGGCGTTTTTCTTTTCATGCAATTTCTTTATTGCATTCTTTTTTAAATAACGCGATTCTTTCTATACGATTTCTTATTATGCAGAATGTTATAATCACCGCGTAAAAAGAGAGTTGGGTATTTACTAAAATTCTTATATAGAAAATTGAAAGTACTATACAATACATAAATACTATTTCATAAATATTATTTATAAATAATATTTTAAAAATATTTTATAAATAATTTTATAAATATTCTATAAATAATATTTTATAAATATACTTTTTATATACTTTTAGAACAATTTCGTAATCGTATTCTATAAGAAGCGGTATTTTGCTGAATATTTTTGGTATAATAAAAATAATAAAAAATTAAAAATAATAACAGTAGACTTCCATATCATCCTTAAGGTTCCTTTTGGCGCGTTAGGTTTTTTAAAGTGGATTTTTGTCTGGAGCTATATTGTACATTTTATGATCTATTTTTTCAGTATATAAGGCACAAACAGATATATTGAAATCATATTGCATAAAAACACACGCAAATGAAAAATTACATCAAGGTGTGACCATATGCAACAATGTCTACAATATATCTATCATATTTTTATAGCATGTGCTCGAAATGACCCCCTTCCATCTTCTCACAAAATACAGCTCTATCCAAAATTGTTTCTATTCGGCGTAAGATATGTGGACTTATTGTACGGCAAGCTCATAAAATTCTGTCTTTCACATCTTCAACGCTAGCGGGTCGCGTTGCGTAAACTTGCTGTTTAAGATGACTCCACAGAAAGAAGTGTAGTGATGTAAGGTCTGGTGAACGCGGTAGCCATTCTTGAGGATGCGAAGTCCAATCCAATGATTACCGAATTTCTTATTTAATAACTTTCTTGTCGCCTTGGCAGTGTGTGCAGGATGACCACATGCTGGAACCACATATTAATACATGATTTCAGTGACATCTCTTCTAACAAGTTGACAAGATCGTTTTGAAAAAATTATCAATACTCTTTGCCATCGATCTTATTATCAATGAAATGTGGCCCAATGATGTGATCTTCGAGAATACCCGCCCAAACGTTCACTGACCACTTGACTTGAGAATGCGCTTGCTGCATCCAGTGAGAATTCTCGGTAGCCCGGTAATGCAAGTTATGGTGGTTAATTATTATTGTGGAAAATACGTTTGTCCGAAAACAGAATGTGTTTGGAAAAATAATAATTTTCCTCACTTATATTAACCCTTAACTGCCACACTTCTTCAGAATCGTATAGCTGCCACACTAGGCTGTCTCAGACCTAGTGATGCACGCGATATTCGATATTTCGAGATTCTTGTCTCGTATCGTCTCGAAATCAAGACGATATCGAGACGATATTGATTTAATAAATTTCGATATAAGACAATATTGCTTTTTCCAAGATCGATATTCTCAACTTAAGAATATCGAAAATATCGAATATCGAATGAACAAATCTATTTTTAGGAAATAGATAATATCTAACAGAAATTTCTTAATTAGATTTTGTCGCTGAATTTAATACAGTAATACATAATTTTTTTATTAGGAATAATAGCCATAGTAATAATCTGAAATACATATACATACATGTACAAAATGATCGTTTTTGTACTAGTAAATATAATTTATAATTAGTAAATAAAAATAAGTATAATTTCGTTGATGTATTACAGTATTATAGTTTTACAGTATTACAGTATTATAGTTTTATATTATAATCTGTTATTATTGATATAGAACAAAACAAAATTAATTTACAATGATTTTATTATACTAATTTTACGAATATATTTTAAAAATATCTTGCATTTGCCCATGAATTGAGGCATAACAGAGCCCTAGCGGATTCATTATTTAATCTGTTACGATGTTTTCTAATGAYCAAACCAGCTTTAGAAAACAATCTTTCTGCGGGAACAGATGTAGCTGTAATAGATAAGAAATCTTTCGCCATTAAAGATAAATTCGGAAAAATATCCTCTTGTTTAGACCACCATTGTAGTATATCTTCATCTTTGTGCGTGCGTTTAGTATTTAAATAATCATTTGTTTCATTTTCCCATTTTTCTTCAGCTGACATAACATCATCAAATATACTTTTAATGTCTAAGAAATTATCGGAATCATCGGAATCATCTTTACGTGAAGTTAC